>VXBA01004639.1:5612-42491 GCA_013399895.1 Serilophus lunatus | reverse complement strand
AGAGTCACAGGAGGGGAGGGCGCGGATTCTGTCCTCCGGCTCCTGCCCGCGGCGTTGGTGGTTTCCGGCCGCTGCCACATTGTCCTCACCCTCCTCTCCCCTCGTTAATGGGGGTCCCGGCGGGTGTAGAGGGGTTCGGCCGTGCCCTGCTCCGTCTGTGGGGCTCCGGGAGGGGTGTGCGGGTGGCACCTTAACCCTCCCACCCCCACCCCCCGGGAGAGGGGAGGATGCGAAGGCGGGATGTAGAGCCCCCCGGGGGAAGGGGCTCTGCGCCCCCCTGGCGTGTCCTGGCTGCGATAAGACACGTACCTCAAACCAATACCTGTTTGCCGCGGCAGAATCATGGACCCCAGCCTGCTGAGGGAGCGGGAGCTGTTCAAGAAGAGAGCCCTCTCCACGCCCGCCGTCGAGAAGCGCCCGGCGCCCTCCTCGGACTCCTCGGCCTCCAAGAAAAAGAAGGCCAAGGTAGAGCAAGGGGGCTCCTCCAGCTCCAAACAGAACGCAGGTGGGTGAGAGGCTCCTCCTGTGGCCCTCCGAGCTGGGGCTTGTTCATGTGAATAATAACGCTGTGAGTTTTGCTGCTGGTGGTTGTCATTCCCTCTCTTAAACGGGTGCTTTTCTGTTATGGAATTCGTGGGGGGGGGAAAAAAGCACGTTCCACTGTCGTGTTAAGGTGTGTTAAAGCCTCGTGCTGTGCCTTGTCTGCTGTTCACTCCATCGGAGGAGTTGCTGCTGCCAAAATACTTCGTGTGTGGCCGGGGCTTCGGTCTGTGGAGTTGAGCAGTGGTTTCGTTCCTTTTCTCTGCCTCTCCCGTGTTGGATGGGACCTGGAGCAGCCTGGTCTGGTGGGAGGTGTCCCTGTTGGACAGGATGTGCTTTCCCCTGCTTTGCTCAGGAGTTGATGATGGGGTGATAATGCAGCTCTGAGATAAGCAGTTCATCAAGCAGCACCAAAACGGTGGGGGCATGTGGAAAGTGTAGCACTGGGGACAAGAACAGTGGCAGTTCCTGAGGGCACTCCAAAGGTCACATCAAATGTGGGGGAGTTGCCCTAAACACAAAATACCCTGTTGTGCAAACTCACAATTTTGAGCTTGTCTCTCTCCTGAACTCCAAAAGAAACAAGAGAGCCAAAAAGAACAGAGAAAAATGGCAGGGATGATGGGGGAGAGGAGCCTCTTCTGTCTGAGGGGAAGGGTAGGGAGTGTGGGTCTGTGTCTGCAGCTTCTCAGGCACCCAGTGAAAACCCCCCTTTTTTTAATTTGGATTCTCAGATTGGCAGGTGCCTGTTGGGATTTGTGGGTGTCAGGGCTGGGTCTGGGGAGGTGGGGTAAAAACCTCCTGTTGAAGAATCCCTGTCCCATCACCCCAAAGAGGTGAAAATTGAGAGGATGGGTCCTGGTTTTGTTGTGCAGTGAGCACAAAGGTGATAAACAAGGTCGTGTCTGGGACTGGCAAGGGCAAGAGAACCTGCCCTTGTTAGTTCTGGGGGGAGGAGAGGTGTGGAGATCATGCTCACCCTCCACTGACTGCACAGCTAAATGTGGCCTCTGGGTGAAGGCTGGCTCCAAGCCTCCCCGTGCCAGGAGTTACTACTGTAGTAATCACTATACAGTGACTGCTGCTATTATTTTAAATCTTTATTCCAACAAGTTACTTGGAAAAAAAAAAATTCCAAACCTGCCTTGTTTACTCAGCCCAGAACAGTAACTGGCAAATAAACGAGATCAGATTCATTTGGTTCATTTTATTCATGAACTCGTGGCTGCTGGCTCAGTCTCTTATCTTAAGACCTTTGTCTTGGTGGCCAACAGCTGGAATGTTCCATGGGAAAGAGTCAGGATGAGTCTCTGGACCTGTGAAACACCAGCTTCCACCAGTTGTGCTTCTAGTTTTGAGCTCCAAGCATTCCCTGCACGTGGGGCTGGGTGTGGCAAAGCTTTCCCGTGAGAAGGGTGTAGAGTCAGTCCATCAGCCAGTCTTCCTCCCCTGTGCCCACACCTCCAGGAGCTCAGCCACACTCAGCCTGAGAGAGGGAGTGGATGTATTTACAAACAATTACACAGTTGCTGGCCAGAGGGATTTCAGACGTGGGTGGACTGCAAGGTCACTTGGTTTTTTTGGCCGTGTGGGTGGGTTTTGTTTCCCCTGTGACAGGAGTGTTGTTTGCTGTGGTGTTGTGGTGGCCACAGAGGCAGCAGCCTTGGGACAGACAAGTGTCCCTGTTTGCTCCACAGCAGGGTTTTGTGGGAAGGGCCAGGTGTTCTGAAGGGAGTGGGTTGCTCAGGTCTCGATGGGCTGAATATGAAACAGGGGCAGAGCAGTTTTCTGGAGTTGGAGGAGGGGAGGGAGAAAGGGTCAGACTGTCACAGGAGGTTAGAAAAGACCATTTTAAGGATTCGTTTCATATTGACTCAATTTTCCTCCCACCACCCTCTCTTCTGAAAGTGGGAAACCCAAAAGAGGTGCCAAAGGCAAAAATTCACCCAATCCTGTCCTGTCTGAGGGGGTCTCTTGCCATCCAGCCCTTCTGGCCCATCTCTGTTGTCACCCCTTGTCTGTCTGTCCTGTCCCTGTGCAGCCAACTCAGTGGGAGGACACTGCTGTGTAATTGCAGTGAGTGTGATCAGATGGTTGGACACTTTTATAAGCGTTTTTTCCAGTCAAGCAGCACAGTTTTATACACACCAGGCAGCATTTGTTCGGCCAGGGAGACAAAATCCTACGCTATTCACTCCATACAAACAGCAAAAGTTCACTTAAAACCACAAATCCTTTCTTCCCCCATAACACCGTAACAGCTCGTCCTTCTTGCCAAACATCTGGAAAAGCCTTTGCCAGTTCTTCCAGTTCACATCCAGAGGTGAGATTACAACCCTTGCTGTCACATCTAAGTAAGTCCAAACCAAAAAAAGCCTGCTTGTGAGGTGCAGGAGGCTCCACTCGAGGCTCTCCACGTACTGGCGCTCAGTGCTGCCTTACACCACCTCTGTGTCACGCCTCCTGAAGCTGTTCAACATGGCCCTGACGGGGTTGGGCTCGTTCTCCAGGTCCTTCACAGTTTTGTTCTTCACGCAGCAGCAGCAGTCCAGCAGCTCGTAGAGGAAGGCCAGCACCACCAGAGAAACCACCGTGAAGATAAATATGATCAGGATAACAAAGCAGGCAGTGTTCCAGTTGTCATGGAAAGGGTAAATTTTCTGCACCTGAAAGCCCAGGTACTGGGAGATGGATGTGGTCTCGTTCCAGTGGGTGCTGTTGAGGGTTGCCATTCTCGGGGAGTTGTCTGAGCACTCTCACTGCCACAAATTTGGGGGCTGAAACACAAAAACAAAGCTGTTGAGGGCTCTTATCAGAGTCTTTATCATGCAGTGGTTTTGACCACTGGAAATCCCGTTGGTGGTGCTGTGGTCATTGGGATAAGGGAAAACCATCCCTTTCTGAGGAGTTCTGATTTCTTATTTTCAACTCTGCTTAACTGCTGGGAAAGGAATGTCAGCCTGGCTGCAGTGCTCTCTGGTTTTGCACCCAGCAGAGCAAAAGGCTGCTCTGGGGCGTGGGGAGAGGGCAAGCAAAAGTTGGCCTCAGCAGGTCTGCCTTTGGTTTATAGTCTGATGTATTAAAAACTGTCCAAGGAGCCACAGTAACTCCTGGTTACCTGGCAGGGAGTGCTGCAGGACCTCGTAACAAACTTTGAATCCTTCAGGCAGTTTCACACTGGGTGTGGGAGAAGGAGGCAGAGTCAGATCTCCTTATTTCCCTGAGGAAACAGCAAGGAGTTTTTAGGTGGACCATGGAGGTGATGGTGTGTCTACTAAAGCAGCTAAGCACCTGTCCTTATTTCTGTGAAATTACTAAAAAAAAAAGGATATGGTGAAAACCAGCGTGATGCAGCTGAACCAGCTTGTGATCTAAGTCTTATTTTTGTCATTCAAATATTATACTTTTTGTTCTTTGTCCTTCTGTCTTTAATGGGTTTCAATTGAAAGGGACATTTACTGGAGCAATTGCAGTAACTTTCTGTTTCCTCCTGTTAAACCTGGAACTGAATACACAAATTAGTGATTGATTATACAAAGTATGACTGGGATGGAGAGGATTAATTAAACTGTTTGTTGGTGGGGTTTTTTTACTTAAACAAAAGTTTGCAGAGCAAATCCGAGCTAAAAATGCTCCTGAGTTGAGTCAGGTCCTGGCCTGGAGAGCGTGACTTGAGTTGGTCACAGTCTGGGAAGGAAACTCAGCTGACTTGTTTGGGGCTAAAAGTCAGGAGGGTTTTAAGAAGGGTGGCCTGAAGCCTTATTTGAAAACCTGCAAGAGAGAGATGGGACTGAATAAAAGGATTTGGTGTCCCCTTCGAGGAGTAATTAAAATAAGCAGGATTTAACTGTGTATTTTAAATGGCAAGAGGATATCCTTGGGAGAGAAAGCAGTCCTGTTTCCAACTTTGCAAACAGATTTCTCAGGCCGAGGGTTCTGCTGGAATCTGTTACTCCCAAGTTTGCTCGCTCTGCAAACCCACAGGCACAAAAATGGGCTGATCCTGTGATGCAAAATTCGGTATTTTTAGGATTTTTTTTCCCATCCTGGGCACGGCATGGCTGGCCAGGAGTGCAGTGCATCATCCAGCCCCTTCCCACACCACTGAGCACACTCATCCTTTGTGCCAGGAGGTGGGATTTAATGCTCCTGCCAGAGGGGGGTTGTGCTCCTCGAGGATGGTGAAGATCGCCTCAGATCTGAGTGAAGCAAGGCAGGTACAGATCAGCTGCTTGTGGCTGTAATTATTAAGGTACAAGTCTGAAGCAGCCACTGCTGAGGGTTCAGAATTGTCACAGCACTAAGGTTGGTGTCCTTGAAACCTGTCAAAAACGGGCTGTTTTCCTGCAGTTTTACATATTTTTTAATGGCACAACTCGAATTCATACAATCAGCCAGTTTGTTTTGAAGTCAAGTCAGCTATTGCATGTATCCAAAAAGCAACGAGTTAAATATTTAATGACCTGGCTCCTGCACTATCTGTGCTAGGTTTTAATTTTAAAGCATTATCATCTTTAGGCACTGCAGAGGAGCAGCTTTATTTGAAACCATCCTCACAGAGCAGAGGGAAATGACTGGCAAAAAAATCCTTTTAATGCAGCGCTGGGGAAGTCCTGTTTAAGCAACCACGGAATAGACACCCTGGGGGTAAAAGCATTTACAAATCTCAGATGGATTCTAACCTGCCCTTTTGCCTTGTGCCCGTGGCTGCTCCGATACCCCAAAGATAACGACATGCCACAGGATTTTCTCCCCACCCCGACACACCACGTTTCTAGAACAGCTTTCCCACACATCCATGCACACTGAGGCAGCCTGATTTAGGGAATCCCTGGCAGGCAACATTTCCCACATTTCAGGTCGAGCTGTCTTTGTTTTAAGGAAAAACCCTCTCGCCGTTTCCTTAAAAAAACATGTGGAGTCAATCACGGGGAGCGTGAGGCTGCAGGAAACGAGCCACCTCCCCTGCAAGGATGAAATCCATTTTGTTCACTGGATCTTGGCTTGTGGTGTTAGCTGTGCTGTAAGATGGAGTGGCCATCAATTTTCCATCAGCGCACAGATGGTGAAAGTGCCTGTCTGATGGTGCGAGACAAGCCCCTGTTCGTTCGGCGGGGTGAGCCCTGCTCAACCTGGAGAAAAAAAACACGCTGCTTCCAAGAGCCTTTTCTACAGGCTGCCGGCTGGCAGGCATATTTTCTGTCGGCAACCGAGATAAAACCTAAGAGAACAGTTATAAAATGATGCACACCTACCTCTCGTGTGGAAGGATGCTGAGAGAGCGCCGTTCTGGTCCCTTTTTTTAGTGCAGCCTGTGGCACAGCCAAGATGGAGCTTCCCTACCATTGGCCAGAGCACGGTGCTGCTGACAACTTCCTTTGTGCTCATTTGCATCAAGCCCTCAACCCCAGGAGTAAATCATTCATAAATGTGACTCTCGCTGCCTGGAATGAGAAACAAATCCCTCCCCCCCCCCGCCCCTGTTTTTTTGGGATGTGATGAGCTCGTTAGCGATGCCGTGGTGGCCAGGACCCTGCTCTGCTTTGTGCTGGAATCAGCCATCAAACCAGGACGTTTGAAGTGTTAATATCTGCAGATTTCCAGTCTCCCCGTGTGCTTGGATTCCCCCTGTCGGGAAGTGTAGCAGGCTGCAGCCAGGCAGATTAAACGAGATAATCTTCCTGATTCAATTGTCAGAATAAATGCATGATAAGTCGTCTTAACTGTTTGTTGTACCTGTGAATTTATTCTAGTAGCTCCAGAGCTCTCCTTACACGTATTTATTTATTATTTTACTTATTTATAAAATATCCTGCATAGACATTAATTTTTAATGTTAAAACGGATCCCTGAAGGGGAACATCCCTACAGGCTGTGCTTTCAGGGGGAGCTGGCTTTTGTTTTTCTGCAATTTTTTCAGTCTTAATTTAGTAACCAGAATAAAATGTTCTGTAGCTGGAGCTGCACTGATTCCTTCAACGTTTAATTTTAGAATTGTTGTGCTGTGTAAAGACAGTGTCGTGTCACAGCTTCAGGATTCTGGTCCTTCCTCACCCTCCACTGATTTCCCCACAGAAGTCACAGGAGCTCAGCATCTCTGAGATACCTGTTGTCCTGTGAAATGTGCTTAGAAATCCCCAGTGGGTTAAAAAATCCCCGTGGTGAAGAAGATGGTCATTTTCTGGAGTTAGCTGGAATTCCATGAGGCTGTTGCCATTCGGTTTGAGCAAGGTTTTGCTGGTAATGGGCCTGTGGCTTGTGGCAGTAGTTTGTGGATGTTTGTGTTGAATGTGCTGTGCTAAGAGCTGGAATTAATGAAATGGTCATTAACAACCTTGCAAGGGTTTTTGAGAGACATGATAAAGATAGAACTAGATTTGACAACAGAGTTGCTGTTCCAGTGATGCAACACACCAGGTTGAATGGTTTTGAATTTGTAGGGGTCTGTTTAATAAATACTCCACTGGAGCTCCTTTAAACAGTAAATTTAAAAATCACAGCTTTCCTTTACCTGTGTAACCACTGACTGCCTTCTGGGAAGAAAGGAAACTTTCTGCCCCCACCTCAGCTCTTGGTGGAGCCAACGCAGTGCATTATTTCAGCGTGGATTAATGTGCTGTAAATGATTATGGGATGCTAAGCCACCGAATTAAGCATGTTCTCTTGTGGTCATAACTCTGCAGCAGTCTCTTCTTGCTGCTTTCTTCAAAGGTCAAGTCCCAATACCTCATTTATTTGTGGGGCTCTGCTACAAAGTGTTCCAGAGCTGTGTCCGTCAGCTCCGCGGGTCTGGATCAACGTGTGTGCCAGGACAGAGAACCTGGCACCTGAATGGTTCTGTCCATAGATGTTACTCTGAAACCTCCTGGAAGCAGAGTGAGAAGGAGGCAGAGGTAAGAGCCAACTGAAGCATCATTTAATTGTTTGTTTTCTCCCTTTTGTAGATCACAGCAATGGCTCGTTTAACTTGAAAGCCCTTTCAGGAGGCTCTGGCTACAAGTTTGGAGTCCTTGCTAAAATAGTGAATTACATGAAGGTATGGTGTTCTGGTGTAAAATTGCAATGTTTTTAAATGCTTTGATTATTTATTCTCCAGTGGTAGCTGCGAGATGCTGAATATCTCAAACTCTGTGTTTCTTCTTAACTGCAAGAGCGAGAATTTCAAACAACTGCTTGTTAAATTCAGAATGCTGTCAGTAAATGAAATTGTCAGCATATTGTTCCATTACTGAAATCCTCATTGTCCCAGGTCACTTTACAGCCAGGGTAATGGGTTTTATTTGCAGGAATTGCAAGACGCTGTCAGCTTTTAGGATTCATGACCTATTGATCAAGATAACGTGTAATTTGATGCCAGTCATAGTTACTTTATGATAATTGAGTTGCTGAATAAAGTGAATGCAGGACTCTGATTGATCCCGTTTGCTTTTCCAGACTCGGCACCAGCGGGGGGATACACATCCATTAACCCTTGAAGAGATTTTGGATGAAACACAGCATTTAGATATAGGACTCAAACAGAAACAATGGTTAATGAGCGAGGTAAGGGAAACATTTATCTAGGTTCTAATTTAAAGATAAAAGGTTGTGGTAAACCTCAATTATGCACTTTTATTTCAAGCTCTATAAATGTGTAATCCGTCCTTCAAGCAATTGGTTCATATTTATCTGTCTTGTACCTGGTAAAACTGGGATGGTTTTAACTAATACAGACTGTAGCATTCCTTTGTTCTGGGGAACGGAAATTTCCCTCTGGCAGTGTTGGTTCTGAGGGAAGCTTGACTTAGCTGAAGTCTTTCAAAAGGTAGCTCCAGGTTTCTTCCATAATGAACCAGGATGCCAAAATGGAATGGAAAAGCTCCTCCCCAGGAAGCATATATGAAATTATCACTGCATGTTTGCCAGATGACAGATACTTTTAAACTCAAACCTGCAGCCTGTAACATGTGGCTGGTGTGCCCAGAAGCACACCAGCAAAGAACTACTAGTGTGTGCTCTTCTCCAAGGTTTAAAATTCCTGTCCCTATTGCAGGCTCTAGTGAACAATCCCAAAATAGAAGTTGTGGATGGGAAGTATGCTTTCAAACCCAAGTACAACTTGAAAGACAAAAAGGCTCTGCTCAGGCTCTTGGACAAGCATGACCAGCGAGGGCTGGGAGGAATCCTGTTGGAAGACATCGAGGAAGGGCTCCCCAATGCACAGAAGGCCATAAAGGTGAGGGGCACCTGTTTGCAGTTCAGCCAACACAGTCCAGTTCTCTTCCCTGACAGTTATTTTGCAGCTTCTCTAGTTTGTTGTGCCTTTGGCAGCACAAGAGCTGCCTCTGTTGTTGAAGCTGGAGGCCTTGTGCTTGGGAATGAAGTGATTTTGAGTTGTGCTTTTGCATTTGTTTTCTAGGCTCTAGGGGACCAGATCATCTTCGTTAATCGCCCTGATAAGAAGAAAATCCTTTTCTACAATGACAAGAGCTGTCACTTTGCCGTGGATGAAGGTGGGTGTTGGTTGATGTGGTTTCCATGAGAGTTCATCTGAGTTCATCTGAAGCACCTCTGTGTATAAGCAGACTTCAGGTGTAGCAGTCTTTTAAGGTGATAATGAAATATTAGGTGTATCCAGAGGTCAGGAGAATGTTTACATTACCACAAGGCTTGGGTCCTGTGTTTCATGATGGATACATTCCAACGTGGCACCAGGAATCCAGCAGTTGTTTGCAAGTGGAGCAGTACAGAAAAGACTAGAAGCCACCTGATTGTGACTAAAAGGCATCTAAGATTTTACTATATAGAGAGCAGCCAAAAAAACCCCAAAAGAATGGCTTGTGGGTGTAAGTTGTTGGGGTTTTTTTTCCCTCCCCCCTCAGTTTATTAACATGCGCCTTTTATTGGTGAAAGCAGCAAGAAGCCACAAATGGAACAGGAGGAGGAAGGAAAGTGGGAGGAAATGTGAGCAAAATTCCTGAGAAGGGGTATTTACAACTGGGAGGAGAGCACAGATGTGGGGTAGTGCTGCTGCCCAGAGCTGGAGTAGATTTGGGACTTCACAAGTTCCGTGTGTTTTCTGTGTCACAAATAGTGGTAAAATCCACTGGTGCAATTTTATGGGCAGAAATTAATTAGAGAAATCAGGCTGTGTTCCAGTAATGACATGTATGTCAACATCAGGTGCCTGTAAGTGCAGAAAGGGGAAGGCAGTCTGTGTCAGAAGATCTTACTTTAAATGCCTCGGTGGCACTGAACACTTTTGTTGTCAATGTATTATTCTTATAACATGCCATATAGAGCCATTGCATCATATAATGTCACATTATTGTAAAAAAAAAAAAAGAGGTTTGATAGAAATTTGAACTGCTCTACTTACAGGACCATAGGACAAAGCATAAAGCTCTTTATTTCTGTGGCTAGTTCTGGGAGAATCCTTATTTTCAGTAGAAAAAAGCAACTGGAGGTGTGTATCATGAACTATTTGTCACATAGCACACTTGTCAGTAATAACAGCTTTCTTCCAAAAAGATAATTAAGTAGATGTGAGATCTACAGCATTTAAAAGTGCAAAAGATGTTTCGAAATATTGAAGTGAGTGTCTTTTTAAACCATAATTTCTGTCACTTCTTGACAGTGGCAGCAGAACTATATGAAAAGTGCAGAACGAATTCACTGGGGAATTTCTGACTCCCAAATGTTTAGGAGCTTACCACGAACACTGTCATCCTGTTCAGGTAGTGCCTCTTCAGTCCATCAGCCCACAGCTTTTGGGGACCTGAAGATGGCCAAAACATTCAGAGATCAGTGCTGTTGCTGCAGCTGTTAAGACAAAGCTTTGAAGTTTCTAGCAGCCACTGGTTGGTTGAGTCCAGACTGCTGAATGTTTCTTCTTGTGCAGTTTTTTTTCCCAGATAACTGGCACACAACCACCCTTGTTTAGGAACAAGCAGTGCAGACTATTTCTGTGAGAGGGAGTTAAAAGAGAAGTTAAAAAAAATCTTGAAACCCCTTTGGAAGCAAGTGTTTAAAGCCTTTTGGGTGAAGGCAGGTGTTTAAGCCTGCAGTGGTGTGTGCAGCGTTTGTAGTTCAAGGTGCCTCTGCTTCCTTTTATCCGCAGGTGGCAGCAGCTTCCCATCTGATCCAGAAGGGATGTTTGGTTGTTGTTGTTCTGTTCCCACTGGTTTTGGTTTTCCTTTTGATGCTTTGCTGGGAGAAGGGAGCAGGAATACTTCCCCTCTTGCGAATGTTGTGGTCCCGCCCGCCTACGCCACAACGCTTAAAACATCCCCGAGCAGGTTCGCTTATTGCAGCTGGAACAGGTCCTTTTTCCAACCATGTCATCCTGTGAGGAAGGAAAGCCATCTTTCCCAAGCTTTAGGATTCTTTCCAGAGCACCAGAAGGGTGTCTCTGAGGGTGCCACTGGCAGAATTGTCTGCGTGCACGATGAGTTATGACACGTCTCTCCGTTAGCAGTGCTGTTGCAACTCATTATCTCCAGCAACGTTAAAATGAGGTTTTTAGAAGACTGCAAAATAAGCCTTGAAGTGTTGGCAGGCTCTTTGATCTAGCAGCTGATGACAGTTCAAAATATGTTTCTAGTTTAATGTTTATCCTTAGAAATAAGGGCTCTGTGCTCCTCGGCGCGTGGTGCTGCCGTATGACACCCCGGTTCAGGACATGTGTTGGCTGGGATTAATATCCTCGGGAAGCTGGGCATCCTTTCCCACTGCTGTCTGAGCTCCATCAGCAGGGAAAGAGGAGCAGCCAGGGCAGTTTGGAGTAGTGGGAGGAACTGCTTTCTGGCAGTGCCTGCCTCTGCCCCTTGATGGCTGAATAAGCTTTTCTTTTCCCCCTCTTGTGAAAATAAATTCCAAAGTGCCACAGCAGCGGAGCAGTGCCTATATATCGTGATCTCAAGGGTCCTGGAGAAGGTTTTAGCAGCAAGGAACAGCTTTTGTTCTTCCTTTTATGTGATTAGCCAAGGAAGGTTCAGATTGCATGTGTTCCTTCTGGACTTCCTGGCTAATTAATCTCCTGTCAGTGGTGTGAGGCTGAAAGCGTTTATAAAAGCCGGGCCCGATTTCAGGTGCTTCAGCCAAGTCAAGCGCTGCCTTTTTGTGCTGGGGCGAAGCACTTTGCATGTGAACCAGGCTTTCACCCCTGTGCTGAATGCTGAAAGGCCAGTCTGATTGCCTAACTGCCAGAGATGGTATCTTTCCCAGCTGAATGCACTATAGGATGTATTTGAATGCTAAAAAAATCGGATACTCAATTATACATGTTTTTAAAATTCTTCCTGAGCACCTTTGAAGAGGTTTAGAGAATGGCCAAAGCCTCTTAAATTTAACAGTTTAAAAAGGGCTTCGGATCAGTGCTGACTTACAGCTCTGGTGGTCCAGGGACAGCACAGATTTAACATCAGGGACCTTTTCCTTCTGGTATAAATCCAGTGCTACCTTCCCTGGAAGGGTTAGGAAACAGGATTCCATCTTTCCTGCTACTCGGTTGTTTCTTCCCTTCTGCCCTGTTATTGTCTGTTCTTGTCCTGTGCTCAAGCTTTTGGCTCGGCTCAGTGAAGATTTTTAAGCTGGCTTTAATCTCTGGCAGATTTTATTACCGGTGTGATGTATCAGTTTATCTCTAAAGCCATCTCAACCTTTCTGCAAGAGCAGGTGAGGCAGTCAGAAGTGCAGGATAAGCTGCTCCAAAGTCACCACGCAGTCATTTACCCATGACTTTGTTCCCCAAATGTAAGCATTTATGAAAAGGAAGTGTCTTAAGAGTATAATCACTCAGGGAATGTCAGTGAAAATTGTTTTCATTTACGAGGCACCTTGTGATGGAGTAGAATGGAGGTAACTGAATCCTTGGGTATTTCAGAGAGAGAAAACATCTAAACTGGCTTTTCAGTCAGCTCCTGGTCCCATTCCCTCCTCTCATTACTTGAAATACCAGAACTTAGCTTTCTGGAGGAGCAAGGGAGCAGCCTTGTTGATTCTGTCAGGCTTCTGAGTTAAAATATTTTAGTGATCAAGCTGTAAGATAGCGCGTGGTAGGATTTGTTCATGAGGCTTGCCTCAGTGCTGGGATCACTCTTCTCTGCATTGCAATCAGAACTTAAAAGCTCTGTGGAAAACGCAGATCTTGAGGGTTCACAGCACCTGCATGGCTTTGGCCAGAAACTCTTGGGAAATTTCTGCCAGGTGATTTTTTCTGGGCTTTGTCTTGTCATAGCAGCCTAAGCTGGAGGAGAGATTGCTCAGCCTGCTGCAGTCAGGTGAAGCCTTGCTGTCTTTTTTTCCCCTTCCACAGCCATTTGGCACTTACTCTGGCTGATCTATAAAATAACTTGGTGGCTCTGATAGGAGAGTCTCTCACCTTTGCCATGCTGTGACAGTGTAAAGATCACCAACAGTTAACAGGACACAGAGAAGGAAAATTGAATGCGCTCTGTAATCATAATGGCTTCACTCACCACAGGAATGTGTGCATCTCAACCTGTTCTCCATGCCTGGCTGGAGCAGGCCAGCATGTGGTGAGCTTTCTGCTCCAACAGTCCCCTTCCCACCCCTCACACCAGCACCAATCTCCCTGTTCACAGAGAAAAGAGAGAGACACTGAAAAAAGGATCCAATATATTGAAACCTTCCTTCGGAGCTGCCTTCTGTCGCTGTTGTCTGCTCTTCAGACACTCAGCAAAGGGTGACAGCATTTCACATTCTCCTCAGGGAAATTGGGAGAAATCTCTTCCTATCTCGGGTCAAGGGTATAATTTTTGAGGTGCAAAAATAACCACAGCTACAAATGCAGAGGGTTGTTTCTTGAGCGCTGTAGTTATTGCCAGCTTTTCCCACAGGCTCTCATATTTCAGAAAGGATGTTGCAATAATTCAGAGAGTGTATTCCCAAGGTCTAAACTTTCCCTAGCTGATAGGGACATAGTCCTTGGAGACTTAAATCTGACAGGCAGTGCGGAAATGGTTCAGTGCCAGCCATCCAGCTGCTCCCTTTCCTCAGCCTTGCATTTAGCCCCATGTCTGGTGTTCCACCGAGTTGATTTTGTGATGAGATGATGGATGGCTCTCCCTTTCCTTTTAGATGGCATCCTAACTGCAAACAGCTCGGGTGCACTGAAGGGTGGCAGCTCTGGGTGCTTCTCCACCTTTATCTCGTGCTTTGAGTTCCAAACCAATCCTTTAACACGGGGTATTTCCATGTTGTTGTGAATCCCCCTTTCCTAGGCAGAAAAGTGTTTTAAGGCCCTACATGGAGCTCCAGCATGGGAGTAAGATTGTTTTGCAATTACTGCAATCAAAGCAGTAGTGCTGAAAGCAGCCTGATTTATGAAGGAATTTTTAAATGAAGTTGCAGAATATGATACAGTGACTCTGGTGGGGCCAATTAGTGGATTGAATTATCTGTATGTAAAGTCTATTTTAGCTTTGCTGTTTTGCATCTTGGTGATTGTTCCATTCATATTTCTTGGCCAGGTTTAAAGAGTGGATGTGAAGCTGGAATGATGGCATAACCTCTGCATTACAAGAAATGCAGAACACTGTAGTTAGATATTAACTGTGATGTGCACTTGTGTGCATGCTGATCCTTGAAGAGCTGACCATTTATTTTCTAGTGTTTAATTTTTCACTTCTGTTCCCCAGAAGAATGTTGACCAGTTTAACCTTAGACACCTATCCTCAGCTTTACCTTTTTTTTTTTTTTTTTAGCACCAGGGCATATTTGTCCATATATCCTGAACTCTAGTGAGGAGACACATCATCTGTGTTTGTAAAAGGGTATTATAAATCAGAGGACAAACCTTCTCCACCTGTCACAGCAGGATGAGGTGAGGGATGATCTGTGATAGCAGGGACTGCCAGCTATGCTGAAAGCGTGGAATCTCCCTCAAAATGGATGAGCAGGTGGAGAATGTCTTGACTACACTGTCAGTCCTTGCATTGAGGGACCTGCACATTGATCCCAGGGTGCTGTAGAGCCTCTGTGAGAAACCGGCTGAGTGCTATCTCCCTGTAACCAAAAGTGGTGTTTTGACAAGATTGGGTTCTCTTCATAAATGCTGCATTACCAAAAATGACCACTGTTGTTCTTCACGAGTGGAATTCCTTTCCCTTGTTTTCCTGGAAAGCATGAACAACATCTTACTGTTGGCAACGGGAAGAAAAGAAACACCTGAGACTTGAGGCGTGTACATCCCTAATAAAAAAAGGTTCATTAGGAAGGGAATTGGTCCAAGTCCAGGAGCCAAGTTGGTTACATACCCCTTTTGTACCCTGCCCAGAGCCAGTGTATCCATGGCAAACCACCACTGGAGCATCTCATCCCCTGCTGCACAGGAACAGATCCTTAAGCATGCAGGACTTGTGGTTGTTTTGACAACTGTATACTACATTTATCTGGAAATAAAGGGGAAAAATTTAGTCTTGCATTGCTACGTGCGCCTCGTGTTTTATTTATAGTTTGTTAGCCAAACCTGCTGACAGGATGTATCCTAACTCCCTGCCTGGGGAGTGGAGGGAGGTGGGATCGTACCAGCCGCTGCCTGGAGAAGGCATTCCAGAGGCTCTGTGAAACTTTATGTGAGGCAGAAAGTGTGCAGGCAGATGGCAGCTGCTCTAATTAAGACTTACTGTCTCTGTCTGTTTTCCTGCTGCTGTGGTTTTTAAGGTGCCTCTCTTCTTCTTAGCACCACCAGAGGAATTTTAGTAATTTATTATGTGTACAGCACGGTGTGGATTTACATCGCAGTGATAAACGAGCTCAGACCCACTGCAGCAAATGTCTCGAATCTTCAGTAAATTGGGCGGTGGGATGACAAGTCTCCCAAGGCAGGGGCAGGTGAAGGTGTGTAAATGAAGTTGCCATTTATGGTTAGTTATTGCCCATCACCAGGATCTGTGAAACTCATTCACGGCCGACACAGCTCCAGAGATGCCAGGCAAAAAGACACTCCATAGCAAACCAACAAGAAAAGCACAGGCTGCCTGAGGGTGCTCCTGATGCTGGAGTGCAGTTTAGCTCAAGGGTGTTTTGTTGTTGTTTTGTTGGCTGGGGTTTGATCTTTTTTTGGGTGTTTTTTGGAAGTGCTTCCAGCATTTAGAGGGGATAAAGGCTGTGCTAAGCGGGTGCCTGCTGGCAGCGACAGACTGACAGTGTTTTCAGCGTTTGAAATCAAGGGTTTGAAATCAAGGGATATAAAACCAGTGTTTGTTTGATCTTTCAGAATTTCAGAAGCTGTGGAGGAGCATTCCCGTGGATTCTATGGATGAGGAGAAGATAGAAGAGTATCTGAAACGACAGGGTATTTCTTCGATGCAAGAAACCGGACCAAAGAAAATAGTAAGAGATACAAACTGCAGATCTTCCTAGGAGATTCCTCCTTCCTGACCCCACAGTGTTAATTCTCAAATGTGTTGGTGAGCCTGTACACAGCTCTGTGTAGCTCAGGGAAGTGTGTCCAGTTTTGAAAAGTTGGAAAAACCAGTGCTGCAACCAGAGTCAGTGATTTTTATGACTTGTTTGAGCCAGTCTAATTAAGAAGAGGGCAAACACCAGAAATTCCTGTGTGCTCCGTAGTGGAAGCTTCTGCTTGGAGCTGTGCAGTACATTAGAAGTATTTTGGGAGAAAGGTGGGGTTTTTTTCCTTAACTTTTCTGGTGTGAAATCCTGATGGGATTGTGGATAGAGCTGTAGCCGCATGGAAGTGTTTGGAAACTTCACTTACAAATGCCGGCTTTACTGCTGCGCCTGGGATACAGAGGCTCTGCTCTGTCCCCTGGGTCATCTCCCTGCCTGGATTGGAATTGGATGCTGTTGTTTTTTGCCAAAACAAGCCAGCACCTCCCTCCCCTGCCCACCCCTGGTTCAGGCAGGGCTCATCTTTCACAGCAACACAATGTCACACACCAGGTCGGATGTCGCGGATCTCTCGCAGATCTCCTGACTCCTGTTTGTTTCTCTTCGCAGGCTCCCATTCAGAGGAGGAAGAAACCTGCTTCTCAGAAGAAACGCCGGTTTAAGACTCACAATGACCACTTGGTTGGAGTATTAAAAGATTACTCTGATGTGGTTCCTGGCAAGCAGTGAGCGGTTGAGTTCTGGAGCAAACGCGTTTTTAGAACGGGGGGTTTTGCCGCTGGGGGCTCGGTGTCTGCTCACAGAAGGACTGACTGTATATAAAAATGTGATGTGTTTCTCCCACCCCAGCAGCTGCCGAGGTGAAACAGGTCAGTTTAAGAGCAAGTATGAGCTACTGAAATTTAGAGGGTAATTTAATTAGCTCTTGGGAAACTCGTCTTTGAGTAAGAGGTTCTCACTAGTTGCCTCTTGGCATAGGGTGATAAATGGTGCTCAGCATGTAATGCAGGAATTCCTGTTCAGTGCTTAACTCTGCTTTGACATTACTTAATGGGTATTTACCTGGAATTACTTACACGGGACTTTCTAGTGGGATTGAACACAGCATTTATTTTACCTGTTTCAGGGCAACCTTTTGCTAAAATCACTGCGGGCAAAGTTTCTTTCACAGTCAAATACACCCACGGTTTGTATGCTTCTTCCTTGCCATGGGACTGAGCTTTACTGAAAGTCGGTGATATCTGAGACTCACACTCAGAAAAAAAACCCTCTCCCAAAATCCCAGCAGGCTGCAGGATGGGATGCAGCCGGAGCTTCCTAACGCTAATCAGGAATTGCCCTCGGCGATTTCTCCTCACTGTTGTGGGTGCAAGTGTGTTGGACTGTTCTGCTCTATGGACAGGAGGGACATAAAAATGACAGTGTAATAGCAAGGCATATTTTTTTTTACAGTAATAAACTTACAATGCTGGTTTCCAGTGTTGCTTTCTTAAAGAATGAGAGAATCAGCATCTTTTGTGATTGTTGTGTTTTCTTTTTCAAAGAGGTAAAGGAGTCTTTGCTGTGTTTTTATTTTCTCAGTGACCTACTGTTCTGGCTTAACACTGTCATCTTTTTATCGTTCTTGGTCGGGGAGAGGGAGGAACCACCTTAAATGAAACGAAAGCTCCCTGTAGATGCCTGATGTTCCATGCAGCACAGCCTAACGTGGAACACGGCCAAATTATGTCCTCTTGATAACTTATTTTTATGTTCTGAACCAGAGTCGCTCAATGCTGATATTGTTTCCGTGGCGCTGCGGGAGAGGAGCTGTTTCCCTGCTCTTCCAGGGTTAGGATCAAAGATAAGAGAGGTGACTGCAGCACCCCACCGACGGCAGATCCACGAGCTCTGCTCTGGCTTGATGCACCCGGGGTCGAGGCAGAGGCCGTCGGGTCTGGACACGTGAGCAGATGAAGAATGAGGCTTTGTTGCTGTCAGCTCGGGGAAGTGTGCTTTCTGTAAGTGCAGCATTTATCCCTCTGGTTTTAAAGGCTGCTCTTTGGAGAAGCAGGCAGTGCTCCCAGTGTTGCACGTGTCAGCCCTATTTAAAGAGTTGCTAAATACCGTTAGGAAGTTTCTTGTATTATTTTTATATATATACATATATACATATTTTTCATGCTTTTTAAATATATATATATATATAAAAGCATGCTGCTCTAGCTGCTTTTGAAACTTTTTTATGTCTTCCAGGTCAGCACAAACAATTCCTCTTGGAGCTTTTTACTTTCCATTACAGCTCTGCTTTAAGTACCCACAGCACACTTGCAGAACTATTCACCCCTCTTCTGTCATCTTCACTCAAGACAGAATAAAAGTTCCATCTGCTGCATTTTCGAGCAGTGATTTTTTTTTTTGTGGATGTGCTTGGGCAACAGCAGAGCTCTGAGTTGCCTTTCCTACCTTTGAGGAGTTTTATGGAGTAACTCCCTGTCATCTTACATAGCATTGCCCTTTCTCTCTGAACCAAAGCAGGCTGTAAGGTAGGCTGCCTGCTTTGTTTCTCTGCTCAAGTGATTAAGATAATAGGGGAGTCTGAAGAAAATGCCTCCAGCTACTTTCAAAGATTAAAAATGTTAGGTCAAAAAAACTGGGGAGCTGGAAAGCAAGATTGTGAGCTCTGTGCTGGCATCGTCAGGGTCCAGTGTTCAAAGAAACAAAACAGTCCAGGTGGTGTCCAGTTGGAAAGCCTGGATTAGATGCTTTTGTCTCACTGGAGGATGTCTTCCCCTCTGCCATAGCAGCAGAGAGGCCATAAATAAGTTTTGCAACTTGTTCAGGTAAAATCTCAAAAATAGCTGAAGGGAAGCTCGCACTGGTCTGTTAGAGGTGACTTGGACTATGGACAGTCAGTGGTGAAGAAAACAAATTCAGACAATAAGCATGGAATTGTAGAATCAGAGTGGTTTGGGTTGGAAGGGACCACTCCAGCCCACTTCAGACTCTGACAGCATTATGTCCAGATCAGGCTTTTCGCTGAAGTTCAGCTGTTAAAAACTTAAGCCTCCTTCATCTTCCTCCAGGGCGTTCTCTTTTGTTCTGTGTCTGGCAAGATGGTTCTCCCAGTGGCCAAAACCATCCTGCCCTCAGCTGGCTTTCTTTGGCAGAACCCGTCTTCCCTCAGTCTGGCACTGCAGAGGGCTGCTGAGAGGCATCATTTTCTCTCCTGGGGCTCCTGTTTGTCTCCTCCTTCCCTGGAAGCAAGCATCTGCTGCACCAGGAAGACGAGGGGACTTGGGCTGAGTATGTAAAGTTGAATATTTCAGATGGAAGTGACCTACAGTGACCATCTAGTCCATGACAGGCACCTTGGTCTCACAAGTTTCAGGAGTGTTCTTTGGCAAACCCATTTCAGTGCCATCTTTACCTGTCCCTGCCAGGTGAGGACTTGCCCCTTCCAGTCTCCTGAGGCTCCTGTCCAGAAAGGAGATTGCTCCCTCAGCTCCAGGATTTGGTGTGTCGATCCTGACAGGGCTGTCCTGTTTTAAGGAAGTAGCCCAGGTGCATCACATCGCTAAACATGGAACTCTTTTGGCTCCTCTCCTTAAAGTTCCCCTAACTGAAGAGTTATTCCACCTCCTCCTCCATCATGACGATCATTCTGGAAAGGGATGGAAAACAGCAGGATCCTGCATGGTTGAATGAGAAAACTGACATAAGGCAATGTGTACCAGAGCTGATCTATAATTCATCATGATCATTCGGGGCTTTTAGAGAGCGGAGGAGAGAGAGGCGAGGGAGCCCTGAGAAGGGGTATGAGGACCCTGCATGTGGCTGCAGCCAGCGAGGGCTGTCACTTCTGATGAGCACGGGCGGGCGGTGCCGGGCCACCGGGGAGAGCCAGGCTCCTGATACCTGCTGCTGAGGAGGGGCTGCCCTGGCAGATGACTAGAAGCAACTACGGTACTGACATCTCATTATTTCCAGCTTTGTTGCTCGCTTTCCGGTCGCTGCTAATGTACCAGGCCCAAATTCCTTTGTGTGCTACAGCCTTGGGGGCCTCTGGCAGTTCCTGCTTCGGGGGGAGCGTGTCCAGTACAGCCGAGGGCTTACTGTTTACTGGTTTAGACTGGCAAGGCTGGAGAGCGCTCGGATCCCAGTCTGCTGGTGCTGGCTTTCTGCTGCTGGCGGAGTCAGGGATATGGCAAACTCAGTGGTCTGGGACTCGATCTCCTCCCAGGAGAGAGAAGGTCTGCTTTGGCACTGCTGCTCAGGTCTGCCATTCCGGCTCCGTGTCGGTGTTGTCAGCCCTGCACAGGCTCTCTGGACAACATCTCCGAGGGAGATTGGCAGCTCCCCAGAAGAGAGGGCTTGCCTGGACACAGCAGGGCTCCTGAGAGGAAGGCGGCTTATCCGTCATGCTGGCATTACATAGCTGTAGTTGTTCCCTTCCCAAATGAGGTGAGCGCAGCCTGTGCCGCTCCAGCAAGGGCCAGCAGAGCAAGGGAAGCTGCTGGCTCTCTGCTCAGCACTAGGGAGGTCACACCTGGACACTGTGCCCAGTTTAAGCTTCCCCTTCTATTCAGTCCCCAGGGATGCTGGGGGAAAGGTCTGCTTGGAGCTCCCAGGCTGGTCAGGGCTGGGGGCAGAGGGCCTGAAAGGAGGAATGGGGAGCTGGGACAGCTCAATGTGGTGAGGAGGCAGCTGGGGGTGTATCCAGTCACAGGTACTGCAACGTGTGAAGGGCAGTGAGGAGGATGATGCTCTCAGACTTTTGGCAGCCATGGCAGATGACATAATAGGAGAATGCGGGAAGTTTGGCTTGGATATCGGGAAAAAAACAGCTGGTGGGAAGATGTCTCCATCCATGGAGGTTTCAAGCATCACCCAGACGAGACCAGGCTGCCCAAGTCTCTTACTGACAACAGTCCTGTTGTGAGAAGGGGGTTGGGTCAGAGACCTCCTGCAGCCCCTTTTACCCACATCCTGCTGTGAGTCTGAGCCCTGGTTCCTTTGGTGCTTCCGTGTGTGCTGTAAGAGCAGTTCTTGTTTTCTCTCTGGCTTGCTTTCTGTTGCTTTGGCTTGCAGTGGCCCCTGTGTTACTCAACAGCTCAGAAAAAACAGCCATGACTATGACTCTGAAAACCCATCAGTGCCTCTGTGGCTGGGAACCACGTGTCAGGCTGCGCTGGCCTCGTGGGTTGGACATTGTGCAGAGTGCAGGCACAGCAGGGGAAAAGGATGGTTAAGGCAGGAGGCTGTCCTGCCATTAAGTTAATTTTTTGACTATACCTGCACTTCTGGGCTTGCATCCAAGGCCTGAAGTACTTGTGCGGTTTCTTCCTGCTTCCATCGCTTCGGTTGTGTTCTTTATTCCCTCCTGAGCTGGTTATTAATTATGGAGACTGCAGAGATGAAGTCCAGGCTTTGCTAATGGTTGACTTCCTCGTGTTTTAGAAGCAGCATTTCAGGGACCTGCTAATGGTGTTTCTTAGCTTTGCTTTTTTAAGCTCCACTGTCATCTTGGTTCCTAGCCTGAGCGAGGCAGGTAATGGTATATAAGTGTTGGCTGGAGCCTGGCTCTGGGCAGATCACATCTGCGGCACCCTGCTCATCTCCCTGGGTTGAAATGTCCTCTTGTTCAGGCAGGAAGCATGGAGCAGCCTTGCCTGGCAGCATTCAGGCAGCGCAGTGACCCTTGCTGGGTGACGTGTCTCAATTTCCCCTTTAGGAATCGGGGAGCAAATCCACGGTGAGCGCTGCGCAACAGTCCTCACAAAGCCTCTTTGCTCTTAGCCACCAGCTTCCCTCCCAGCTTGTGTCTCGGCCTTTAAAGCTGCCTGGCCAAACCCCAGTGCTATCTCATTTTTCCTTTCCCAGCCTTATTATTCCTTCCCTTCTCTCCCAAGGAGGCCCATAGGAGCGGACGCTGGGCTCTCTCCTCCTCCCTGCCCCTGCCCCGGCGCCGGCGCTGTCTGCCCTTTGCTCTCCCTGGCCTGGCTGGCCCACCTCCATTCACACAGTAGGATCCCCTAGTCCCTGGCTGTGCTATCCAGCTGCCTGTGCTGCTGCCTGACCCCCCCACCCCAATCCTCTGGGAGCTACAGCTCTCCTTCTCCTATCTTGTTCCTGTTTCTCCACTGCTCAGTTGTGTCCATCTGATGTGTGGGGAATTAGCATTGTTTTACTTTGCAGACCCTGCCAGCCTGGTCCCTGCCTTCCCTGCTGCTTCCAGCCTGCTGCCAAGTCAGCAGACCTCTGTTCAGGGATGCACAGGAAGGAGCTGCCTGCATTCCCCCTTTCCCAGGTGTAACCTTGGCATGTGGGGAGAAGGGGAGGGAAACTTGGGAAAGTGGAAACAATGACAGTGCGAAATCTTCTCGGCTTGGTTTTTCCAGCTCTGCCTGTTCATGTCCTCTGGGACTTACCCCTGGTGTCGGATGGCAGCACTGGCCTGGGAGTCCCTGATCCCATTTTGCAATCTCCCTGTGTCAGCCAGCAGCTCTGGGCCTTCCTGTAAGCGCCCCGATGGTCACAGGGAAGGAATGTTCCCCTGGCCGCATGGGGAAAGGTCACCACGGGCAAAGGGGATGCTGAGACCAGACCAATGAGGGCAACGCCAATCAGCATGGAGCCAAAAACATTCTGGCTTACAGGAGAAACAGGAAAAAACCCCAACAGTTCAGGAAGTTAAATATTTTGGGCAAGGCCCCACTTCCTTTCACAGGGCACAACTCAGAACAGATGCAGTGCCCAGGCTAAGCCCGGGAGGATGTGTGTGTGTGTGTGTTTCACCCCTCTCTGAACTGGAGGCTGTTTGCTGCTGAATCCACTCCTGAAACATCTGTGTGTCTGCTAAAGTACTGCCTGGGACAGAGGGTTTGGCCGGTTACTGCTGCTCGGAGCAGCCTTTGGGCTGAGCAGCATGTTGTGGCTCCCTTCCCTTCCTACCCTGTGCCTGCCAACAAACCTCTCCCCTGGATGCAACTCGGAAGGAAAGTTGTGAGTCGGAAGGAAAGCTGTGAGTCGTGGTGGTGGTGGCCACAGTGGGATTAACATCCAATATGAAGGGCTTAACTCATCCCTGCCAGCCAAGGGTTCCAAGTAACCGCTATGCCTTGTGGCTTTTTCTTCCACCCTGGAGTCTGTAGATGCTTTAGTCCTCTCCTTTCCACCCTGTTCATTCTCAGGGCTGCCTTGGCTAAGCTGGAGCTTGCTCCTGGCACTTTGTTTTGGGAGCCTGGCCTGTTGGCTGAGGCTCCTGGGGACGCTAGTCACATTTATTGGGGTGGGGGAGGAGCAGAGAAAGGAGGAGGAATTTCTAGGTTGGTTATGAGTTTTTCAAAATTCCCAGCATGTCAAAAAAAATAAAAGGCTAATCTGGCCCTTCGTCTCTAGGTTACGTTTGCCTCTGCTGAGGCTGAGCTCATGGAAAATTGCAGCTTAGCTCCTGTGCTCCCTGCCAAGATTAGTAGGTTTAAAAACTAACTGATAACATCTTTGTAAACTTGGAGTCATTTCTTTAAAGCCTGCTGATCCTTCCAGCCTGGATTTTGGAGCTTTCCTAAAGATCCAAGACAGCCTAGCAGGACGATGGTATCTGCCCTGAAAAATCACCCAAGAGCATTGCATTGCCTTCAAATACCCCAAGGGAGGAAGGAGGCTGACATTCCCCGAGGCCTTGAAGGGTGTGTTGGGATCCTTCTCCCTCTTCCTGACCAGATACACGGGACACGATGGCGCTTCTGCACGTAATTTATAATAATCACCGGTTTTATTTTTAAAAAAATTACAATAGAAAAGTACCTTTAAACATATTTCCAAAAGCGGAGTAGACAATGTGGAAGCTTCTCTCCTCTCCACGAGACAAAGTACAGGAAATAGTTTGCTAAAGGAGTTAGTCCGTTGCTTGGGAACGCCGGTATCGTTCCTTTTAGAGCCACTCTGAGGTTTGTCTTGGAATTGATTTCTTCTCACATCACTTTTATCAGTCTCATTTTTTTACAGAAGACCCAAAAAGGGACGGTTTCCCATTGTGAAAAATCCCATTTTCTCATCACCCTGCCCCACCCCGACAGCCGAAATCTCGGCCATCTTATTTTGGCCCACCCACAGGACAAGAAGGAGGAGGAAGGAAAAGGTGATGATATTTCTCGAGGCCACAGACAGCTGGGAAATCAGCTAGAGCGAGACCTGGGCAGCAGCTGAGGTCAGTGTTCCCTGCAGCTGGAATGGGGACAGGGAGGAAGGCAATGGAAGGAGAAGTTTTGCGCTGCCTTTTGCAAGAAACCGAGACCTGATTGAGGTTTTGCGTTGGTTTGCTCCGTTCTTTCTTTTTCCAAACTCCTCCTGGAGCAAGGAGAAGGAGAAACTAGTACTCCAAGCAGTCTCTTTGCTGTTATGCTATCTCTCTGAAGGATGTTGGCAGCTTCCCTTCTTGTCTTTGCACATGGAAACATGGGAGTGCCACGCAGCGAGCTGCCGGACCAGCATAACCTCAGCACTAAAACCCCAGTTCAGGCCAGTCCAGCGCTTCGGTGTAACAGGAGGGGTTTTTCTCATACAGCAGTTCACGTTGCCTGTAACAACTTGAAGCAGTCATGGCAGGAGGAGGAGGCAAAATGTCACCTTGCTACATGTGCGGGCCATCTGCCCATCCCTGATCCAAGCCATTGTACCCTGCGGAAGCTTTGCACAGCAGCTATGGTAAAAAAAAACACCGCAAGAAAGGTCCTGATTGTCCTGCCTGCTTGTCATTTGGTACAACTAGGAAGAAAGCAGTAATACTGTTGTGTCTCGCTGACACGGCCGGGGCCGGAGCACAATTCCTGTGCCAGAAGAAGGAGCACAATTCCTACGAAGCCACATTGTGTGTCTTGACTTCTGCACGCACGTGAACATCATGCCTTTGACATACAGCTGACGGGGCTGGGGGTTAATAAGACTCTTAATTACATGCCTTCCAAAGTCAAGCACAAAACCTGTGGTCCGACCCGGTGCAAGGTTGTCCTGTTGAGGAGCTTTGGTACAAAAATACTTCTTTAAGGTTTTTTTTTCTTCTCCGTAGTCTGCTTTCCTATGGTTCCGTTTGAAAAGTTCGAACACTACAACAATGCCTGTCAAACCATGCTTTTGGGAGTAGCACACTCTTCCTTACAAATATACAGTGTAAAAGAGGAAAATATTATTACTAGGTAATGTTTTTCTTTTTAGTTCTAGGAGAGCAGATGTGTGATAGAGGCTGTGGGAAAGTCTTGGAGGAATCCAAACTTGTGTGAGGGGTTTTTTTCAAGCCTGTAACAACAGAGAGAGGTGTTAGAAAAAAGCAGCTCTGCTGGAGGAAAAGGGGCGGTGGATCCTGTCTCTTCCTTCATGGGGAAGCTCCTGTGCAACAGCCATGGGGAGATGCAAGCTTGCTTTGGAAATCCGTGCTGGGACCTCACTCATGGACAGTTTAACAGGGAAAGGGCAAGGTGGCAAACGCCTGCGGGGAGAGACTGTCTGCATCCCAGGCAACGAGGAACTCACTGGTCCCAGCTTGCTCCTCCCGATGGCTGCCACCCCTGGGATTTGAACTGGGAAGCTCAGAGTTAAGTTGGAGTTGAATTTTGCACTTAAGAGGAATTCAGTCTCTGTTGATCCAAGGCAGGAAGCAAGGACGGAGATGAGATTACCGGGGGTAATTCAAATCCGAGAGGCATTCCTTGGCTGTGGAAACCCTCGCCCCAGATAACAGCGATAAAGGCTGGAATGGCAGGGCCGTGGTTCTGCCGGGCAGTAGCAGGAGCAGCGATGCCACCCCTGCAGGGATCAACCCCAGGCTCGTGCCTGCCTCCCTGCCTATTCCCTCAGGGACATCGCATCGGCTTCCTCGCGCCTCTTCCCCCTCCCCAAAGCAGCCAAACCCACAGCACAGCCGGGCGCCGTTCCAGCCTTACCAGCACACTGTGGTCTTGTGGAGAGCACGTCAACCCAGTAGCCGCCTTGGAAGACTCCTTTAATACCCACAAGACTGACTGTAGGCCACCATCACACACCTGAGACCTGTGGGAGGACACAGCGGAGGGTGAGGGATGCTGGCACTGAGGGCTGAGGTCGGTGTGCTGTGGGGGACAGCTGGTTTCCTGCTGGCTGGAGTCAGTGCTTGCTAAGGGGCCAGTTTTCAGCTTAGCCCTGCCCTGATGGGCTCCAGGCTGCAAATACAGGACGGATGCAGGTTGGAGAGCCAGGCCAGCAGCAGAACCCTTTGCTGGGATAAGCCCTGCCCAGTTGGAGAACCCTGGCAGGGACCCAGGAGGTCCCCGACGCTCCGTCCTTGCCGTCCGCTCTGGCTACCAGCATTGCCGTGGGCTGGTGGACCTGTTCCAAAGGATTCGCTCGTCTCCCCTTCCCAAATACGGCTCTGCTTACATTTTATCTGGAAACATTGGCACGCTGCGCATTTTGGAAGAACCACTGGTTCCCAAAGCCTCGCCACTCCCTATTTTTATCTGCTGGGCCTAAAATAGCCGGTAAGTTCTTTGTGGATCCAAGTCTGGGTCCAGCTGCAGCCAGGGCTGGGCCTCCAGCCCTCCCAGATGAGTGACCTCGTGGCCACAGTGAAGGGCCGTGCATGCCTGGTGGATGAGCAGGAGCATGGACAGCTGATGCCAGAGATTTAAATCCACTGGGGTTTCTCCACAGGTGGGTGCAAAATCGGGAGGCTTCCCAGCAGGCATCAGCAGCGTGCAGGGATGACCCCCAGCTGGGACGGTTCAGGCAGGCTGGGATCACCGGGTAAAGCAGTGTTTCAGCATCCACTGAGCCTCTTTTCCCCTCTTCCATTTGAGTCCCCTTTGTTTATTTATCCACAAAAGGCCAAGTTATTTGCAGAGTGTATCTTGCAAGGTTTTTTCCATCCAAAGAGGTCCCAGATGGAAAATCAGATCTGTCCCTCCCTCCTGCTGGGCAGCCAGGCACTTGGTGAGGCTGCACTTCTTGTTTTGGAAGCCCCAGCACCCTGGGCTGCCTGGAGAGCTTTCATTAAGGTTTAATGAGGTGGTTGTTTCAGGGCTGCCTTCTTTTCCATCACTACTCCTCCTCCCCAGCATGATGCTTTTCCATCCTGCCCT
This sequence comes from Serilophus lunatus, assembly GCA_013399895.1. NCBI lineage: Eukaryota > Metazoa > Chordata > Aves > Passeriformes > Eurylaimidae > Serilophus > Serilophus lunatus. The sequence continues at coordinate 15,504 of VXBA01004639.1, read as the reverse complement.
GGGACATTTGGGAAAGCGTTGCAGTGAATGGTGGCAGGGACAAGCCCTTCCTGAGGACAAGGAGGGCAACTCGACTTTAGGCACCTGCTGGAAATTGGCCTCACAAATGGTCTGGCCACACACCCTGAGCTGCTGGAGATCCCAGGAATCATGGTGACGGAAGCCCAGGGTAAAGGTGGACATGGATCCCTGCCAGTGAGGGAGGATGGGAGTGGGATGGGGTGGCAGCACTCACCCGGCATTCAGCAGAACTGACGGGACTTCCAGCCCTGAGAACCAGCCTCGGAGGGAGGGAGCCAGCGCATCTGCAAAGACAAGGAGGACACGGTGTGAGGGGGGGGTGGCTGCCCAGCCTGACAAGATCCTGCTGCCTCTGGGCTCCCCTTTCCCGGCACAGGGCGGAGGGAGGTTGGTTCACCAGCAGCCACCCCAGCTCCAATTCGGACAGTACCGTGGGCTGAGTACAGCCCCTGGCATCGCTGCTTCCAGTAGGATGGAGCTGGGACAGCAGCACCACAGTTGCAGCAGGAGTGAGCCCATCCCTCTGAGCTCCTGCAAAGCTTGCTTGGAACAAGGTGGAAACATCAGCTGCCAAAATCCAGCACACAGGTGCTCGGTGCCCTATAGGGTAACACCAAGTCAGCTCCACCATCCTTTCTGAGGGTCCTGGTCCTGCTGCTCTCTGCAGGATCCAGCCAAGCAGCTCCAGTTTGGATAGTGGCACCCAGTCTCCAATGTCCCTCACCAAACCTGCAATGCCAGCAGCTGCACAGGGGGCTGGGAAAGGTGCCGCCACCACCACCCTCCCTTCCGTGCTGATGTTTCACATCAGATAATTTTTCTTCTGTCTAACATCAGTCCTCATCCTGGCTTTTCCCGAGGGACGCTCAGAGTTTCCATGCGCTTCCATTTCCTTTGCTGTCCACTTCCCTGAGCAGGGCAGGTGCTGCCTGTTACCAGTTATTTGACAAGGCAAGTACATAGCTGCAATAATATTTACCACCGCTCTTCCTATGAACAGCAGGGCCCAAAAAGCCAGAGTTTTATCCAAAAGCTGTGAACGGTTTGTATGCCGAGTGCTTTTCCTCACCCTCCCACTCAAACCAGCTCCTGGCTGCTCTGGCTCCCAGCGATGGTGTCTCTAGATAACCTGGCTCAATCCTGGTGGGCCAGGGCCAAAAGTTTTTTGGATGCAGTTTATCCTGCAAATCTGTTTCCATGCGCTCGTTTCCTCCTGTTCATTGCTGAGCTGGAACCGGCAGCAGGGAGCGAAAGCTGGGATGATGTCTGGTGTGGAAGCTGGGCAGGCATCTGCCCATTACTCCCTCATGGCAGGGGTCTTTTCCCAGCGTCCCAGCGATGCTGCAAGGCTGGCGCTGCAAAGAAATCCTCTTCCACCTCCGTTTCCTTTTCTCTTCTTTGCCCAGCTCCTCTCCCAGGCAGACGGTTAATTTTTAACCGCCACGTGCTGCCATCAGGGGCCACCAGCATTGGCAGCCGGCAGAAAATTCTTGTGACAAGGCAGCACCTCGTCAATAAAAGATGGATCCTCCATTTGTGCTCTGCTTCCCTCTCCTCCCCGTCAGAGCCACTTGGCTTCACACTCCATGTCCAGCACACCACATCCCAGCGGTGCTCCAGGCTTCTTTCCATACCAGGAGTGATGGGAACAGTCCAGACCCAGAGAGAATCCCCATCCCTCTCTCTCTCCCTCCCCACCTGCCCCGCTGCGGGGAGAAGCGAAGGTAGGAAGGCAGACGTGTTTGGGGAGAGGCAGGACCCCTGGCAGCGCTCAGCTATTTGGGAGCCATCCCTAAATCTCCGGGAGCGGGGAGTGAGTGCCTGTTAGCCGGGCAGAAGTTAGTGGTGCGGCGGGCACCGAGGGGAAGGAGGGGCTGGGGCGGGTGGGAGGGTGAGCGGTGGTGGCGGATGGGTCGGAATTACCTGGGCGTGCAGCGAAGCGGGATAGGTGAAAGCAGGAGGAGGTAGAGCAGGTGCTAATTCCGCTGGGTACAGAGGGTACGGCCCCCACACTTCAGGGCTACTGGGGTAAAGTGCAGGCACTGTGAGCTCATCTGCAAGAGAAGAAGAGGGAGAGTTAATGGTGATCACAGGGCTGCCACCCCCGGCATGTCCTTCCTTGTCCCCCCACAAAGCAGGAGCAGAGCTTTCCCCAGAGAAGTGTGGGATGCCACCACTGAGAGCAGACCTGCAAAGCCAACATGGAACATTGCTCATTGCCTCCAAGAGGTGTAGTGATCCCAGGGATCCGGCAAAGGAGAGCGTGTGGTTCATGACTATGCACAACAGCGAGGTGAGGAACCGACATCTGTGTGAGGAAAGCTCTTCCAGAGGTGGAAATGGGTACGGAGCACTCACGGCAGGACATCACCAAGGCCTCTGCCAAGATCCCCAGCCATGACATGGAAAATCTCTGGCATGGTGAAGCAGCACCATGGGCTTGTCCCACTCCCAGATGCCGTGCCAGGCAGGCTGTCACCTGTCCCTGGGTCCTCTCCTTCGGGACCCCCAGCATGTGCCACCACACCACAAGCAGGTGCCACTGCTTCCAACTGGACCCGGTATTCTCTATCGCCATTCCCCGCACAGTATTCCTGCTCCTTCCAGCACCCCGCACCAGAGGCCTGGCATGCCACATCCACCCCTGATCTCTGCATGACACCGCAATCCCTGAATAAGGGTTTTTCCCGAAAATGAAGGTGGCCCCCAGTGTCTGCCACCCCGAATCCCGGCAGGCACTGCCAGTCAGGGGGACCACGCTGGGGCTCCCTCGGGACAGCCAGGCCCGGTACTCACAGGGCTCCCGGGCGATGAACTGAGGTACGGCGGTGGGGAGAGGGGTGCTGGGATTTGGGGTGCCCACCAGCTTGCTCTTGGCCATCTTGGTGTTGGCCTTGGCGAACTCCAGCCGCAGCGTCTGGGGGATCTCGGGGTCGAAGCGGATGCCCTGCGGGAGGGAGGCAAAGGAGGGAAGGAGGCACGGCGGGTGGGCGAGCACTGCCGCGTGCCGGCCCTGCAGCAAAAATAGCTGCCCGTTATTTATGGCCTTTTTTCAACTCCCAGCCTTGAAATGAGCTAATTTGCCGGGCCCCGAGGCAGCTCGCATTCCTCCGGCATCTTTAGCATCGGCACCATATTTGGCAGTCGGCATCCCCACAAGGCCAAGCTCTTATCCAGAGGGATTAGCAGAGCCAAAAAAAAAAAAGTTTTATATTGAAAATAAAAGCAAGGGGAAAAAAACCCCAATCCCAAACTAAAAGCTGGGGAGAACTGGGGAGGAATTGGAGACCCACCTCCATGTGGTTCTGCTTGTGACTATTTCCAAGTAACTCCACAGAGGTGGGGAGGGAGCTGCTACATGAAAGTGAAATTTGCTTTTTTTCTTTTGCAGATTTAGCTGGGATTTTTCCTGCTGGATAACTGCTGGGAATAGTGTCTCTCACTTGTATCTAAGGCTTGAATCCTGAGGGTTCAAGCCCTCCTGGATGGCCCTAAGAAAGGTGAGAGGAGGGAGGATGCAGATGAGAAACTACGATGGGGTGGGGATGCCCTGGGGCCAGTGGACATGCGAGATGCACATCCCTGGGGTAGAGGAATTCAGGGAGTATCTGGGGACCAGGAAACAAGGGAAAAATGGAGCAGCCAGGCCAGGCACACTCACGTTCAGTGCGTTCTTCGCCGCCTCTGCCTCGGAGCGGCTGTCGAAGCTGACAAAGCCCACAGGCTGTGGAGGAAGGACAGGAGGCATCAGTCAGGCTGGCAGGGAGCAGAGGGGACCCCCCTCACCCCAGGGACTGGTGGTGCCAGGGAATGGTGGGATGCTCGCCCCCTTTGGAGTGGCTCCTACCTGCTTAGAGGTGAGTTTGATGAGAGACCCTTCGTACCCCTGCAAGGAAAGGATAAAAAAGGATGTTTGGTGGAGATCCCTGTGATTAAGTAGCTGAATAAACAGAATTAGATTTTTTGAGGGGAACTAGCGGGCTCCCAGATCCCAACAAGTTGTTTAGGGCTGTGGGGCTGGGGCAGGGGCCAGGCCCAAGCATTCCAGGCCCCCTTTCCCTCCCCAGTTCAGTACCTTAAAGGGCCTGAAGAGCAGGTAAAGTTCCCGGGGCTTGATGTCCAGAGGCAACCCACTGACAAAGAGTGTCCTCACCTGGAAAAGAAGAAAGGAGGTTCTTGAGAACCTCTCTCATCCCTGACTTAGGGATACACCACATTTTCTGCAGCCAGAGGAATGATGCCAGCCCAAGGGGAACCTCCTGGGCAGCAAGAGCCTTAAGCCATGCTTGAGTGATGAAGAATTTTTGGGATGGGTGTCCCCATTCTTTGGGTGACCAGGGAGGAAGCAGCTAGGGCACCATGGAATGGTAACAGAGACCTGTCCTCACCCCACCTCGTGCTCTCTGTGTGGAAAAGGAAAAGGGCTTTAACATCTCAGCACCTTCCTACCCCGGTCTGGCACACAGGATCTCTCCCAGCATCCCCAGCAGATCCTGGACTCTGCAGACAATGCCTATTGTCTCTGTTTAATTGCAGCAGCTCATTAAGGACTGGGAGAAACAAACCCCAACTCTTCCTCCTGGAGGAATGGCCCTGTTTTGGAGGGAGCTGGATTTAAGCAGCTCATCCCTGGTTTGTAAAAGTCACCTTTTAAGGGGGTTTTAACCGTTTTGGGGGGAGCTTCTAATGTTTGTTGTGCTGCAGCATCCCCAAAGCAGAGTGTGTTTGGCAGAAATCCTGCTCCCACCAACGCTGAGGGGGGATGTGGGGCTCCTCGGGCATGGGCAAACCCTGTGCTGGGATTGTTTTGCTTTACAACCAACTCGTAACCGGAGGAGCAGTGTGGGGAACTGGATCTGCTGCCAGTCCCCCTCTCCTCATCCCCAAAATCTCATCCAAACACTCTGCGCTGAAGGAGGGGAAAACTTTGATTTATTTTATTTTTTTGGCCAAGCACCCGGCCTGCCCCATTCCCTGAGAAGGAGACATGGGAAACAGCCAGAAACAGCCAGCCCAGACCTATTCTTCTGCTGACATTTCTTCTTTCTCTTGCAGATAAGCTATCTTCCCCATCTCCCAGCCTGGGAGCAGCAAACATTCCTGCTTTGTGGAACAAAACCTCTGGCTGACCTGTATCTGTTAAATAACAAAAGGTACTCAAGCTGTTTGCATTTAGCCCTTGTGCCAACAGCCCTGGTGATACCCATCCTGGGTACCACATTATCATCATCACCATCACGCCTGCAGGTACCAGCATCCAGGCTGGATGGGATCTGCACAGGGATGTCCTCCCCCTTCCTGAGCCAGGGCTGCAGGCAGAAACAGCCTGGTGGCCTGTCCCCACTATTGGGACCATCCACGAAGCACCTTGGGGGAGCCCTGCCAGTGTTCTGCCTTTCTCCTGAAACCAGAGGGTGGTGGAGCATCCCAAGGCACTGAACGCTGCTCTAGTCTCCCAGCAGGAGCTGGGGAAGGATTCATGCAGGGAAGCTGCCCTTGTGTCACAGAATTCAACGTAAAGAAAGCAAATTTATCCTTTCCTAGGGGAAAAAAATATTCCCTTTCAGACAGGCTGCTATCCAAGGAATCGGCTCTCTGGAAGCATCCACCCTCCCAGCTGGGTTTGGCTCCCGCAGAGGCCGAGAGCATCCCTGCACGGTGTTCTCTGTCTCCAAAATCCCTGGAGCCATCCTGACATGGTGGCTTCCCACCTCTCCTCTCCCTGGTGAGCTGTGTGAAACACCAGAGGTGTCGGCAACAGCTCCAGGGGGGAAGCCGCTGCCAGTCTGCCGCATCCCTGAAATCCAAACCCCACAAGCCCAAGCCTGCCAGATCATTTATCCCCAAAGCCACGTGGGGGAGAGACGGCAGAGATAAAAGACCCCTGAAGAACCCTCAGAAATTTGGCCCCGCAGACCAAGGGCTTCTCTTCCATAATGACTTGTTTTCTTTGGAAGTTCAAACGCGGGTCGTCCAAGTTTGAATCCGTAAAATTACACAGTGGCAAGAGGGAGAAGGGCTCCAAAGGATCCCCCAGCTGGTTTCCAACTCCAAAAAGCCCGGGATGGGAGGAAAGGATATGAGCTCATGGGTGCTCCCCATCTGCACCCCACTAAAGGAGGTTGGGGTGTACCCAGGCACAGGGATGTTTGAGTAGGTCCTACGTAAACAGCATCCGTTCACTGGGTAACAAGCAGGTGGGACGGGGAGAGGAAGGCAGCATCCTCGGGAGTAATCCTAGAAGCCTGGATGGATTTCCTTTTGCCAAGGGAAAAATTTGAGGTGGAAATATTACTCCTGCCCTTAAATGGAAGGGGAGCTTTGGCTCGCAGGGAGCTGCTCCAGGTTTTTTGTGCTGAGAGATCCCAGGGATTCAGTCTCCATTCCTCTACCAGAAACTCTCCCAGGGCAAACTCCTGGCCTGGAGTGGGGAAAAAAAAGCCTTATCAGAGAAAATGCCGGCCAGCAGGCAAGTATATGCCCTTCCACAGGGAAAAATGACCCCTCCTGGGAAGCAGATCAGGCGAGGTGCCTGCACTCAAGTGTCTCGTGGGACAGGGCCAGACCTGCAGATCCCGAGCAAGGATTAGCAAAGGGCGCTGGAGCATGGGATTCCTGCAGTCCAAACCCACCCCTCCACCCCCTCCATGGTTTTTTTTGGACAGCCCAAGCTGATTCAGTTCTGCTGTACAAACATTTTTCAGTTTCTTCTTGATGGAGCATTTCTTCATCTCTCCTTGTCCTGACAATTTGGGGTGAAAACAAAGACTTTTTTTCCAGGTCAGAAGTGCTGATGTTTTCTCCGGGAAGCTGCTGGCCATGGAAGCAAGGCCTCAAAGGTAACCACCTCCATTTATTTCCTTGGAGATGGCAGCTATGGGACCATATGAGGAGAACTCCAAGTCCCCTTCCACAGTACTCCTCTGCTCCTGCCACTGCACCCCACAGGTCCCAGATTTGCCAGGGCTGCTGGATCCCATTTTGTCACCTCACTCCTGGTTTATCCCCTCCTGGCTTTTATTGTCCCTGCAGAAAGTCTCTCCATCTCCAGCACCCTCAGAAGCCACTTCCATCCCACTTCTGGCCTATCCCTTTCACCTCTGCATCCCACCATCCCCTTCTGTTGTCCCTGAAATTCCACATCCCATCTGGGGCCATTTTAAGGGATGCTGGAAAGGATCTAGGGGGGGGCTTGCTGGGATTCCCAGAGCAGGGGACACGCAAGGGGAGGCAGGGATGTGTGGGCCACGAGGTGGCTGTTGGCCTCCAGACCACTGAGGCTCCAGCGTGGAGAGGTCCATGACAGAGCACCAGCACGTGAGGCCATAAGACAGGCTTGTCTCCCGAAGGGAAGGAGGCCCCAGGGAGGCATTTCCCTGCCTTGGACCCGCATCAGAGGGGGGATGCTGGGTGTCCNTCCGGGTGATTCATCCACGAGGCATTTAATCGCCTCCTTCAGCCCCAGCTCCCGCCTGTCCGCCCCTTCCAGCGGGGCTCGCTTTAATTCTCCACCAGCCGATTATTCGCTTGACTGCCCGCCGCCGGAGAGGCACCGCCGGGCAGCCGGATCCCGGCGGGAGCTGGAGCGGGAGGGCGATGGCACGGGGCTGCTGCCATCGAGGCACGGAACGGGGCGAGCAAAGCTTCCCCTTCCCTCCCCCAAACACTCCCGGCAAAGCGGGGCGCAGCCTCCCCCGCGGCAGGGTGCATTCCGGCCCCGCCGGGATTAGTCGTGGAATAAATACTCTCTTGGCTAATGGAGCGTCTTCCTCGGCTGGGTTTAGACTCCCGGGCTGTGTGTACGCATGCCTTCAGCCCGCAAAACTCCCCGACATAAACAAGGCTGAGGCCGAGGGATGCTGCCTCCTCCGCCCTGGGATGCGGGAGGACCGGGATCAGCCTCCGGCCTCTCCTCCCCGCAGCCGTTTCTCCGGGGAGGCAGGACAAACGTCCGGTGACGGACAGGAGGAGAGGGACAGCCCTTGGGGAAGAGCGAGTCCAGAGCTGCCGGGGCTGGAACGAGGAAGCGGCGGAGGAAAAGGCAGCGAGAAGCCAAGGGAGCAGATGGGGGATTGCAACAGAGCCGAGGAGCGGCGGGATCGGGCGGGGGTCACCCACGGGACGGGGCCGTCCAGACTTTGCTCCCAAACCTTCCGGATCCCGAGTTTCGAGGAGGAAAGGAAAGCAGGAGCGCGGGAGGATGCGGCAGAGGGGCCGGGAGAGGCAAATTTTATCCGCTCACTGGGAACATCCCTTCCCAGAAACCATCCCTGGGGTTCCCTCCCCGCGCCACGGTCCCCCGGGATGAGGGATCTGGCATGGGATGGGGACGAGGGCCACGAGCCGGGCTCTCCGCAGCCGCTTCGCTACCAAATAAGGCCTCCGCCGAGCCTTTGACACGCCGTTCTCGCCCGGCCAAAGTGACGTGACCATCTTCCCAAATTATTCTGGCTCCTCTGTGGGAAACCCCCTGGCCTACAGGGGAGCTTCGCGGGGAGGGGGAGGCGAGAGGGATAGGGAGGCCACCCGGGGTGCCAGGAGCGGGCAGGAGGATCGGGGCTGGAAGTGGGGGCTTTTCTCACCTGGCAGCGCCCTGACTGACTGCCTTGCGATAGGATCTGCCTCTCCCTCTTTTCTGGGGGAGCAGGAGGCTGGAGAGCAAGCCCTGGGAGGCGAGAGGTGGGGCGCAGTAGCAACCCCCTTCCCCTGCGCTTAAGTAAATACTCGACAGCACCGGCTCTTCCAGCCTGGGCTGGGGAAAACTCCTGCAGGGAAAATACCTGCCTGGCACCGGAGGAGCCTGGCTCGGTCATTGCCCTCCTAATGTGTCCTCGGCACGGCGGGTGTCCCTGGCACCTCGCAGATGTCCCCTCCGAGGGCTCCCCACGTCCTGCATCGCAAGGTCAGGGTGTCCCTAAGGGCCAGCGGTGCAAGAGCCGGGCCCTGGCCCCCCGGATCCGGTCTTGGGCCACAGGCCATGCCGCTGGGAAAGGCCACAGACCTCCATGGACGTGTCCCACTGCCATGTCCGGCTGAGCCACAGCCACAGGACCCGGCAGCACCATCCCACAAACCCTGTGAGGCCACCACCAGTGGAAAAACTCCCATTATTTAGGAAACTTTGGGAAGTTCGAGGCCAGAGCCACCTCTGGGACAAACAAATGAAGGTAGACGAGAGCGGGCGATGGAGCTGCGGTGATTCCAGCGCTGGCCATCAACCAGGGACCCCAGTACGAGCCGGCGGGGACCTGCCGGAGCAGCCCGGCGGGTGAAGGGTGAGGAGGAAGAGGAGATCCTAGATAGGAATCTTCCCGCTCTCACCCTCCCAAAGTCCAAATTCCCATCTCAAGGTCACGGGCAAAACCAGGAACTTTGCGGTTGGAACGGAGAAAATCAGCTCTCGCCGTGGCAGGGCGTGGGGTTGGTCTCCCGTGGGGACGGGAGCGTTTCGAACATCTCTGGGGCGAGACCCACGGGAAGAGACGCGTGGCCGCTGGATGTGCAGTTCCCACCGGCACCGGCAGCACCCGGCACCGGCAGCGGCAGCGGGTGGAGCCCGGTTTTCCCCCCGCGCCCCCGGGGGAGCTGCGTGTCTCGAGTGGGGCTCCCGGCGTCCACATGTCCCCGCCGAGAAGGCGGAGGGGCGTTTGCGGGGAGTCCCGGGGGGGATGCGGGCGGTGGATGGGGGGTCCCCGGGAGCGGGGATGCTCTGCCCGCTGCTCGTCCCCGTCCCCCCGCAGCAGCCCCCGGCCACCGGGAGCTGCAGAACTCGACGGAACCCCCTCGGCGCAGATTCCCCCCATCCCGGGTGGGTGCGTGGGCACTCGCGGAGCGCAGCCCCCCGGGGATCGCGGGTGGGGAGGGAGATGCC
>VXBA01004637.1:0-15389 GCA_013399895.1 Serilophus lunatus | reverse complement strand
AAAAAAAAAAAAAAAGCCCAGATCTTTGTGGCAAGTATTTCTGAGCCATGTAATTTCTTTCTGGGGTCATTTCCTATTCTTTATTAGCTGAAACAACACATACCAATGAAAATTTTGGCAGAAATGGTGTGATATTAAGAGGAATTAATTCAGACAAACTAAGATAGGATAAAGAAGCGTCTGATGAACATGATACACTTTTTGCTTATCTACAAGGCCTGTGACTGTTGACAAAGTGACAAAACAACTGAGGCCAGAGGAGCTGTAAAAGTCTTCAAGGTTCAGACATGAAAATAACTGTGTGTCTTGTAGCTGAACTTTTTCAGGGTTGTTACAGGCTTCTTTTGCTCTAGAACCTGGAATCACTGGAAAAATTGGAGAAGACAAGTATATTTCTTCTGTTTTGTCTGGGTTGTATTTCAGTGGTCATATTTTAGATTATGCACGAGAGGCAGACAGAAGTATAAGCAATTGTTTTACTAATAACATTCATATTCCCCTCTGCCACTCTGAACTGAGACCTGTATATGTCTCAGGCAACTACCTTATGTAGATTAGGCTTAGAGTATCTGATCGTTCACCAGGTATAAATATGTTTTTATCCAGTCTTCCCCTTTTTATTCACTTATCAGTAAGTGATTTCTTTCTCTCTCTCTCTTTATTTTGGGATGCAGCTGACAGGTGACAGCAAAAGATTTTTCTAAGTCTTACCTCACTAAAGAGGTAGCTTTAGAGGACTAAACTCACCTTCAGACTAAGAATCCAATCTAATGTTACTATGCATTCGTGTCGTGCATAGTCCCTGGAGACAGGATCTCTATAGAATCTCTAAAATACATTGTATAATAAATAAGAAATCAAGTTGCTAATTGTCAGGGGACTCTGACCCACTAGAAAATCATATTCCTGAATATTGATCTATTTTGTCATATGACTTCTCATTTCTTCAAAACTATTTCTTGTTTGATTTGCTTGTTTGTATGTCTTCTTAAAACTTAATACTGAACTATAACTCATAACTTATTAAAATGTATTATTTACATTACTTTAGTTCTGGACTATTGAAGACGATAAAATTATTCTCATTATTCTCATTTGTCTGAGAATGGTTTACGGTCTCAGAATCACATACTGTTCTTCTTTTATCCTCCCTCCCTGAAGGCCTTTACTTTCAGAGTGACAAAAGGAGAAAACAGAGAAAGTCAGTCAAAACTTCATAAGTTTTTAAAAAACACAATATTTACTACTCATTGAGCACCATCTGTAAAATTATTTGTTTTGTACCATTTATATGTGCCCCAGGAGAGGTTCACTACCCTGTTGGAGTTCTGGCCATTCAAGTAAATGACAATTTCCCACTTGTCCGAATTTTTTGAGTTTGCAGATTAATTGTCAATATATTTTCTAAAGATAGCTTCCCAACAGAAACATCAATGTAAAGAAAACTAACATTTTTCAGTAATAAAATGTTGATTTCAGAAAAAAACTAACCAAAAGACCTTCCAGCACAAAACACTAAAACACATATTTCCTTTCACAGTAAGGGGCATGGACAAGACTATTTTGAATGGAACAAAAACTAGAGAAAACTAAAATAGATATTTATATAGGGGTATGTAGTTGGACTTTTTAATTTTATTCTAATAGAATATAAGTATTTGTTGGACGCTTCTTGCTGGGTATAATCACAGTTGCTATCAAAAGAACAAAATAATTAGAGTAGTACAGAGCACCCAAGGCTGATTCTCTGAGCCCTCAATATTCAAAATGCACAGATAAGGAGCTTATTTCTAAGCATTGAGAAAAAAATGACTGGACTCAGGAACAAAAGCAGCAGAAGGAAAAAAATAGAAGAGAAGGGCAAGGGAAGATCTGAGTGGTGTTGTTTTTTCCTATTACCTGAGTTTATATAATATGTGAAGAAAAGCCAAAAACTATCCAAAATCTAGATATGTATGTGTTTGCATAGATATACTTATGCACAAAATATTTGTATATGCACATGTAAACATATATGTACATTCTTATATACATATATTTATCAATGTATATATAAAACTAAACTAAACCCAACCAAACAAGCCAAAGAATGGTGCAGAAGGAATTCTTACTCTACCTGGAAAAAAATAGTAAGTTTTCCTGCCTGACAGTGAGGTAATTTGGGTGGGTAACCAGAACCTATAAAAACTTAAACAGGATACTAAAATGTCCTGAATGAGTTGTAACAAACAAACACCAGGCCATTTGGGAGCTGAAGTGTGTATCTGAGTTGTCCAGGTCAACTGCCTTATCCTTATCTGACTGTACTATGAACGATGTGTTTACAACAGCTCCTGATATATTTCCAGTTTTGCAGCTACCACTGAATTTACAGAGATTCCAAAACTGACAGGCACAGTCTTTTAAGGAACTTCCATTTACTAGCAGGTCCAACAAATGCATAATTGCTGAAAAAAGCTAGAAGAGTAAATTACATGTGTGTCAGAATAAATCATTAATTTTCCAGCTATTTTTTCTGCTTTGACACAGCTCAATTTTTTTTAAATGATGACATATGAAAACCATGAAATATTTTTTAATTTAAAAAGATATTCTATAGATAGAAAAATGACAAGCTGTGCAATAAAATGCTATTCTAGCAAAATATCAAACTGATTAAAAATACCAGGGGAACAGAACATTGTTTCATAAGGCCCTCTTTTCCATGTGGATCGTTAGTGTGGGAGAAAATCCTTGTAATTCTTTGCACTGCTCCCACACATACGCCTACACATATCATCACTTGACTTTCAAACTAACAATAGAAGTGTTAGTAGAGCTATCACCATCTGCAGAATGAACTGTGCATTTTTAAGGCTGCAACAGTCTCAGACATTAGCAGTAGTAGTCATATAGATGGTAAGTAATACCCTCTTTCCACAAAAACAGTCATGTAGGGGTCAGTTGATTGATGTATTTCCCCATAAAATCATGAATATAAATTCCTACACGATAATACATTAATAAGTTGGAAGCTCTTTTGCAGTTTCTATGGTTTAATATGAAATAAACAGCATCCATCTAGTAATGGTTGTAGCAATGAGATACTCCACTACAGAGCTCTCTACACTCACACAGGTAAATTATTTTGTTCAGTGTTTTAATAACCTTGGAGAAAACTTCATAATGATTAACTAGCGATTATTCCAAATAAAAGTTTGTGAGGACTGGAAGTTCAAATCAGGAAAGGACTCCTGTCTCATTTTTTATTTTCTTTTCCTAATTAAGAATTTTGACCAGAATTGGAATGTGATCCCCAAAAGTGGGTTCTGTAGTCTTCATTCTTTTCTCTAAGTGTCCTCTGATTATTTAGAAGGAAATCTTTGGGCTTCATATTTGAGTTTCTAGCTGTGTAAAATTCTTCTTGCAGAAGGATGAAAACTTAATGGCGCAGATTGCAAAACTTCTGGTGTGGTAACATAGGCTGCTTTTTTACCTTACTGTATTGAAACCACCAAGAAATCCTCTGAAGAAATAAATATTGTCAAAAATATTGAAGTCATGCAGGAATAAATTGTTCAGAAGTTGAAAAAGACTATTACACAAGGAAAAAAAAATCAAGAAACAGAACAAAGTTAAAAATCAGGTGACAAAATAGCAGAGCTAGAAAATAAACTCAGTCACAGAATGCTAAAGTTGTCCAAAAGAACATCAAGACTGAAGAACAGGATAACTGAGACCTACAGCAGATAGGATGGACAAACTTAGACCTAGGTCTTCTTTTTCCTCTGCCAGCTACTTCTTGTGTCACTCAAGACACACCCTTTGAAAAACAGCTGTATGGTTTCTCAGTGAAATGAGATTTCAGTTTATTGAAAATGTTTCTGGGGAAAAACAAAAACAAACAAAAAAAAAAGATAGAAAGAAAGAAATCTGAAACAACCTTTGATAACAGTGTAATGGCTAAAACATTACTCCAGCAATCTCAATGTTGATTAATAGTAAATCTGGGCAAAAATTGAAGTGTTTCACATACACATCTTTCAGCTTCAAGATTAATCTTTGGAGATGCCACTGTTTGCTCCTAAAAGTTTTATTTTTCTGTAATATGGAATGAAGGATTCTCTTATGGTGGAAATGTGTCCTGTTAAGGACATTTGCATATAAGCATTATCCTAGATGTTTCTGTATAGAAATGGTGCAAAGAGCTGAGTTTGCTCTACCTGGATCCAAACTGGATTTGATTTGAAAATTTGGAAGCAAGAAATAGCAGGGCATAATTATTTGTGCAGCACACAGAAATGTAAGTATATGATTTCTAGCCTGGAACAAGGTATATCTTATCTACCACTAGAACTGCTGCACAAAGCTATCCCACGTACTTCATTTGCAGAATAACACTGCAGAATGATGAATGTGTCTGTCAGGATTACTTGAATTTAACTGAATGAATAAAAATATTGAAATCCATCAATTTCTTATCACGCTCCCCTAAACATCCTTGAGGATGTGTGTATTAGTTATAATTTATCAAATCTGAAGTTCTTTCACAGTAACTCAAAAGCACAACCTTTGTGTATTTGGAGAGCATTAAGGTGAAAAAATGTGGCTTTCGGGATTTCTTGAGCTGGGAGACATGTGAGAAGCCATTTTCGAGACATACAGTTTAGACTTTTTTTCCATTTCCTGCAACGTCTAAATTTAAGTACTTTGTCCTTTGTCCCCTCCTCTCTTCTCCTCTCCCTCCCCTCCCCCTTTTTTCTTTTTCGTTTCTTAACAAGTTTTTTGCATTATCTATAATCAAGGAATGAAAACACTTTACTATGACCTTAGGCATCTCAAGTGAGAACAAAAATTCTGTAATACACATGAAGAGCTTAGCAACTACAGTGTTGTGAGAGATGTATGTATGTAAACTTACACTGCCTTAAAAGGTCTTGCTTGCAGCTGGCATTGCTTTGAAAAATTGTGTTTCATTTGGCTGCTACAATGTGGTGTACTTGATAAAGCAGGCATACAATGTTATCAAGGTTATCTTGAGTTCAGCAATCTGCCATTCCTCTTTTGGTTGACCTCCCTTTTCACTGCAAAACAATCTTTCCTCTAGACCCGTTTTTGTTTAGGTTTCTGGAAGAAATCAGCCAATTAGTGATGTGTTGAGCCAGTATTATGACAATGTAATTCATATATAAATTCATACATTTATAGATAAGATCTAGGTTCTATAAAATTAAAATGAGATATCTTTTAAAGTCTCAAAGCAAAATAGTTATAACTCATAAAAGCCCTACATTTCTTCTTTACTTTTCATTCTCACCTCCATTTACACCAACTTTTATCATGAGTACTACTATGCAAATTGAATAATTTTTCCTTTTCCAATATAGGACTAGTATTTTTTCACTAAATAAAGCCATTTTTAAAAATTCCTATTTTGTGGATGAAATTCATAGCTTTCAGGAAAAGCAAAAGATACCTTTTATAGCATTTTAAAATGTCTCTTATATCCCCATATCTTATACGGAGACTGAGAAAATATTTTAGTCAAAAATGAAAAAAGAATAGAAGGCTTATTAATAGAAAAAAAAATAGCTATAAGCACTCTTATCTGACACTGGGGGGTTTTGATGATGCAATACCTCTCTATCTTTGGGTTGATCTGAATTGAATAATTTTTCCGTTTGCTCGACAAACAAAAAAATTGTGCTTGCAGTTCTTTTAGTATCTCAGGAAGTACTTGAGATAATATAAAAAAAGAAAATAAACAATTTCATGCAAAATGTTTTGCGTCTGTTAGTCACAACAGGTCAGTTTGTCTTTGTAAATGGAAAGAACTGGATTTTTAACTTGTGGAAGTCTAGGGTTTATATGTTGCAGAACCTCAGCTCAGTAGCCAAAGGAAAGTGACATAAGTATCTACATTTTCTTGGTATGTGTGGTATATGATGAAAGTTAGGCAGGAAAGTAATAAATATTACTTTGAGCAAGCCTAAAAGAAACATATTCTGAGGAGTTATATAGACAACTCAGCTGGAGAGAGATGATAACATGCTGCCTTTGGAAAGATTCATATTAGAAAGGATTGTGATATTGTACCTCGTCAATTGCCAAGAGTGATTACCCCAATAATATTATCCCTTATAAGTCTACTTGCCTTTTTCCATCTGGTATCTTGGAGCAACTTTCCATCAAGGCACTTATGGCTCAAGCTATCTAGAACATTGCTTGCCACTGTATTTACAAAGAGAGTCACTCCAGTTACCAGTAATCTGTGAATTCCCAGTGGCAATTAAATTTCTGAGATCCATAACTGCCATAGTTATAAGGGTGAGATATATCTGCTACAGTCAGTGTTAAGGGAATTTTCTGTTTGTAGCTTTTCAGAATAAGCCTCAACAAATGCCCGTTTTACTGCCATTCTATGCCACTCAGTCTCAGTTGCATCAGTCTTTCCCTCTATAGTCACATGTATTTTTACTATGATACAATTGACTTTTGACAGCTGGATATTGTGTCATAAGCCACCATCTTCTGCTTCTTGCATAAGCTGACGGAAAGGAAATTGGAGCTAAGCAAATGTGGCTGATATTATGGATAGGAAGATGCTTTTGTCATTAAGGTCAAACCTATAAGACCTAAATTCTATAACCAGACCATGTGTAAACCTCTTAACTCCAGGTACCTCAAAGGGTTGTCAAGGAGACTCAAAGGAGGTTCAGATTAGATATTAGGAAAAAAAATTCTTCACTGAAAGCATGCTTCAACGATGGAAAGGCTGTCCAGGGAAGTAAAGTCTTCATCCCTGAGGATTCAAAAAATTTGTGGATATGCCACTTAGAGACATGATTTAGTGGTGAACATGGCAATGGTACTACACTGATGGTTGGACCTAATGATCCTAGAGGATTTTCCAAACTTTAATGATTCTATGATTATACTGACTTATACTGTATGGGTTTAGGGTGGGGGATGTTCCAGGGGTTCTGAGGGGAAAGGGGGGGAGGGTGATTTGGGATGCTTCACGTGCTGTTTTAAATCTTGTTTTAAAACCATCCTTTTTAAGAATCCTTGAGGAGAGCCGAGGTCTGGGAGATATTTAGAGCCTCTCCCTCGCCTCTGTTCTCCCTGCACCAGGACAGGGGCCAGGGTAACAGCTGTGGTAGAGCGATACGGAGCCTTCCCCCATCCTCATTCACCGCAGTTGCAGCAGGGGACCGAGAGCTTGGTGCCGGTGGCATTCCCCTCCTCCTGGTCCCGATTCACGGTGGTGAAGGTCCCACGGGGACAGGGATGGCTCATCCCATGGCGTGGCCACAGCACTGGAGGGAGGGAGCCACGGCTGGCCTCTCCTCCAGGGAGTTCTCCCTGTCCCCCCCCGCTGCTCAGGTTGTGCGGTGGGGTGGCGGCGGCGGAGAGACAGGCACGGAGCCAGGGGCACAAAGCTGCTTCTGCCGTTTTCACCACTTTTCCCAGCAGTTCGGGTAGCAGCCCTGGCTCACGGCGGAAGAGGGACACACCGAGAGGAACTAGCATCCCGGTGTGCATGCCCATNTGGAGGGAGGGAGCCACGGCTGGCCTCTCCTCCAGGGAGTTCTCCCTGTCCCCCCCCGCTGCTCAGGTTGTGCGGTGGGGTGGCGGCGGCGGAGAGACAGGCACGGAGCCAGGGGCACAAAGCTGCTTCTGCCGTTTTCACCACTTTTCCCAGCAGTTCGGGTAGCAGCCCTGGCTCACGGCGGAAGAGGGACACACCGAGAGGAACTAGCATCCCGGTGTGCATGCCCATGGCTCCAGATGGAGGTGGCGGTGCCAGTGGCGCAGGGTGGCGGGCTTCTGATGGCTGGCTGACTAAAGCCTCTGCCAGGAGTGGCCGCAGCTGCACAGCTCCTGCCCCGCGTTACTGGGAGGTGTGTGGCAGCGACTTCCCTGATGGGCAGCCCTCACCGCCCGCGACTGATCCCTGCAAGTGGTGAGTGCCTGCGGCATGTGGCGGCAGCATCAGAAGCACCCCGGCGGCCGCGCTCGGCAGCGTGAGTGCAGCGGCCGCTCATGGGCGGCCCCGCTGTCCTGGGGATTTCCCCTGTCGGGTCCCTGGGACAGCGGCAGGTGCCCCACACTGGCACTGTGCTGGTGGTGGCCATACAGGGGCAGCAGCCACTCTGAGGGTGACACGGGTGGCCCTGAGGCTGCCCCACAGCCAGTAAAATTGGTGCCTCCGAGACCCGAGCACGTGGTTTTCAGTGGGAACTGCCATTTTGCCTGGAGTGAAGACCCTGGAAGAGAGGTGGAGCCCGGCTCCACTGGCCAACCAGAAGACAGCCTGGCCGGGAAGAAGATGTCATGTTCCCGCAGGACATTGGGGGCACAAAAACCGTGGACATGGAAGTCCTGCCTCCTCTTCTCAGCTGTCTCTTGAGCTGAGAGGATCGGGGCTCCCCCTCTCCCAGGTCTCGGACAGTGCAGCTGCCTTCCAATCACCTCCATCAGGATAGGCAGCAGCCTGGGGCCATCGGAGCCAAGTCAACCTAATCCTATGTGCTATTTTCCCCTGGGTGTCCCTGGGAGGGGGGTGCTTTTCACCATTTTGTATTTTGCAGGGCCTTCGAGGGCCGGGAGTATACCATCAGAGACAGAGACAGGCAGCTGCCCTTTTCTTTCCCCTGCTTTTCTCGATCAGCCTGCCTGGCCTTTGAGGAGCAATTTGCTTCTTTGGGTTTTTTTTCCCTTTGCATGACAACTGTCAGGTTTTCATATTTGTGTATTTTGTTTAAGTCTGGGGGTTCCTGTAAAGGTTTTTTCTGGTAGAGCCCCTGGACAATAAACTGTTAAATTCTGTTCAATCTTCCATCGTCATTGTGCACGTCCCAAGTGAAAATAATGGTTCAAATCACCACATGTACCCAGAAGGAGGTCCTTGGGAGAAAAGGGACTGCGGAGACCCTGATGAGAGGGACTTGCTCAGATCAAACTGTTTCTTATCAGTATAGGATGCTTAAAACAAAGAGAAACAAACTCAGACAGACCTCTTGGATGTGGCAGGAGATGGATGTACCCCGTTGTGACAGTGTCAGCTCAATCACTCCTTGCATTGTTTTGTTCAAATGGACAAGGACTATAAAATATTTCTCCTATATAGAATCATAGAATCATATAATGGCTTGTGTTAGAAGGGACCATAAAGATCATCTGGTTACAACCTCCCTGCTGTTGACAGGCACATCTTTCACCAGACCAAGTTGCTCAAAGCCCCGTCCAGCCTGACCTGGAATGTTTCCAGGGAAGGGGCATCCACAACTTCTCTGGGCAAACTCACGAGTTTAGTAATATCTCACTACTATCACCATGCCCACAGCAAAGAATTTCTTCCTAACATCTAGTCTAAACCTACTTTCAGAGCTGTATCAGTCAGAGCTTTGTGAAAAGCTTTGACATGAGCCAGCAGTGTGCCCAGCTGGCCAAGAAAGCCAATGGCATCCTGGCCTGCATCAAGAATGGTGTGATCAGCAGGACTAGGGAAGTTGTCCCTCCCCTGTACTTGGCATTGCTTAGGCCTCACCTTAAGTACTGTGTCCAGTTCTGGGCCTCTCAGTACGAGAAAGATGTTGAGTTACTGGAACGTGTTCAGAGAAGGGCAACGAGGATGGTGAAGGGGCTGGAGCAGAAGCCCTATGAGGAACAGCTGAGGGAGCTGGGGTTGTTCAGCCTGGAGAAGAGGAGGCTCAGGTGTGACCTTATTGCTGTCTATAACTACCTGAATGGAGGTTGTAGTCAGGCGGGGGTCGGTCTCTTAGGTAACTGGTGACAGAACAAGAAGACACAGTCTCAAGTTCCATCAGGGGAGGTTTAGACTTGATATTAGGAAGAAATTCTTCCCTGAAAGGGTGATCCACTGTTGGAATGGGCTGCCCAGGGAGGTGGTGGAGTCACTGACCCTGGAGGCGTTCAAGAGTAGGCTGGATGAGACACTTGGTGCCATGGTTTAGATGATGGGTTGCTGTTAGATTATAGGTTGGACTTGATGCTCTCTAAGGTCTCTTCCAACTTCGCTGATACTGTGAAAAACTAACAGAGGACCTTTCCACGTTATGCATTTACTTTAGAAGTATAATTGGATGGAAGTACAGACTAGTGAATGCAAGTTTGAAACAGAAATTTATAGCTTTATAAAACCAGCAGGAGTTTTATGTAAATATATACATTTTACTATACTATACTATACATAAATTATATATATAAGTTAATGTTGACATTGGTCATGAAGCCACAAGAACTCATGAATAAATACTTGGTTTAATCTTGCAGTCTTAACTAAAGGAAAACATAATTAGAAAGAAAGATACAATAGAACTCTTTTTAAATAAAATATGTCTCACATATGGTTTGTAATTCAAAATATTATACCATCTTTAAATATCTCAAGCAAGATTAACTTTCATAATTACCTAAATCTGCTCAATAGTTCAAGAGATCAGAGTTTATGTAACTAATTGAGACTTTTTTTTTTCATATCCGTGGTCAAAACAAAAGGGAATAGGAATAGGATATTATCGAAGCGTTTGCTAATGTCTGCAACAGGTTACTATAAAAGGAGTAAAACATGTAATACAAAGATATATAAACTAGTGTCATTTAAGATTGGAAATATTTCCACGCCCATGAATTTGGAATTTAGATTCAGGCAGGTTTACAAACACTATTATCTCCAGCAAATATATAAATTGTTGAGAAGTAGCTTGCAGAGAAGCTGTAAAACTAAATAACTAATAAATTGTTGATTTGGAAGCAAACTTATGATCTAGGAACTGAATTACAGCACAGAGAGCTCTACAACACAAATTTAACATTCCCATTTGGAAATTAAACTCTCCTTTGTGCAGTATGGTAAAAGTTGATATAGTCAACCAAGTATAAACAATCTAGTTTGTATTGTTTCTGAATCTCTTCCAGTGGTAAACAAGCAAAGGTGATAACTTCAGTCAGGCACCAAAACTGATCTTTCAGGCTGAAAGCCTTGCCCAAAGATTCCAGTTATCAGGGAGTAGTGTATCATCAGGGAAAAGCAATGAAACAAATCCTCCTATGCCTGAAGCTGTATTGGAATATGATTATGTAATATATGTCAGAAAAGAATGGAAACATAGGATAATGACTTTCATACAGCAAATGTGAAATGAAGAAAAATAGAATTTTTATGAGCAATGGATTCTCTCATTATACAAACAAAGACAAACAAACAAAAAACAACAACTAATTATTGCCAAAGTTTTCACATTTGCATGACTCAGGAAGATTGATTAAGGGAAGCATTTTCAGAAGATGATATAAGAGAATACTGTGTTTAAAAATAAACATCCACATATGCACTTGAGAATCTTTTTCCTCTTAACTTGTTCTGATAGACATGCATTACTACTAAAGGATTTAACTCATGTGTAGACTATGTGAGGTCTCAAAGCAAGATTTTCCCCAGACATTCTCAAACATTGTAATCCTCCATTTATGTTGCATAAGTTTTCAGAGGATTATAGAGGTCTGAATCATGCTTTATGAAACTAAATTCATTAATTTTCTAGAGAAATCCACTTGTGTATTTTTTGTAAGTAGAACCGGTAGATGATCTTGAAATCTAATTTAAAAATATATGGAAACTATATTTTCAGAAAACCCTTGGTTATTCATGTAACTATTTCTAAATACAGAAAGACCCCCTCTGTAATAACTTTCTAAAAGGCTGAAATTGAAGTTTTCTCTTCCTTCATATACACATCAAATGAAGAGTCAAAATAATATACATTATATGTATGATTTCTTCTACCATTCCAG
Organism: Serilophus lunatus; assembly: GCA_013399895.1. NCBI lineage: Eukaryota > Metazoa > Chordata > Aves > Passeriformes > Eurylaimidae > Serilophus > Serilophus lunatus. The sequence continues at coordinate 3,590 of VXBA01004637.1, read as the reverse complement.
AATTGGAGTATACAGGAATATACAGAGGTGCAAAATTTATGTGAATAGAATTTTTTTCTATACAGAAGTTTTTAAGCTTTAAAACAGTTTCTGAGGAAATTTTATAACAGTGTGACTTCAATTTGAAGTCTCATAAAGAGAGTGAAATAAAGATTTACTTATTCCATGTCAGCATCAAAAAAAAAAAAAAATCAGTGACAAACATTTTCTTTGATTGCAGCCTTTCCAATATGTTTTCTATTTCTTAGTAAGTATAAGGAAAGTATACGAGGTGAAGATGTGTCAATTTCCATTAAAATCATTATACTTGGGTTTTTTCATTAATTTTTTTAGTTAGCATCAATACATCTTTATATCTGGGTCTTCATTTTTCTAGAGAAAACAGAAAGTACCGAAAGAGTAGATGCATTTGCATTTTAAAAACATTTGCTAGCACTTGCTCTGAATTTTTTTTTTTTTAAAGAAAATTATTACATTTTGCCTGTATTGAAGTAAATACCTGGGGAGAATAAGTATTAACTAAGCAGTTTATCCATAAATATGTAAATTTATGGTTCTAAATAACATGATTAACAAATATCATCCCAAATTGTACATTAGATCTTTCTTACTTGCCAAAACACAGTTTAGATTGCTGAAACTTAGATTGAAAGTTAACTGCAGTCAAAGTAAATAAATTATAGAAATGTAAATCAACTTAATTAATTCCTTTGAAAGAAATGTACCTCTGGAAATGAGCTAACTAGACTATAAAGATAAGTACTACCATTTATTAAAACATAAAAGGAGATTCATGTTTCTTATGGGAAAAAAGATCCTTGACTATGAGAGATGTGAAATATAGTGCATTTGATCAGTGTTCACTTGTTCAAATACTTTTAGTTTACTTAACAATGAATGACAGACTGAGAACTGTTTTAGATAATTTGCTTTGTACTGAATGTAATAAATTAGGGCATAATAATTATAATAATATGCTCTAGATACATGCAATAAATGAAATTTTGTTTTAAATTGCTTCAGCAAGGTCTAATGGTATAAGTGTCACTGAAAACTGAAGGGTCGTCCTAGTCAACATCAGCAGTAGACACAGTCATGAGGAAACTGAATTTCAGATATTCTTATGGGAAAGAGTTTATCTGGGTACAGACTTCTTTCATGTTTGGCCTTCTCCTTTATATGTGGAAAGTAGAATTTAGGTATCAAAATTTTAACTGTCTTCAAGTGGAGGTGGTCATTATGCCACTGTTACTATTTGTGAAGGAGGTGCTCAATTTATCCAAAGAACATTTGATTAGTTAATTATTCATGTACTCACCCGTATGCATCCGAATGCTTTTCTCTAAGGATCTATTGACAACCATGATCAGATTTCCACTGAGAGTAAGGAGAGGCTATGTCTGCAGGAGCATCACTGACACTTCCATAGAGGAACCTAAATTCAGGGTGCAGAATCTCAGTAAAACTGTTGAGAATTAAATTGTTGTACTCCCCTCAGCCCTAAATATGCAATGTTCCTTAAAACGACAAAAAACCCCACCACAAAACACATGCATAAAAAAATGCTCAATCAAACAAAAATCCCCCAACATGCATGTAAACAACTCTTTATGTCAATAAAATGAAACTTGTTCCAGTGTCAGAGTAGATAATCTGGAAATCAATTCACTATCCTATAGTACCTTGTTCAGTCGAAGTCACTGTGTGACTGTAAGTTTGTTGAATTTTCATCATCAAATTAGAGGCAAACAAATGTATTATCTAAACGAGAATGTTCAATAATTTAAACAAAATAATAGTTGGATGGCTATCTCTCAGTTTGAAAAATGTAAAATCACAGTCACAGAAGACTGTGACTTTGATAATGGAAAGTAGGTTTAAAGAGAAGAGCCTTAATATCTGTAAAGATATGGAGATAAAAATCACTATTGAAGTAATTCAGTATCACAGAATACAATATTTCTATTGTAACTATCTTGAAGGTTTATTTGCAGATTAAATGACAACTAATGAATAAATCTCATCTTGAAAAGGTGATTGCTTTATTAGCTAAACTTTTATTAGCTAAATTTTTTTCACCATAAAGTTCACTTGCTTGTCAGTCTAGTCACAATTTCACATACTGAGCTACAGGAGGAACTGCTGTAACCAGCATTTTCTTTTAACGTGGCATATTTAAGCAGGCTTCTTTTTTAGTCCTTGTCTGAGTGAATATGAATCTCAGTTTCTTAGAGAACAGACAATCTTCTATGTAAATTGTGCATTTATTAAAAGACAGCTATACATCTGTGTATACTGGATCTTAATTTTTAAATGCTATTATTTTAACCATGATCAAACTGAAATAAATAAGGCTAATAATGCAGAGCTCGCTTCAACAAAGTCACAGTAACAGCTGATTATTTGTCTTACAAGCTGCTTAAGAATACACACAAAAAAAAGAGAATTTGGTATTTACTGGCTTTATATTACAATATATTTTAATTTACATGGTCCTTTGTAGCTTTATATTGTCCCTTACACTGCCAGAGGTAGCAAACTCACAGCAAATATCCACAAGTTTTAGTGACTGCATACCGGACAGAAAAAAAGTAAAGCTTTTTACTGATGTACTGAATGTACTAAGTAACCAGATTTCCAGAAATAACTCTTGTCTTATCAAGAATGATTTGATCTAGTGAAGTATGCCACTGGAAATTCTCACAGTATTTGTGAAAGGCTCTTTTATATTCCTCTTATTACAGTAATCCTACTGATTTTGTTTCTTTCCCATAATGTTTTCAATAAAAGACTAAATGTGACTGATCCTACTGCAGTAGTAATTTGGAAGGTAGGTGTAAGAAGTAAGCAAGGGTCATCAGCTTGCCAAATAACTTTGTTCTTATAAATTTGAAATATTGCAAACAATTAATGAATGTTGCTTAGTTTTTCAAACATGGTATTTATGGTGTACGTTTTAGGAAAAAACTTGCAAGCTCACAGAAACAGTGTATGTAAAGTAATGTGAAAATATGTGTAGGTAGAACAATTCATAGGAATTTGAATGTGCATGTTTACATCAGAAAATCAATTGTTATTAACAAGTCAATCATTCTAAGTAATAAATCATTGTAAAATCTCTTTGCCATCATTAACAAGTCATATGTCAATGGCCTAATACTGAGTTATTTTATTCTGAGTTATAAATAAAAAGAACTTTTCCTCAAATCTTGTACTGTATCAAAAGTGAATATGTTAAGCAATTTATACTATAAAATGTTGTTGCAAATTATGGGGCAAAGAAAGAGACAGAGAGATTCTACGCATTTTTTCTCAGGTCTTGGAAACAATAATAAAATTTTATTTTTCTAAAGCTGAATATTGCTGAAAATGAAACAATTTTCTTTCAAAGTAACTTTATTAAATATTTGAAAATTGTAATACTCAAACTCTAGCTCTTATTGAAAATTAATTCTGACATATGCAAATACCTAGTTTCTAGAGATCCAGTGCTAAATTAGGGTGAGAAATCTGTTAAAATGAACTCTTGCGTCCTTAGATAAACTGCAACTATATATAGATTTTCACTTACACAGAATTACATAGAATTA
>VXBA01004632.1:626-17810 GCA_013399895.1 Serilophus lunatus | reverse complement strand
ATAAGGTCACCCCTGAGCCTCCTCTTCTCCAGGCTGAACAATCCCAGCTCCCTCAGCCGTTCCTCATAGGGCTTGTGCTCCAGCCCCTTCACCATCCTCGTTGCCCTTTTCTGGACACATTCCAGCAACTCAACATCTTTCTTAAACTGAGGGGCCCAGAACTGGACACAGCACACAAGCTGTGGCCTAACCAGTGCCAAATACAAGGGAAGGATAACTTCCTTGGTCCTACTGGCAACACTATTCTTGATGCAGGCCAGGATGCCATTGGCCTTCTTGGCCACCTGAGCACACTGCTGACTCATATTCAACTTCCTATCAACCAGCACCCCCAAGTCCCTCTCTGCCTGGGAATCCTCCAGCCACACCGACCCCAGCCTATAGCTCTGCATGGGGTTATTGCGGCCAAAGTGTAAAACCCGGCACTTGGATTTATTAAACCTCAGGCTGTTGGACTCAGCCCATCTATCCAGCCTGTCAGGGTCTCTCTGCAGAGCCCTCCTACCCGCTAACAGGTCGACACTCATTCCAAGCTTGGTGTCATCCGCAAACTTACTAATAATTGATTCCATCCCCTCATCCAGAGCTTTTTTGTTTTTCTCTGAGTGTGGTTTTTTTTCTTGGATTAAGCATATAGATGGATATGTAGGCCACATTCCCACAAATTTCCAGATGTGTTTTTTGCTTAAATGAAGGTAGCTCATGTCTGCTTCCAATTTTGATAGCTGATCTGATGCCTAGTTCCAGAATTAAGAGATATATTGGCATACAGCAGTAACACATCTATCAAATGAGAGCTGAAAAAAACTGTTCCATACAATTAAATTGTATTAAATAAGACAATACTTAATCTGAAGGAAAAGGGAAATAACATATTGGAAGATTAAAGTTTCCATGGATAGTATAATTTTCTGTCTTTGAGTTTAATGAGATCAATAACATAACATCAAATAGGTAATAACCTCACAGTTTTGGAGGTGCTATTTTTTTTTCAGATAATTAGTGATGTAAGAATTAGCGGTTCCTCAGTTCTTGTCCTAACCTGTTGAGCTGAGTGCCTGTGGACTGTTTGATGCATTTCAGAAATGGGCAAAATCAGTCTCGAGTAAGTTCCCTAATGCCGCCAAGTGCTTTGGAAGTCACCTGAACACGGAAAAGGCCTTGCAAGGAGAAAACAAGTTTGCCTGTGTGATATCACCTTGACCACAGCATTCAGAAAATACCAACACATGTGACATTTCTTCCTATTATTGTGTTAACCTTGAACAGCTGTCAAAGAGCAGAGCATTCCAGGAGGACACAAAGCCAGCTGTGTGTCCTGGGGGCCAAGGAGGCCAATGGGATCCTGGGGAGCATCAGGAAGAGCCTGGGCAGCATCAGGAAGAGCCTGGGCAGCAGGGCAGGGAGGGGATCCTGCCCCTCTGCTCAGCCCTGGGACTCGCATCTGCAGGGCTGGGTCCAGCTCTGGGCTCCTCAGCACAGGAGGGACATGGAGCTCCTGGAGCGGGGCCAGCGGAGGCTGCGGAGATGCCCCAGGGATGGAGCGTCTTGTGCCCAGGAAAGGCTGAGGGAGCTGGGGCTGTTCAGCCTCCAGAGGAGACACGGAGAGGGGCCCCAGCCCTGCGTGTCCGGGGGTGCAGGGAGGGGGCAGAGGATGGAGCAGGCTCTGCTCGGGGGGGCCCAGCAATGGCACAAGAGGAACGGGCAGGAACTGAGGCCCAGCAAGTGCCACCTGGGCAGGAGGAAGAACTTCTTGGCTGGGCAGTGACCCGGCACTGGGCAGAGACCAGAGAGGGGGGCAGTCTCCTCCCTGGAGATATCCCAGAGCCCTCTGGACACAATGCTGTGCCCTGTGCTGGGGGATGGCCCTGCTGGAGCAGGGAGGTGGCCCCAGATGGGGCACTGTGGGCCCTTCCAGCCTGACCCAGCCGGGCGTTCTGTGATTGGCACTGGTGGCATCACATCAGGGGTGTTGAGTTAGGGCTGGGCATGAGGAGATTCTGAGCTGAGACTGTTAAACTTGGAGAAAGGGAAGTTTGGGAGGATCTTATCTCTCCTTTATTGTGTATAAATACCCAATGAAAAGCTGAAAAGCAGACAGAGCCAGGTTCTTTCAGTGGTGTCCTGTGATAGGGCATGAGGAAGTAGGTCCAAAGTGGCATAAAAGAAATTCCGTTTAAACATATGAAATATTATTTATGTGTCTGTTACCATGAGAGGAATCAAAGACTGTCATAGGTTTCCCAGGGAGGCTATGAGTTCATTATTCACAGGTCATAGAATCATGGAATCTTGAAGGTTGAAAAAGACCTCCAAGATCAAGTCCAACCTTTAACACTACCATGCCCACTAAACTGTGTCATAAAATGCCAGATCCGCTTGCTTTTTAAACTTCCAGGGATTCTCACTCCCATCAGCGTAGAGTCAATGATAATTTTGTCTTTATTTTTCCATGTACAGTCCTCTAAATCTACCTGTAATGAATTTATAAAGTCCTATGCTTGGAAATACTCAAGTGCTCTATTTTCAGTGCAGGAGCAGAGAATCACCTTTAGAAACATGAGTCTTTAGAGTGAGACTGTAACAATAAGACCTTTTTTCAGACAAATGCGTGAAAATTCAAGTCCCTCCAAACACCTGCCTTTTTGAATACGCAGGAGCAGATACAGCTACTCTTTCCAAGCAAGGAGAGCACTTGGAGTGCAAGTACTTCATGGAGTGAATGGAGAGGGAATAAGTGTGATTAATAACCAACCACTGTTAATTAGCAGCCTCTCTTGTACCTGTGCCAGAGGGTCTGGTGGTATAAATGACTGATTCCCTACAGTGAAAGATAAACACAAGTTCATTATCCTTATTTATTTTTTTATTTTTTTTTACAATTTCCCTTTAGACAAGAAATGCATTGGCTTATGACATCTAAGACTTCCTAGGTGTTTTCTCCTTTGACAGTATTGGCCAGCACAATAGCAGGATTCTAATTATTTAGTAGGATTCCTGATTATTGTAGTTAATTAATATTAATATAATAATGTAATATTCATTATTATTTCATTGGAGGATTCCTGATTATTTTCACACCCAGGTAAGTTTATGTAATAATGTAATAACGAAATAAAAGATATTAGGACAAACTAGAGATTAATATGTCATTATGGGATTGGTATGAGCTGGTACATCCTTGGCCCCCAGGACACACAGCTGGCCAGGGACTGCTTGGTGACCATCAGGACCTTCAAAGCTGCTCTCCAGAAGCAAATCCCTTCACCGACTCTAACAACTGATCCCTGAGTGCCTGATCCACCTCCTTTGTGTGTTTGTGTAGGTTGGGTTTTTGGCTGGGTTTTTCAGAGGAGAGGAGTGGAGCCTGTGGAAGTGTTTCTGCACCTTTTGCAAACAGCATTTTCAAACTCAGATGTCATTATTCTGCATATCTTGTCCCAGCACTGTGCTATAAATATTTACCAAGAATTCAACCAAATCTGACTGAGGTTATAATGCTGCAATTTCCAAGTGCAGACAGAAGTTTTCATCAGCTCTCAGCTTGCTGTGATCCCTGGGTACATTGATAAGCTCCTGATGTATTTGTGCACGTACAGGTCTCTGACTCCTGCCTGCAGAATTAGATATTTACATTAAACTTCCTCTGGGAAATCTATAAATGAAAAAAAAAAAAAGCACTTCACCTTTTATATTTGGCTTAGGATTATTTTCTAAATATTATCTCAGATATGAATAATTTTAAAGCATTATTTTTCATACCTGTAGCCCCTGATAACAGTGACACAACTTCAGACAATTTGGACAGAGACAATTCAAGCTCCTCAACTCAAGAAGAGTTAGAGCAACACTGTAGAGAGGTGGGTACAATATTTTGAAGACTATTAAGATCATTGAAAAGTATATTTTGCATGAACAGTGCTATCAATAAACACAGATAAAACCTAGTCATTAATTTCATATGGGAAAAGGGGGAGTTTATGTGAAATGTTTCAGCATTTTCTAAATGAAACATACCCTTTCATTTTAATGTAGTGTTTTCATTTTTAATTGATTAAAAAAAAGTTAATTAGGTCTAAAATGAAACACAGCATTTAATTACATGTCAAATTGAAAATATTTAGTTGATTAAAAATTGCCTTGGTCCAGAACTCTGAGAAGGATGTAATTTCTGAAACTAATTTTGTCCTTGTCATCTAATGTTGATCTGGATGTTCTTGTTCCACTTTTAAAAAAATAAGTAGGTATTCTGGAAGATAAAACTTCCAGGGCCAGGAGTGCAAACTCTGTAAACTTTAAGATTTTAATGTACACAGGTTTTCATTCCCTTTGACAATGAAGGGCATGGCAGAACTGCAAAGCCCCTCCAGTTTAGCCATCCCTGTGAGTTTGGTATCCAGGGTGTTCCACATGGACACACAGACACATGTATATGTATATCACTCTACATCTCCTCTCCCAGGGATAGATTTCTCCTCTCCCTTGAGCTGCAGTCTTCTCTTCTGCAAGGCAGCTTGCTCACAGATCAGTGGACAGACACATTCCTGAGCTTTCCCACTTTGGGATGCTCTATATGCTTCCCTCATACCTTTAGGATTGTTTACATCTTTGCTTTTAGGCAGGTGTTGGATTTTCTCTTGCCAAATCCTGGTGGTCTCTCTACATTTTATGCCAAACAATCATGAAATTCTATGACTTTCAGTCACACCGGGTTGTAATGGGCAGTTCTTCTGACACAGGTTGTGAGTGTTACTCCCAACTTTCTCCAAAGTCAGTGTTAACTTCCACTGAAGACTGACAGGACGGTTTCTAATATGGGCATGTTTTTTCTATGGCTGGCAAGCTGGGAAAGGCCCTGGGGGTGCTGGTGACAGCCCTGAGCCCAGGGGTGCCCAGGGGGACAAGAGGCCAATGTCCCCGGGCTGTGCCAGCCCTGGGGTGTCCCCGGGGGCCCAGGGCAGGGACTGTCCCTGTGCTGGCCCTGCTGGGGACCCTCCAGGGCTGGGCCCAGTTCTGGGCCCTCCCAAGGGAGACCCCGAGGGGCTGGAGCGGGGCCAGGGAAGGGAACGGAGCTGGGGAAGGGGCTGGAGCCCCAGGAGGGGCTGAGGGAGCTGGGGGGGCTCAGCCTGGAGCAAAGGAGGCTCAGGGGGCCCCTGGAATTCTCTGCAATCCCTGCCAGGAGGGGGGAGCCGCGGGGGGGGTCGGGCTCTGCTCCCAGGGAACAAGGGCCAGGAAGAGAGGGAACGGCCTCAGGCTGGGCCAGGGCAGGGGCAGGGGGCACAGGAGGAGGAATTGGGGCCTGGCCAGGGGGGTCAGGCCTTGGCAGGGGCTGCCCAGGGAGGGGGGCAGTGCCCAGCCCTGGAGGTGCCCAAGGAAGGACTGGCCGTGGCACTCAGTGCTCTGAGCTGGGGGACAAGGTGGGGATGGGGCACAGGGGGGACTCCCTGGGCTGGGAGGCATTTTCCAACCTCAGGGATTCTATTCTATGTAAGATGATTGGTACGTTGCATGGTCTTGATTCATTTAGGGGCTGCATGAAGAATGAAAGAAAAAAGAAATAGCAATCCTCTTTTTACTTGAGATTATTTAACATAAAAAGGTGTTGGAAACAAACACAGAGCTTCATCACTTCATTTCACAAACTGGGTTTTCACAGTAAACAGCAAGAGAAAAATCTTTCAAAATAATCATTGTACCAAGACTTAAAAAAATACTTAGTGATATCAATTGGATTATTTTGTTGCTGCATGTTACTATTGCAAATGTTGACTATTTGGGTTTTATTTGTTTATATACTTTAAAAGTTCTTCTGGGTAATAATCCCTAATGCTGCTGGACACATTACTGCACTTATAAGGCTCTTAGGAAAATGCTGTTTAGGAAGTATCTAGCCATTTCAATATGATTATTAGGCATGAATCAGATCAGCATTACATCTGGGATGACTAATTTTACAGCTCTCTTTTAAACACTCACGGAAAAATTCTGTCTTGCCATAGGCTCTGAGCAGTTAAAATTCTTTCTAACTAATGCATATATAAACAGATGTATATATATATATATATATATATATTTGTATTTATATCCTCAATTTTTTGATTTTGATTTTCTGTTAGAAATCTGGGGACTATTAGGGATGCAAATGTCAGACTCCTTGAAAGCAGAAGCTGTTGGGTTCTAAGTTCAAGTTTATTTCCATACTTCAAAGTTGAGGGTATAAATGTTTCAGTTATTTTTTACTCAGTTTTAAATATGTTCCTGCAGATTTGGCATTTTTCCGTGGGTTTTAGAAAGATGCATAAAGCATCTTTCCAATCTAGCATTTGTCGGGAGGAGAAAATACTTTCATGCTAAATTGGGTAATGTGCAAATCTCAAAATGAAGCCTCTTCCTAAACTGAATCTTCCATTCCATATGGACATGGAAAATGACAATGTGCTTTATGCAGAATTACGGGATGAATGGGAAAAACATGCAAAAAATAATGGGATTAAGGCACATAGTGACTGGAGATCAGACTCAGTAGACAGTTGGCATTAGGTAACTCCCTCCAGGGCAGATCTTAGAGGAATATCATGGAAATATATTGGATTAGAACAGACCTTTTAAAAATATTTCAATCTAACAAGTGGAAAACCTTGAAACAAAGACCTCATGTCCTCAGTCAGCATGTCTCTGTTCAATTTAATGCCCTCATCCATATTTATTACCCAACAATGTGGCCTTTTATTCACAGAGAATGTAAATAATAGTAAATTTAAGGAATGGAAGATCATTTTATTCTCTGAAAAACCCTCACTAGCACACATAGTACTTATGCTGGGAATCTGGGCAGGAGAATTTAGGAATAACTTCAAATATCACCCCAAATATTACTTCCATGGTAAAGTCAGAGGGATAAAGGCAATGAAGCCTGGGAAAGTTTGGATTTTTCCAGTTGCAGGTTGTGGAAGGTTTCCTCTGGGCTTTCTTCTTTCCAGTGTTTATTACTCATCAAAATGACACAGTCGGACATTCATGAGGAGCAGGAGGAATGCAAGATGAGCCTGCTGTGGAAGAATGAAACTGTTGGAGGAACTGGAAGTTGTCAGCACAGAGATATCCAGTGTGTAAGATCTGGAATATTGGGATGTGTGGATTGCAAGGACATCTGCCATGAAAGAATCCCTGGTTAATGATAGAGAATCACAGAACATCCTGAGCTGAAAGGGACCCACCAGGATCATCCAGTCCAACCCCAGTCCCTGCCCAGGACACCCCAACAATCCCACACTGTCCCTTTTGTCCAAACCCTCCTGGAGCTCTGGCAGCCTTAGGGCCATGATCAAACCCTGGGGAACCAAGCAAAGGTTCTTCTTTGCCCAGAGGGAGGTTGGGCACTGCCCAGGCTCCCCAGGGCAGTGGGCACAGCACCAAGGCTGCCAGAGCTCCAGGAGGGTTGGGATGATCCTCTGAGGACAAGGGGGTACCTGCTGGGGATGGGCCTCCATGAGGGTTGGACTCCATGATCCTTGGGGGTCCTTTCCAACTCAGTATATTCTGGGATTCTGTGAATTAAACCAGTGAGGGTTCCCTGTGTCCCAGGAGCAAAGCCCAATCCTGTCAGCCATGGGTAGCCCTGTTCCTGTGTGAGAGCTGAGGAGTTGGGCTTCCATGATCCACATGCATCCCTTCCAACTCGGGATTTTCTATGTAAAGAAGGTGGTTTCCTCTGGCATGGGAAAACTGTCCTGTGGGTACAGCATTGCTCAGGGTGTCACTCTCTCCACCAAGAACAAGGCAGTGACTGTGGGTCATGCTGACGAGTAACTCAGAAGTGTTACCTGCAATATCCCTTTTTTTTCAAAGGTGGAATTCTCTTCAGTCTATGAAAGGTTTTAGAAATGCAACTACAGAAAACAAGCTGCTCAGTAACCAACCCTTGGCAGTGCAGGATGATGGACATTTTGCAGCTGAATTTGTTTTAAATGTTACAATTAATGCTTAAATTTTTATCTTCAGCTGTCTCTCCCCTCAGCCTTCCTGACTCCTAACAATTGAAGCTTGGAGAAATCTGCAAAACAGCCCCAAGCTCCATTTAACACTTCTGTACTTTTTCCCTATATCACAATAACACAGGGTTCATTAAACACCCATGAATGTTGTTGCTGAGTTGGATCAGACACCTTGCCCTTGCCAAGGGTTATTCTTTTTATTAATGTCCTTTTTGTTTTGTTTTGTTTTATTCAAAATATGCTTTCATTTTTATTAAGCTTGCTTATAGTGGCATCTGGCATTTGGACTCCTTTAATATTTACCCCTGTGGATTCTGATTTGAATACAGAGACAGTTTCAGTTTTCTAAGCCACTGGCAGTACCAGCTGGATGCTGTGGAGAACTTGCTAAGGAAAATTATTTAAAAAGATAGAAACAAGATACTTAGATCTGAAATTTCTTGCATCTGAAGAGGATGTCAGTGCAGGCAGGAAGCAACTTTGGGTCTCTGGAAGAGAAAACAGTGCTTGGGAAGGGCTACACTGCAGCAGTTTTGTATAGAAGTGATGTCAAATACATTGTGAAAATGGAGGATTTCAGAATCATAGAATGGGTTGGGATGGAGGGGACCTTCAAAGTTCATCTAATGCAGCCCTCCATGGGCAGGGACATTATCACAGGATCAGGTTGCTCAAAGCCTGTGGAGAGGTATTCCAGCCCTCTGATCATCTTGGTGCCTCCTCTGGCCTCTCTCCAGCAGCTCCACGTCCTCCCTGTGCTGTTCCCCAGGGCTGGAGCAGCTCTGCAGGGGGGGTCTCACCTGAGGGGGCAGAAGGGCACAATCCTCACCTCCCCTGCTGTGGGATCAGCCCAGGGAATGGTTGGTTTCTGGGATGGGAGAGCATATGGACAGGGAATGACCAGTTTTTCATCCCCCAGCACCTCCAAGTCCTCTTGGGCACAGCTGCTCTCAACCCCTTCATTCCCAGTCTTTACTGACACTGTGGATTTTCCCTGCCCAGATCCAGGACTTTGCTCTTGACCTTTTGAACTGCATCAGGTTTGCATGGATCCACTTCCCAGGGTCCTGTCAGGGTCCCTTTGGATGTTATACCTTACCCCCAGTGTATCAACAAATATATGTAAAATATAAGTATATATTTTACATTTATATACACAGCTGTAAAATAAGAAGTATAAATTTTACAAGCGGTGAGCTACTAAATCAAGACTTGCTCATTCTCATTTTGGAGAGAAAATCAGAACAATAAAAATGAGGTGTATCCCATGTAAGTCAAGCAAAAAATTTGCAAAGAAAAACATGACCTTTCAATGCCCAGACATGAATATGAGTGTCCTACTCCTCAAAGTTCTAATGGATGAGTAGTCCCCTACAATATATGAATTTCATCTATGGGAAAACTTTCTGTAAAGGCTCTTCCGAGCCAGGAAAACTCTGGGTTTTAATTCATCTTCTCCATGTGAAGCAGCCCACTAAAGGAACAATTTTGTGTTCATTTTGTGCTGTGCCCTGAAACTCAGGTGATTTAAACTGAGCCCAAACCTAAACTGAGTCACAGTATAGAACTTGCCATGGCTGTGTTTTGAGGAGCCTCCTTGGGTAACACCAGAGGACTTGGATGCTGTTGGACAGAGAGCAGGTGGATTATGGTAATTTTTTTTTGCTGTTAAAGCACAGAATCAGAGCTCTGCCTCCCGGGAATTCCTGCTCCACCTGAGGATTTTGATCAGCTTTGTGACAAAAGAACAGAGTTGGACACGTGGAGATTTCTTTGGAAATTGACTTCTCTGAGGTGACTCTTTTTTAAGTTGAACATGAGAGGACAGACAACTCGTTGCTGCAGAGAATCCTTTTTAGTTTGTTCTGCAGGTGTGAACATGAAAGACCCTTGTTTGTGTACACATTTGGAATTTCTATGTATTTTTTTTAAAGTAAAATATCTGAGGAGCTCAGGCTTTTCTTTCTTTCCATTGAGAATGTAAAATACACTTCCAGTGGCCATCTCAAAGGGCTGTGTAAGATGAAATGGGGGTTAAAAGGTTAAAAAATTTAAAAAAAGGTTAAAAACATTAAAAATTAAAGCAATCAGAAACTGCTGCTATTTTTTAGTCCTCTAACATTGTACAGGATGTCCTCTTCCACAGATAGCACAGTTTTCTCTGTATATTAGGAAAAGACTAATTATTTAATTGGTTTGAGTTCTCCAAGTACTTTTTCTTTAGTTTTCTATATGGCCTTAGAACCTGCATGGCTTTGTAAGTAAAGATTGCCTTAATAAGTAATTAAGACCATGGCCACTGAGACACATCATTTTCCTCATTGTCTTCTTTTGTTGTCTGTGTTTTATCATGTACCACATACTTTATCAGCCAGTCTTCAGAGGATTAAGAGTCACTCACAAACCTCAAGGACCTGGAGAAACTCCAAAGAGAGGAAATCAAAGCAATCTCACATCACAGAATTTATTTGTCTATGAATATTTGTGTTGAAAAAATATTTGAATGTTATATTCTAATTGACAATAAGCCCTTCCCACCATAAAGCATCTTTCTGTGCATTTATGTTGGCTTTAAACTGCATTGTTTACTGATAAAGAAGTAGTAAAGGTGGAATCTTGCAGTCAGTTAAAGCCAAGTGCTGTTTTATTCACCTTTGCAAAAGCCATCACCTGTTTTTTTGCTGTTAATTAAATATTAAATATGAAATTAAATATTAAATGTGATATAAAATATATTTTAAAATCTTTTTAAACAGCAATATCATTGTGTGTTGAGTCTATATTATATTGCAGTCAGCCTCTTTTTTATTTGAACCTTTTGAAATGTAAAACAAAGAAAACTGAATGAAGAACGGTAATTTTTTGGTAATCCCCAGAATTCATTGATCCACATTCAACAAAGGAGATAAAATTTACTCACATTAAAATATGCATTTCCTGAGATTCTTCACAAACTGCCATCAATTGCTGTTTGCTTTTCCCTTTTGCTTTTCTTCTAGTCAATGCCCCTCCTCCCCCATAATAATTTCCAGGAAGATTTCTACAGTAGGATCAGACCCCTACAGCCACAACGGAGTGAGGCTGGTGGACAATCACAAGCAACTGGTTTAGAATCAAACCAATTCATTTCAAATGAAAGGGATCAACAAAGGTCATCCTGCTGCTTCCAACTGCCTGAGCATTCATCAATCAAAAGTTAAACTGTGATATTAAAGGTTCCAAATGCCCTAAACTGTGTCAGGGTTGGGGCATTGACCACCTCCCTGGGAACCTTCCCTGCACAGAAATGCTTCCTGATGAGCCTCCCCTGACACAGCTTTGAAACATTCCCACCTGTCCTGTGTCTGGATCCCAGGGAGAAGGGAGCAGCACCTGCGTCCCCATGTCCCCTTAGGAAGCTGCAGAGATCCACGGTCACCCCTCAGACAAAGCAAGAATCCTCAGCCTCTCCCCACAGGACCTATCTCCAGGTTTCTTCAGCACTCAGGACTAGTCTCGAGCCAGATGTTGCCCAATCACCACAATCCTCTAACATCTGCCCCTCAACCTTCACTCAGTGAATCATAAACCTGCTCATCCCACAGTTGCACAACTTCTCCAGAAGGATGCTGAGCAGGGCAGTGCCAAAGGCCTTACTAAGAATCAGGAAATCTGCATCCAGTACCTTGTCACTGAGCCAAAGACCTCATCACAGGAGATCAGTCACCCAGACAGGATCTACTGTCTGTCTTGGTTCCCCATTGTCCTCTAAATGTCTTTTAAGAGAAGACAGTAGGATTTCCAGGTGCTGAGTTTGGACTCACAGGTCTGCGATTTCCTGATGTCCTTCTTCCCTCATATCCTTGTAAGTTGGAGAGTTGGGTTTGTTCAGCTCAAGCTGCTGGAGAAGAGGAGCTTTGGGGTGACCTAACAGGGGCCTTCCAGGACCTGAAGGATCTCCAAGAAAGGTGGAGAGAGACTTTGGACAAGGGATAGAGGAACAGGACACAGGGAATGGCTTCAAACTGACAGACAGCAGGGAGAGATGGGATAATGGGAGGGAATTGTTGGCTGTGAGAATGGGGCGGCCCTGGTGATGCCTTCAGGGGTATGCTTAATATTTTTAAGTATTCACTTTAGCTAGGTGTCTGGACAACTTGGAATATTAAGGGCTAGAAGAGCCTGTGTTCCTGTGTGTTAGCATTCTTGTGTGTAGATAAGTGGGGTACAAAACACAGAGTTAGGTTTCCAGGCCTACTAGAGGCTGGACATAGGTGGGTTCAAGTAATAAGGGACAATTGTGTTGGATGTTAGGGGAACATAGAAGTAAGATGGACTTTAATTGGATAGTATGAGGGATGGATGCTTTAGATGTTATAAAAATGGGGAGATTGTTATGATTTTTCTCTTTTGGATCACGGAGTTCGCCAGTAAAGCTGCACTCTTCCTTCACCTCTGCAAACAGCGTGTTTGTGTTATTTCTTTCTGTTTCAGGCAACACTGGCACAGGGTGCCCAGAGAAGCTGTGGCTGCCCCATCCCTGGAAGTGTCCAAGGCCAGGTTGGAGTACCCTGGGATAGTGGGAGGTGTCCACTTCCAGTCTTCCCTGTCCCTGGTATCCCCATGTTCCTCCTGGCACAAACCAGATACTGGGCCTACCTCAGTAATGCACACCAGGACTTCTGAAGTCCTGTTTGCCCAGTTTAGTCCTCTACAAAATTTAAAGGGCATTTTATAATCCCATAAAAAGACTTAGTCCAAATATTTGCAAAATATAACACCTTCATCTCCCTGTGAAAGCTGCCCCCTTATCTCATCCAGAAAAGTCAACTTCATCTTGTAATTCTGGAATGATTCATTTTTACCTTACAAAAAAAGGAATAAATCAACTTCTTCATATTTAGACAAAACAAAATAAATAACATTCACTCTTCCTTGAACTCCCATTTTCACTGTTTGCCCTTTTATCTTTCATTTCTTTATTATGTTTATACATCACAGACACAATCTTTATATTCTTCTTTCACCATGATGACTTTTTTCCATGTATTTCTGCTTGTTCTTATATCTCCAGTCCATACCAATTTTTTCTTGATTTCAATGGAATTAAAGCAAATTTTCCCAGTTTCTAGGGGCACTCTAGGGGATTTCTGGACATAACATGCGTCTCCCTTAACATATGACTTTTTTGTCACTCTTAAATATTATAATATCAGTCTTTTACTGGATAGCTGTTTATCACTGCTTGTTCTCTTCTAACCCAAAAAACATTATTGCCAGAAATTTCCTATTTATGTCCAAATTAATGGTTTCAAATTATAGGCCATCCAAAAGCTCAGAATTATCTGATTGTATCCATCTCTTTGATGGACTTGCTCCATTTATCCCAGGATTTTCTGTGCTGTACCAAGTGTTGCTTCTCTTGTTGTTAGTTCTCTGCATTAGTTCATAGGTTATTAAATCCAGACAATTCTACAAGATTCTATTTGCATTTATTAGCAAGTTTTTAGAAGGCAAGGAGGGGAACAAAGATCAAATCAACAACAACAGAAGATTAAGAAAACCAAATAAAAACATAATAGACAGTTTTAAAATATGAAGAAATACTAAAATACTGTCTGAAGTCATAATTTCGAAAGGGCATAAAGATAATTCTGCCTCAGATTTACTGATAACTCTATAGGTATAGGTTCTCTGGGTGTAAATACCTGTATGGGATATTTGGGTATAAATAGGATATTTGGGTATAAATGGGTACAAATGAAATTCAGTGGCTGAAGTAAGAATACATGAGAAGCTTTGTTCAATGAGAACAAATATGTACATTTGTTTGGACAGGGGGCACACCAGAAGGTGAGGTGGAGTCAGCAAGGGATGAACAGGAAGTGTTTCCCACCCTCTCCCTTTAACTCTTCAAACCTCTGGAGAGCATTACATTCCATGAGATGCTTTCACAGTTATTTCTATACTTTCATTATGCAGCCTGAGAAAAAAATCATTTTTCCTTTCCTGTATTTAAATGTGCTGCAATGATATTGCTAAATTGCTGTTCTCAGATTTTGCATTTTGACCCTTTTCTCTCCTCCTTACACTGACTGTTTCACCCCCTGGCACTTCTTTTCTAGATGAGTACGCTTCCCTCACTATGTGAAAGGATTAATTTGATCCCTATCACCCTGAGAGCCCACCTCCATGTCTGTTCTGAATATTTTACCTTCTTTTCTGCGGTTCTAAAAAAAGCTTTACAAAATACACAAGAATTCTGATAACAGACTTGGTGTAATGTTACATGTGCACTCCATTATTTACTCAATTTTTAACAGACTATTTTTTTTGAGTGCTACTAAACTGACTCATTGAACTGTATAAATACAAGAACTTAACTTATGACAGTGAAAAGCTCTGTTATTACCTTTACACTAAAAAGGGTTTCTCTGATTTATTCTAAAGGCATCAGCCGGGCACAGATTTATTTCTGAGTGCAGATGGAAAGATATGTTTGCACAGTTAAGTACTCATTACATACCAAGCAGCTGCTTGGAACTGCCTGAGGTGAAAATGCTGGTTGGTGTGCTAAGAAATTATTCCAACTGAACTCTGATCAGAAGGTCTTTTCACTGGAAAGAATGACACTGAGCATCTGCATGTGCTCTGGTTTAGAGAAACCACTCCAGCCCTCCCCAGCCTGTGGGCAATGTTCCACATGGAAAACCCTGTAGGCAACGTTAATTTTTGCTCTCCTTGTTACCTTCAGCTTTAATTTTTCATTTTCTGTGGCTCCCAGCAATGTCGTCTCTTGCAGGCAACATGTTCCTGGAGAGTTGGTGCAGGAGGAGCCGCTGAGCCAGGCAGGGATTTTCCCACTCTGGATCCACGTGGCCCATTTGCATCACAAAGTGATTCTGCCTGGAAGGGATCAGATCTTTTCTGCCTGGGTAAGTGTGAAGTGGTGATCAGAAGCACGTCTGGCACTGCGATGTTGTTGCTTGTCAACACCACACTCTGTGTTTGGTGCCAGTCACAGGTTTATTAATCCGTGTTACCTGGTCTGTATGAACCTACAGGCACAGGAAAGCACTGCTCCTCTTCAGGGATAAAACTCCGAACAAGCTGAAAAGCTCTTTTGCATATGAAATGTTGCTTTAAGTTATTACTTGTAGTTTGTATTCCCAGACCAGCTACTCCAGGGGAGGTGCCCACTATTAGTGGTGTCCCTTGGAGCTCACACCTGATGTGAGGAACAAAACTCCAGAGCTTGTGAAAGTTATGATGCAGGGAGGTTGCACAGCAGTGCTGCAAGGCAAGGGGGATAATTCCAGCCAACCTTGCCTTCTGACTGATGCCATAGCAGCCCCTTAAATGCTCCCAACCTGTATATTCTGAGGACAGGCAAAGTTAATGCAGATTCGTTCTGTGAACTCAGCAACACAAATCCCTCCCAATCTCCGCCCAATCTCTGAAGGGTAAAGTCTTTCATCCTGTTTCAGTTTCTCTCAGACATGTTGCTGACTTGGATTTTTAGTTCTGTGACTCTTCCAGAACTAATAAATCTTTGAGTGTTGTGCCTTTTTGTATTTTTTAAGCCTGTTTTCTTCATTTCTTTCTCTGGTTTTGCTCATTGTGTCTTCCCCAGCTAAGAAAATAAATTCTCTCCTCCTTATGCTTTCTTCTCTAAAGAAGCATTCACCAGATGCCTTTTCTTTATTTTGAGAGAATATATATATGTATTTTTTAATTCAGCAGCCAGAAAAAATAAGCAAGGGAGGCCAAAACATATTTGAGTGCCTATGGGTCAGAGGAGCAGTCAACAAAACTGACATCCTGATTGGAATCTGTTATGGTGCAGAGACCGTGAGATAATAGAGTTTTCAATAAACAGTGAAAAAAAGGAAGGGCATGAACAAAACATCCACACTGGACTTCCGGTGGGCAGACTTCGGATTATTTAAGGAATTAATTAGGAGAGTCCCTTAACAGCAAGGGAGTCCAGGAAGGCTGGATGTACTTCAAGAATGAAATATTACAGGCTGTCCTGATGTGCCGTAAGATGAGCCATAGGGGTAGATGGCTGGCCTGGAGGAGCAAAAAGCTTCTGAAGGAACGAAGGGGAAAAAAGAGGGTGTATTGCCTTTGGAAAGAGGGGAAGGTAAAACAGGTTATGTTTAAAGATGCTGTTAGGTTGTGTAGGAGGAAAACTAGAGAGGCAAAAGCTCAGCTGGAGCTCAAACTGGCAACTTCAGTACAGGATAAAAAGAAGTGTTTTTATAAGCATATTAATGGCAAAAGAAGGGGAGCAATAACCCCCACTCCTTATTGGATATGGAGGGGAATACAGTAACTAAAGATGAAGAAAAGGCAGATGTACTTAACACCTTCTTTGTCTCTGTTTTCATCAGTAAGACAGATTGTCTACAGGACAACTGGTCTTCTGAACTGGTAGATGGGGTCAGGGTACAGTATAGCCACCCTTAATCCAGGAGGAGGAAGTTAGAGACCTGCTGAGCCACTTGGATCCTCCTAAGTCTATGGGACCTGATGGGATCCATCCTAGGGTGATGAGAGAGCTGGCAGATGGCCTCGCTAAGCCACTCTCCATCATTTATCAACAGTCTTGGCTCCCTGGTGAGATCCTAGATGACTGGGAGTTGGCCAGTGTGACACGATCCACAAGAAAGGCCAGAAGGAGGACTCAGATAATTACAGACCTGTCAGCCTGACCTTGGTTCCAAGTAAAATTATGGAGCAGATAATCCTGGATGCAATTATGCAGCATCTGCATGTGGTGGTTTAATCCACCTTTTAGCGTTCAGGGGGCAGGTTCAATAAAGGTGATGGGAAACTGAATAGAGTTGCAGCAGGTGAACAATTTATTACAGGGGGTTTAAATTAGGAAAGTAGGGATAACTCACAGGAGACCCCAGAATTACACAGAGGGACACCCGACACGCAAGGGAAAAAAAAACACAAAAAGGGAAAAAACAAAAAAAAACGAAAGGGAACTGCTCCTTTCAGCTAAATGACTAGCTGAAAAAAAACAGTGGGGAAGGGTAGGAAAATCTGTCTCTATCCATCCCTCTGATGAAGGGGACTCCCCAGCTTTTGAAGTTCTCTGAAAAACACAAAAAAGAGGTGAAAATGACTCCCTCCCACCACCTCCCTGAAGGGGTTACTTGCTTGCAAGCTGGAAATGGTTCTCATGCTGAGAGAAATG
>VXBA01004627.1:378-30988 GCA_013399895.1 Serilophus lunatus | reverse complement strand
GTGGGGGGAGGAAGCCCGCACCAGCACTGCGGGCTCCGGGAAGCCATGGTGAGTCAGGGAGGGGAGCAAGGGAAGAAAAAAACTGAAAAAATAGCATTTTATACCAAAAAATGGGCGATCCCCTCCTCATTCCCCTTCCCTGCTCCCTCCAAGAACCCGCCAGCACCCCCCCCTGCACCCCCCTCCCCTTTCAACCCACTACACCCAGGCAACCTGTTCCAGTGCTTGACAACCCTTTCCATAAGGAAATTTGATTAGTCACTTCTTATTTCTTTCATTACTGGCTACTTACTTTTCTTTCTGTAATGCCAGTCTATGCCCTAAAATATCTTAACTAAACTTTAGGTTGTTGTGTCTATTGTGCGCTGTTTGGCTGCAGTAAAAGCACGGCCATCCAAAGAGAAGCTGTTTTAAATCCAAAAAATAAGCATCAGCTGAGTTTAACCTTTGGAGAAATGGGCCTGTCCCATCACAAGGAGGGATGTAGCCTCATGTCTGTCACAAAGTTTGTCCAAGCTTTCCTCATTACTGCATGTCCTTTCTGGATGTGCAGGTCTGGGGATAGGTTCTGTCAGATCATCTGAAATGCAAAGCATCATCTTCCAGCATCTTCCATTTAATTGACACGCCTTCCCATTGCCACTCAGTGATGGTGCCAAGCTGCTTGTGTTAAATGATCCTGGGGAGTAGGAGCCACGAAGACGGTCTGCAAAAACATCCTGTTTAAAAGTATCCGGATCCAAGAGTGTTTAACAGGTGGTCTTAGGATAGTTACCGTGGGGAAATGGGCTCCAACTGCTGCTGGTGTTAGGCATCCCACTGATTTCTGCAGGGAGCTGCTCCTCTCTCACTGTTGTTAGAGCAGGTGTATCTTGCTGACCTGTTCTCTGAAAAGCCAAGATCAATGGTTCATACCAGTTTGCATACCTGTGGGGATGGCAAGGGGATTTTTGCCACTCAAGACAGGTCGGCACAGGAATGGCAGAAGGTAATAAAAGTTAGGTTCAGAAGGCAGTAATATTTCCATTAAAATAGTCTGCAAGCCTTAAAAATTCGTCTTGCCTTTTCTTAACCTTCCCGTAATGCTGAACGTTTTAACCAGGAAACTTTTTTATTTTGCATGTGTCTAGTTCCTTTAAACTGTTTTTTTTTCTCCATGGAACCTGTAAGTCAAAAGAAACAACCATCACTGGGGAAGTCAGTATCACTGAACCTGCTTTCTGTCTGGGTTTATTGCCCCCTGTGTATCCTTAAATCTGTAGTCAAAGAGCTTCAGACAATGATGTTGGTTTACAAAAGCCACATCCAGCTACCTTTCCACTACTCCCTTGCACAGCACTTACCTCTTGGGCATTTTCTTACATTTGAAGGATACCTCAGCTACTGCAACTTGCATATGAAAGCTTTAGGGTCAAAAACCTTCATCTTTCTGTTCTATGTTATCAGCTGCACATGGGAGGGCCCAAAGAACTCTGTGCCTGCTCACAAATCTAGATGTCTTTATTTCCAGAGATTCTTCTAGCATCACTTTGCCCCTGGGTTTGTTTTCAGGATGGAAGAAAGCACACACCTCTCTCTTCACCTTCCTCCCCTCAGATGCTGTGGGAAGGTAATTGTGGGTCTATGGGTCAGGCACTAGCTGTGTTCCTGTGGCTCAGAGGAACTTGGTGTGAAATGGCAGCAGGGGCTGCTGCTTTGCCGTGTCACTTCAACAGTGTATCTGGTAGTGCGTTTTGCAAAAAAGGACAAACTCAACTCATTAAGGCATCTCTCTGCCATACTCTGTCCTTGCAGAAGCCAGGGGAGAAGACTGAAATATAAACTTAAAAAAACTTAACTTGTTTATTATTAAAGTTACATGACACTGCTAAGCAGCTGTTATGTCAGGCACATAACCATTTGACCATCCTATCTTGTATTCCTATTAAACAGTCCTGCTGCAATGTCACATCATCTCAGCCAATCTGTGTGGATGAGGGGGTCTAAATGCTTGTCTCAACACCATGCCACCTCCACAGGTAGTCACTACCAGCCAAAATGAAGCAGTGTTGCCTGGATCACAAAAGGTCCCTAAGGAAAGAATGATCTTCATGGCTTTTCCATAGTCCATTTTCTGCTTCAGCCTTTTGAGGAAGTCATCACCCTGCTGGTGAAGCCTGGAGTCTAATGAGGAAAATGGCAGGTTTCTAACTCTTCCTGAAAAACATGGGGAAAGAAGCCAGAAGGAAGGCAGAACCATCAGTCAGAATGGATAGAAGGATGGATAGAAGAACATGAGGAATGTGTTGACAATTGTGCAATTTAAATTTGAAAATAAGAGGCCACAAAATATAGAAAAAGAAACAACAGCTCTTTTATTGAATATATATACTATAAATATATCTATATAGATATGTGATAAAACACAGAACACCAAAACAATAACCCAAGAACAACTGGAAGCTTCTAGTAAAACAAAAAGTAACACCCTCTCCCATTAGAGTCAATTTTTTAACTCTTTGTCCAGTCCTGTGGTCACCAGAAAATGGCTGCAGTAACAAATGGCAGCTGCAACCCATGCAGTCCAGGCAGTATCGTGGGCAAATGTGCTCTCGCTAACTTTTCAGTTGAGAAGAGGGAAGAAAAGTTTTGTGGATGGTGACTCCCTCCAAGGGATCTGAGCTCAGGCCCAGCAGGTGGTGGCATGACTGCTGCAGGGATGCAGGGGGTGAAGTCATGCTGCCTCCTCCAAAACTGGGCTAAGAGAGATAGAGAGCCTTCCAGTCCAGAAATGCATCATCAGCCACACACTGGAAACCCTCACCACACTTGTGCAGGGTAGGGAGGACTATTTCCTTTTTGTGGGCTTTCCACACTTCGCTCTCCCATTCCTCCTCCCCTGCTGCCTGCCCTGGCCACATCTCCTGCACCAGCACTGTGGGCTCTGGCCACTCACTGCCAGCGCCTGGCACCAGCTCTGCACCTGACACTGCCAGCTGAGGCACTGACAGACAAGTCCCAGCACAGAGCAGCCCCATCGTGCCTGCAGCACTTGCAGGTCATGCATGCCATGTAGGGACTGGCCTAGTCCCATGCCAGCTCAGCCCTGGCCATGCCTCTCCTGCTCCCAGTTGCCACAGTGCCAGCGACACGTAGTGGGGGAAGAAGTGGAAGTGGCCGGAATGCACTGGGGATGCACGACGCTGGCACTGGCGGTGCCTGCACCACAGGATCACTGCTGCCACATGCCAGCCCTGCACATGCACCTAAACCCATTGCAGCTGGAGATGGGGAGGAAAAAAACCAATTTAAAAACAGAATTAAAATGATAACAAAATTTTGAAGTGGAACTTTGTAGTCAGAGAGAGTAAGTGTGACTGTAGTTACTACCTAAGCACAACTGTGACCAGGTACTAGGCATCGACAAGCAATATGAAGCCATTGGCTTGTATTTGCCTATAGGCAGAAAACCAAAACCAAACCAAACCCAAAACCTCCCCAACTAAATGAGAATTAAAACCAACCAGACAGAAAATCTTTTCTTGAAGATTACTGCAAGTGACTCCAAGTGTTCAAGGATTGCAAGGGAAAAGGACTTGGGAGTACTAGTGGTTGGATAGCTGGACATGACCCAGCAATGTTCAGAAAGAAAGTTGTATCCTGGGCTGCATTAAAAACAGTGAGGCCAGAAGGACCAGGGAGGAGATTCTGCCCCTCTAGTCAACTCTGGTGAGACCTGACCTGGAGTGTGTATTCAGCTCTGCAATCCCCAGAACAGGAAGGACATCAGCCTGTTGGAACAAGTCCAGAGGAGGGTGTCACGGGTTTAACTTGAAACGTTTCCANGGTGCCTCCGCTGTGCTGCCTCCCGCCTCCTCTTCTTGGCCCCCCTTGCGTCTGTGCTCCTGCTGCCGGCGGCTCAGTAGGCAAGGAGCATGGTGTGTGGAGATGGTCCGCAGCTTCTGTGGAACCCGCATTCCGCGCAGNTTTTTGCTGTTCTCAGGAGAGTGAAACAGGATGAGGTGGCTGGAGCTCCATCCCAGGCCGACAGTTCAGTGGGACCAGGAATGCGACGGGTTGGGGGTGCGGCCCCCATGGCCCCTGTGGCAGAGTGCGGTGGGCTGGTGGTGCCATGTTCCCCTGCCGAGTGTGGGGCTAGCACCCATGGAGCGACAGGGTGAGGGAGGCGGTGCCTCCGCTGTGCTGCCTCCCGCCTCCTCTTCTTGGCCCCCCTTGCGTCTGTGCTCCTGCTGCCGGCGGCTCAGTAGGCAAGGAGCATGGTGTGTGGAGATGGTCCGCAGCTTCTGTGGAACCCGCATTCCGCGCGAGGTGCTGCAGCTCCCTGCCTGCTATGCTCTGCCATGGTGGGCACGGAGCAGCACTAGCTGCACGCGTGGCTTTTCCCAGCTGCTGTGGCATGAGGAGCTGGTGGCGCAGGCAGAACAGGGTCAGGAGTGCCACTGCTGCCACTTGGCATGTGGCTCCTGGCGCGTACTGGACTGGAGCCGGGGCTGGGGTGACGGTGGGGCAGGCACCGGGGCCACCCCCACCCGTTTCCCCCGCGACCCCCCAGCGAGCTGCGAGTGGAGCATGGTGGGAGCTACACAGGAGCGGCGGTGGTACACACATTGTATTTCTCCATCTTTCTTATAGGTGATTTTTTGCAGATACTTGTATACGGAAGTCACAGAGGCGAAACAAGGAGCTGGCAATTAAATAAAAACACAGGACCACAAGGTCCAATTTCCATCCAGTTTTTCCATCTTTTTGAGAGCTAAGTGTTTGGGCTGCAGCAAGCAAGTTACAGAAAGAGTGTGTGCTGCTGCTGCCTGCTGTCTGTGAGGAGGCCTACTTTATTATCATCCTGTGAGAAAGTTTAGCTTGCTTGAAAGTTTACACCACTGCCAACTAACTTTGTTTATCAGAATCCAATTATAATGTTAGTTCTTATTCTCTTTAGCATTCATCTTATCTCCATTCTCACAGGCTATGTTTAGCAAAAATACATGAGCTCACACACTTGCTAAACAGAATTTACTTATTTTTAGAATAGAAACTTTATATTTTATTTCCAATTACTGGCTTCCAGGCAGCTGTGTTACAAAGCACCACAACATCTCCCCACTTTTGTTTTAATGAGTAAGCTTTTCATCTGGGAGAGAGCTAGGGAGCTTGATTTCAAAAGACAGGATCTTGTTTCTTTTCACCAGTCATGTTCACAGCACTTAAAAAGAGTTTGAGATTCCTGAAACAAGCATATAATTAATAACTACAACAAAAACTTAAAAATTTTCTATATGATTTTTTAGACGACCTTAACAATCTCTTCTTATGAATTTTATCAATGGAAGTAATTAATGACAACATATTTCTATACTATTTTTTAATGTATCAATGAGTCAAATACTTCTTAAATAATACTTGGCATTGAAAAGCAACACTTGGCTTACTTAAACTAAAATTATCTTAACTAACACAATTTGTAACTAAACGTAACTTAAATTGAAATGATGACATTGGAATGAAACAATTCTTATTTAAATGTAAACTTGCTAACTTAAATTTCAGCTTAATGAAACACTTCTTAACCTAAATTTAAACATAGACTTATTGACTTAAATTTTAAACTTAAACTTAAAACCTTAAGCTTTATTTTATCTAGAATTATCTTATATACACAATTAACTAAAACAATGCACTGAAATCCTAACTTAAATTTATACTTAAATTTACATTTACATTTATCCTTAAACCTTAGCCTTAAATCTTCAACTTAGTTTTAAACTTAACATCAAATCTTAAACTAGCAAGAATATTTCCTGTGTTTGTAAAAAAGGGACCACTGACAGTTACACACTTTCAGTCTATTTGCCAGGATTATTTATAGGAGACATAGACACTTGTAGAAAGGTATTACAAGTGTCAGGTCTGTGTCCTTTTCAGAGTTTTCCTCTTTCATTGTACTGCTGCTGGTTTGAATAGCCAAGTAGTCTGCAATCATCATGTGTTCTGTTTGTTGCTGTAATCTTTTCAGGACTGTCTAAGTAAGTCTATGCTGCTTTCCATGCTTCATCTTTTTCTTGGAGTTGACAGACAGATTTTATCGAATTCTTTCAGTTACCTGCTAATGATAAAACACAGATCTATCCCCTTCCCCTGTATTTGCCTAGACTTTGCCATTGTAGGTTACTTTCTAAATGTTCATTTAGCACTTTTGTTGTTTTATTATGTAATGAAACAAGGGTTCTATTATGAGCCTTGCTATAATTAAGTTAATCCAAGTTAAAAACAATCAAGTTTAAGGAATCAAATTAAAAAGGAATGTTGCTTTGCCTAATTGTTCCTGGGGTATCCTATTCCTCTTTTTTTTTTTTAATGTGTTTTTTTGAGTATTTGGGATCCTTTAAACAGAGCAAAAACTGTGAAGTTGGCAACTCAAACTAGAAGCTTTTTTTCCCATGTTTTTTTCTGGTGGCTTCACTCCCCCTCTCTGCTCTTTGTGGCTTGGCCTATGGTGGGGAGGAGCAGAGTTGGGGTCAGGGAGCAGGGGGGTGTAGTGGGTTAGGAAAGCAATTTTTGCCTTTTAGGTAGGAGGTTGTCTTCTAAAATTTTTTTCTGAGAATGAAAACGGGCAAAGATGATGAAACCCTCTCCTTGGGTGACCTGCAGGGAATGAATCCGAGGCTGTGCCTCACCATGGGGCCACCCTCCAGCGACCATGCTGGGGCTGGGGATCTCCCTGGCTGTGCCCTGCTAGGTCCAGCCTGTGCTGGAGCCAGGGCTGGGGTTCTCCCTAGCTGTGCCTGGCTGTGAGCCCCTGTGCCCCCCAGCAGTGGTGGCCCCTGGTTCCCCTCCTGGGTTTCCCACAGCCCTGGCAGCCATGCTGATGGCAGGGGATTGTCCCCCGCAGTGGCAGCCGGCCCAGCAGCCATGCTGGTGGCCACAGAGGGTGGGGCTATACCTCGGCAGTAGTGGCAGCTGGTGTGTGGGGCAGGGCTGGCCCCCACACCAGTGCCACTGCACAGAGTGGTCCTGTTGCAGTGTAGGCAGCCCACAGGTGGTGCCCTCAGGACCTGGGCATCTGCGGTGCTGGTAGAGCAGCGGCCCCTCTCCTCCTGGCAAGAGCAGCCACATGGGCATTTTTGGCAGAAACGCCACCTTGCCTCGTGCTGTAGTCTCGGAGGAGAGTGCGGCACCAAGCACAGCCACCCAATCGGAAAGCAGCAGGCTCAGGAAGAGGGCCCCAAAATCAGGCGAGATTGAGAGCCCATAAAAAGCCACAGAACACAGAAGTTTGTCCCTTTCCCCAGCTAGTCATCATTGAGAGAGGATCAGCTGCTGCTCCTCCTGGTCCCTCATGGTTTTCTGGCCCCACGACACCATCAGAGCTCAGACAGCGATGGCAGGAAACTAGCCAGCGGCAATGCAAGTGGTATCTTTCCCCTTCGGTTTCCCCAGGGGGTGCTTTTCACTGTCCCCTCTTTTTCAGAATCTCCTAGAACAAGGACCAGCACCATGTCCAAGGTGGCCTTCCCTCCTTTCCCCTGCTCCTCAGCCCACCAGCTTAGCTTAGAGGAGCAGTTTGGATTTTTTTTCCTTTTCCTTGTTATTTTGTGCATGGTTAGTGCCTTAGTGGGGTCCTGTAGTTTTGTAGAGCCTACAGAAAACAAAACTGTTTGATGTAGTTCCCCTCTATTAAGTCTCTCATCACTCGTAATTGTGCCCCCTAGCATCCAAACCAGGACAGGTGGTTAAGATGTCATTGTTTATCAAGCTTAGTGTGTGAATTCATTACTTAACATTTCAATACTAAGTGTTACTAGTTTAGCATGTCAATATACTTTGTTTATTCAGTTAAAAAGTCAGGCAAGACAGATTGCTTTAAGCTGCTTGTGGCATGATTATTACTGCCTTATATACATTCTAGGGTTTTTGCCAAACAGCTGAAAATGAAGTCGTTTTAGTTCTTAAATTAGGAACTTGTCTGCTGAACAATGATAGGAAAGGTTAAGAAAGAGAGATCACTTTATTGAAGTGTTTTGGCTCAGCAGTTTCTTAATGCTGCAGCACCAGCACTTGTTGAAACTGCTTTTCTTCCCCCAGGTGGAGTGAGGGCAGAGGAGGGAAGGAAAGTGGGAGGAATCGCTGGACCTGAAAGATTCATAGAAGCCACAGCACCAATAGCCTAGGCTGTAATGACTGCAGAAGTGGCGGCGGCAGCAGTGGCAGTGGGGAGGGTGAGGTGTGGGGGAGGGGGGCAAAGGAGCTGCAGGGGCTGCCAGAATTAAAGCATGGAAGCCACGGACACCACAGGCATTGTAGGTGATGTGGGAGCTGAGGGAGCCATGGGAAGAGCAGGTGCAGAGAGAGCAGGCAACTGAGATTTGGGTTTAAAGGTTTAAATGCATGCATTAAAAAATGCCAGGTAATTATTATAGAATCAGAGATGTTAGAACCACCCTTTTCCTGTGCTTGCAAGCAATCTCTCACACATTTCCAACTATCAAGTTCAAAAGTCCCGTCCTCTGGAAACCACGGACAATGCTCCTTAACCAATAAAAGAAATGCCAATAACAGAAATTCGTGTTCCTGCTATGCATAGTATCTGTTTCAATAACTCTATATAAAGTTTATGATCCTGGGACATACTTTGCCCCATCGCTTTATGACCCCCCAGTTTTCAACCTGTGAAAACTGTTAATTAGGACTTAAATCACTGCCCAGCACTCACCCCTCGAGTAGGATCATGGCCACTGGCTTTGCAACTCTTTCATGTACTTTTTGTCTCGCTTCGGGAAGTCTCTTTCATGCTGCGCAGGTAGCAGCATTCATCTTATCATGCCATGAGGGTCTGTCACGCAGCGAAGGTCCCTCACATCATGAAGGCTTATCACATTGGGTTTTTGTTGGAATCACATAGTGGGTCACTGAGTGATTTGTGGCAGACAGGAGTCACGGAGGTGAAACAAGGAACTGGCAACTAAATAAAAACACATGTACATGAAACCCAGTTTTAGAATCTCTCGTTTATTGTTTTTCCATCTTTTTGAGAGCTAAGTGTTTGGGCTGCAGCAAGCAATTTACAGAAAGAGTATGTGCTGCTGCTGCCCTGCTCTCTGCGAGAAGATCTCCTTTATTATCATCCTGTGAGAAAGTTCAGCTTGCCTGAAAGTTTACACCACTACCAGCTAGCTTTGTTTATCAGAATCCAATTATATTCTGAAAATAAATGTTAGTTCTTATTGTCTAGCATTCACCTTATCTCCATTCTCACAGGCTATGTTTAGCAAAAAATACATGAGCTCACAGACACACTTGCTAAAGGGAATTTACTTATTTTTAGAATAGAAACTTTATATTTTATTTCCAATTACTGGCTTCCAGGCAGCTGTGTTACAAACCATCACAACATTTCTGCATTACCCACCAAGTGCACCCAGGTCCTTGAACTGAAAAAAAAAATCTCATGGGTGGGTTTGCCTTTGCTTGAGGCAGGGCTAATCCAAACCATCTTTCTTACTGTATTTCTCAAAAGCGCTATAGGAACTTTGTCATGTTAATAGTATGTGGGGATTCTGATTGGGCAGGACCAGCTCGATTGGTGGAGCCTCAGATATTGACTAGTCAAGTGGCTTTGCTAAATGCACATCCCAGTGTTTGAAGGTCCCCTCACTTTGTGCTTTTAAGGTGTTTTTTAACAGTCCTTTGTGCTGTTCAACTTTCCCAGAGGCTGATGCATGGCAAGGAGTATGACACACCTACTCAATCCTGTGCTGCCTGGCCCAGGTCTTTTTGAGGGTATTCTTAAAAAAAGTCACATGATCTGACTCAATACCCTTTGGGATGTCATGTTGCCACAGGATTTGCTTTTCAAGGCCCAAGATGGTATTCTGGGTGGTGTCATGGGGCACAGGCTCTGTCTCCAGCCATCCATAGGTTGCTTCTGCCACTATCAGTACATAGCACTTGTCTTGGCATGTTTATGGCAGTGTGCCATTTGGCCTGTTTGATTGCAGTGCATATTTCACAGTGTGGATAACTTGGAAGATGGTATCCATTGTTAGATCCACCCCTTGGTCATGAGCTCATCTTTATGTCACATCTCTTCTCAGATGACCTGAGGCATCATGAGCCCACTGACCCAGAAGAAATTCACCTTTGCTTTGCCAGTCCAAATCTACCCAAGACACTTTAATCTCGTGATGTTCTTCCACAGGCTGACTCTTAGGTACATGTGCATCTATGTCATGTACTTTCATAATCAATTTCTCCACCCAGGCAGCGATGACTTGCCACATCTCAGCAGCTCAGATGGGTTTTCCTCTGCACTTCCAGCTAGCCTTTCTCCATTGGTCTAGATATCCTCACAGAGCATTTGCTACCATCCACAAGTCAGGGTAGAGGTAGAATGTTGGCTGGATGGCTTTCAGTTCTGCAACCTGACTTGATCCACCTTATCCCTTGGTAGCTTCTACAATTCGCTGCATAGGGCTCCATACAGCTGCTTTCCATTTCCGGTTTGTCCTTGCAATACAACAGGAACTATTATTGAAAAGAGCATGTAATTTTTAATTTTCAAATAGCTGATTTTATAGTGGACCCTCCTCAGCATGTGTTACCTGATCCTTTTCTTCTTTGGATGACTGTCCAAAATTCTCACCTTCAGGACAGTTTGTAATAATTTCCACAATCCCAATTACAATTCCTTCTCCTAGCTTTCTGTATGATCAGAACAATCCATTTACTCCATGTAATGGATGTGTGGAAGGGACTTCTCCTTTGAGCATCCATACCACCACTGGTAGCTGGGGTACTAAAAAAAGCTGTGTTTTGGTGCCAAAAAGAGATGCATTTCAGTGTGTTGTAGTTAGGTATTTAATTGAGTTTTATTTTATCCTGTGTTTCACAATTTTTCCCCATTTGCTGGCAGGGCCCCTGCTGGGCGGGTGTGCCAGAGCTGCATGTGCTCGTGGGCCAGTGGGTGGGTGGAGGGGCTGGGCTGTTGGTGCTGCAGGGTATGTCTCTGCCAAAAGCCTACCTGCAGCACACCAAGACCACATGACTGGACTGGAGTGGTCACCAGCAGATGATCAAGCAACTCTGTGACTACAGCTGGCAGCAGGATGCTGCCTGCCAGAGGAAGCAGCTGCTGCCTGGGCTAGATGATGGCCTGACAGAGCAAGAGGACCTGTGCTAGCTCCTACAGCAGCTCATCCTCTCCAGCGACCTCATAAAGAAGCTGTCTGATGGCTTCAGTAAGTGGCAGGGTAGCTCCTGTTCCTTGTGGAAAGGCAGCACAGTCCTCATATGGCTTTGGGGGACAGTGTCGGGTGCAGGAGGTGGCCACTGCCATGCTCCTTGTGTCAAGCTGTGGTGCTGTGTAATGATGAATCAAACTGCTGGCCAATGGGAGCCCCCGTGCCTGGGAACTTACAACACATGAAAACAGAAGTAGAGAATACTTTAAAAAGCCATGTGGGTGGGAGCCCATCCTCTTTGGCTCTGGCAGCTAAGGTGCGCAAGCAGACCCCTGGCATTTGTTAGCAGCAGACAGAACTCTGTGTGTCCAGCAGTCAGTCGCAGGTTACAATGTGCAGTCACAGAGTGGTATCTGCTCTCATCAGTTCCGAGGACTTTTTCCTCCACCTCTCCTTGACTTCCAGTGACCCAGGAGACACCTCATGTCATCCCTTTGCTGGCCTTCGCCTCCCTTGCTGCAGTCCCTCCTCCCGCACTGCTCCCAGCAGCCAACATAGAGCAACTGCACCCTTGCTGTCTCCGAGGAGCTGCCAGTTCCTCCTGAGCATCATGGACATCGCTGCATCCCAGGACGTTTGGGAAAAGCGAGTTTTTGTCTTGACTTGTGTTTTCTATTCCTTAGTTATTCTGTAATTTTTGTTCTCTGGATCTCTTTCAATATTAATACTTCCATCCATATAATATATAAATGAATATTGCACAATAAAATTGTCAAAATTCTCGATTATTTTTGTCTTATATTCAAAATTTAAAGTTCATAACTGTCCATCAATCTAGGACACGGTGCCTATCATCTCTAAGGCAGCTCAAATCCCTTTTTAGGCAGTTAAGATATCTGTTTCAGTTGTGGTATAAGTGGGCTCAGATCCTTTGAATTCTTCACTGCAGAACTCCAGTGGTCATGCTGGGTGTTCCCAGGTACTTTTTACCAGAGGTTCCAGGAAGGACCGTTATCCCTAGCTGTCCTGTCATGACTGACCCAAGGGCTACTGCGTGGGCAATATCTGGTTTGATCTGTTCAGAAGCTTGCTGTTGTTTAGGACCCCTATTGAAGTAGTTTTCTTCCATGTCACAAGACAGAGAGGGCTCACAATCTGATTGTACTCTGGGATGTGCATCCTTCAAAAATTTATGTTGTCTAGGAAAGCCAGTGTTTCTTTCTTACTGGTTGGTGGGGACATAGCTTCTATTTTATTAATCATCTCTGTTGGAATCTGGCAGCATCCATCTTGCCACTTTACTCCTAGGAACTGAATTTCCTGGGTAGATCCCTTCACCTTAATATGTTTAATGGCAATATTGTCTTTCAGAAGAAACTAGATTATCTCTTCCCTTTTCTTAAACACTTCTTCTGCCATGTTTCCTTGTAAAATGATGTCACAAATGTGCTGCATGTGTTCTGCAGCATCACATTTTTCCAGTGCAGTCTGGATCAGTCCATGGGAAATAGTGGGACTGTGTTTCCATCCCTGGGGTGCTGCACACCTCTCCAGGTGAAAGTGAACTGTGGCCTGCATGGTGCTGCTAAGGGAATGGAGAAGAACAGATTAGCAATGTCAATGGTGGCACCACTTTGCTGCCTTGAACTCCAGTTCATACAGAAGCTCCAGCATGTTTTGCACAGTGGCCCTTAAGAGTCCCATGACAGAAGGGCCTTTTGAGAGACCAGGCTCTGTTCAACTGTTTCATCCCTTCTATCTCTGCAGAAGGCATCCCATCTATGTCCCTCTGGGTGTTTATAATACCTGTTCTTGAGATAATTGATACCAAGGGTACCCCGGATCAGTCACAAAGTTTTGTCATTGCCACTCTTTCCCAGTCTTGGTTTAAAGGCAAATATTAGGGCAGGAATCCTAATGAAATGAGCGCCTTCCCCTTTTATTCCCCCCTATTATAGAGAGACAAGAAAGGAAAGGAGGTATAAGTGAAAAAAATAACAATTTATTGATAACAAAAAACTGCAACACCACACAGATACAAGGGAAGTGGCTTACCCACAAAAATATTTGAGAATTCACTGGCTATCTGAAGTCACAGCAATGGGTATGTACCAGCCTAGGACAAGTATGAGAGGGGACGTCAGAGGACAGTTATGTTGTCCTGGCCATTTTTCCTGTATAGTAGTGTATCAACCTGTTGTCTTCCTGTTAGTATTGAAAAATTAATAACTTCTACAGTCTTTATTTCATATAACATTATTCTTGTGACCTCCATACATTCTGCCTTACACATTCTCTTTTTTGGTTGCAAATTTCTCATCTTTTTGAATCCTAGCAACTAAAAAGCATTAAGGCCGCCATGTCTTCTGTAAGAAGACTGGAGGAAAATGTAACGTGGGCATAACAGAATACGAGACCTTGCAGAAATGGACACATTGTGTATTGTGTCTACTGCAATGGACAATCTGTTTCCACTGCAGAAAGTAGGTTTTTTTTTTCCCCTCCTCCTGGAGACCTCATTTTTCATATAAGTCCTAAAGTAGTGATCCAGGGCATCCAAATGAAATGGCTTGTCTCAGGTGTATCTCTGACTTCCTTCCATGATACTGTGTGTTGGAATCTTATTTAATCTGATCTTTGGATGGACTGTCAGACTATGCTTATAATGCCTTTGTAAAGTCATCTAATAAGATATTTTTGGAAAAAAAGGAAAAGTGTTAAAGTGAATGATGAACAGTTTGTGCAGTTCACCACACCTGCGCGACTAGTTGGCTTTTAAAAATAATCTAAATCGTACTGAGTATCATCTCAGTCATACGCCTTACTACAGAGTGGGGAAGCCATAGGTAAATGGATGGTTTTGACAGCCCCACATACGGAAAAGGTTGTCTTTCTTTTCTGCCTTATTTGCTGTCACAGGATTTATGTTACAAAAGGGCATTGAGAGATGTGGGTACTGTTTGGTATCTGATGGGGCATGGACTGTATTCCCCTGCATTTATTCTTCAGTGCTTAACAAGGATCAAGCTTATATTTTATTTTCCCCTTTTGTGAAGTACTGCTAGGATCTGTATCTTCTATATGCCTGATATTTTTGAAACTTACTGAAAATTACAGTTTTTGACACATTTTTTTGCTCTCAAGTCTTGTTGAATTTGGCTGTCTGCAGAGTTATTTTTGGGTGCAGAAGGAGAACACCAGCAGACAAGAAAATGTTTCCATGTATGCTGGACTTTAAGATTCAATTAGAAATGCACTTGGGTTTAAAACACAAAAAGTTCATTACATTTGCTAGTCTCTCAGGACCTGATAATCTTTTAAGAGTCACTTTGGACAACAATTTCATTCTAAGGAAATGGGGGAGGTATCTTTTATTCAAGAAATGTAAATGGTTTTTGTGGTTTTGTGGTTGTTTTGGGTTTATTTTGCGTTTGTTTACTTGCATTTTTTGTTAGTGAAAAAAAAGAAAATGAATAGATGATTGCTCTGACTTTAGCATTGGCATATCACAAAGCTACTTTACATACGAAAATATACAGCTATCCCCAAAATGTATGTTCTTCAGTGTCAACTAGCAGCATCAACATTTTCCTACAGCCAGATTTAAAGGCCAGGTTGAATATCTTGGCAGTAAGATATTAGAACTGCATTTTGCAGAGTGATATGGTAATTAACAATTTTTCTGCCACCAACTAAAATAATTTTTTTACTGAGAATTTACTAAGTGAAGTTTATATATTCTCTCAAAGTAAACATGCTTTCTAGGAAGTAGAAGATTTTCAGTGATAGAAAAGTTATTAAAGGCAGTAAATTAAGGCTTTTAAACTAAAAGCTTAGCATAATAAAAACATGCAACTTAGTAATAGAAAATGGAATTTATCTGGAAGACATTAAGGCTTTCAAATCTAGAGCATTCTTTCTATAGATAATACAAGTTTGCAGGCAATTGGTGCAACATAAATGTTTCAATTTAGTGATACTTCATACTAGTAGTATGTGAGAAGTGTCCTAGATGGTAGGAAAATTGAAATATTATTATTTGTTAATAATTTGTTGTTCCTAACTAAATATTTTCATGTGTGATGTAATACTTCCTCTCTTTTTACTTTTTTTGCTGGATGGCACTACCTTGCAGAAGCCAAGTCTGAAGGATACAATTCCAAGAGCCAAAAGAATGCATCTGTGTCCATTTACATGTGGGCAAAACCAGATAAACTGAGCAACAGATCAGGCAGGATAACTGAAGCTACCGAGCAGTCATGCAGAAGCTCCTTTCTTACGGTTATAAGACTGGTCTGCAACAGATTTTCTCCTTGCTCTTTCAAAAGGAATACTGTCAATCTGAATTCTTGAAATACATCAATTTAAAATGGACACGTTGCTCATCATTCACAGCTGGGTAAATGCGTTGGATGTAAAAAACCTCCCACAAAACCAACCCAACCCAACCCTTGAATTAGTTTAATGTCCCTTTTAATCCTGTTCATAAGGCTATGAGGAGGACAGGTTTGGTGCTGTCTGCACTATTACAAGGCAGTTGGACTACCATGGGCCTCCCACCATAGTTAAAATGCAGATGCAGTCAGTGCCTTGATCTTCTCAATGCTCACATATAAACCAAATCAGTAAAACTCTAGTGGATGAAGAACTACAGTTGAATTGAAAACACCTGGCTTTCATTCCTGGCTTTGCTCTAGATAGTCTGTATGGCCTTGGAAGGAGTTCAGTTTCTTTTACATGGTGTTGGAAGACTGATATGTGTTCTTTTTCCTGCTTATTTTGGCTGGATGGTCAGGGCAGGGACTGACTCTCAGTGTGTTCTTCAAGACAGAGAATGGCAGGACCTCCACAGAATCACAGAATAGTTAGGTTTGGAAGGGACCTCTGGAAATCACCTAGTCCAGCCCTGTTGCCAAAGCAGGGTCATTTAGAGCAGGAACAGTTCCAAGTAGGTTTTGAATGTCTCTGGAGAGAGAGACTCCATGCCCTCTCTGGGCACCCTGTTCCAGTGGTCTGCCATGCACAGTATTAAGAAGTTCTTCTTCATGTTGGCATAAAACTTCTGGTTATTTATTTTATGCCGATTGCTTTTGTCCTGTCACTGGGCATTGACTTTGTTACTTGCCTTTGAGATATTTATATACAATAATGAGAACCCCCACTGTGTCTTTTCTCTCGGCTAAGCAGGCCCATCTCCCACAGTGTCTTCTCATAAGAGAGATGCTCCAGGCTCCCAATCACATTTGTGGCCCTCTGCTGGAACCTCTCCTTGTTTTTCTTGCCCAGTTGCCAGAACAGAACATAGCAATCCATACACGGTCTCACTAGGACTAAGAAAAGGGGGATGATCACCTCCAATGAACTGCTGGCCACAATCTTCCAGGTGCACCCCAGGATCCCATTGGCCCTCCTGGCTGCAGGGACACACTGCTGGCTCATTGCCAACTTGTCATCCACCAAGACTCCCAGGATCTACTCTGCAGAGCTGCCCCCTGGTGGATCAGCCCCCCAGCCTGTCCTGGTACTTGGGATTATTCCTTCCCAGGTGCAGGATGCTACACTTGCCCTTGCTGAACCTCATTACGTTTCTCACTGCACAATTCAAGGTCCCACTGAATAGCAGCACAACCTTTAGCTATTTACCACTTCCCACAGTTTCATATCATCAGCAGACTTGCTGAGGATACATTCTATCCCTTTATCCAGATCATTGATAAACAAGTTAAATAAGACTGGAGCAGTATTGACCCCTGGGGAATGCCACTGACTGCAGGCCTCTGACTGGATATTACTACAATGATCATGACCCTCTGAGCTCTGCCATTCAGACAGTTCTTGATCCACTCCACTGTCCATTCATCTAACCCACATTTTGTGAGCTTACCTATGAGGATGTTGTGGGATGTAGTGTCAAAAGCCTTGCTTTCCATCCATAAATTCAAGACTGATGTGCTTTTGCAGTGTTAAGGAGGCAGTGATTTCTTACTGCTTGCTGAATGTGACAGCTCACCTGCTGCTAGCGAGGGGTGTGCCAAAGCCCCATGAGTGGTTGGGTCTTGTTCTTGACAGTGGCTGTGTACAAAAGAAATCCTAAAGTATGCCTTAGCTAAGAAGTGAATTAAAATGCTTGTCTCATTTCCAGATTAGTCATAGGTATGTCATAGGGGGGCAATCTAGTAGAACTTTGTTGTACTTATTTGTGGAAGAAAGTGGAAAAGCATGTTCAACAAAAGCAACAGAAGCCAAGCCAAATCCCCAATGACCTATTCTTCTTCCTGCTAAGTGGTTACATGTGTTTTGTTGCTGAGCATCCAGCTAAAACTTTTAGGGAAATTTTGGTGTGGTGTACTGGGACTGCTGACTCAGTGCAGCTCTTGCAGCCTATTCAACAAAAACATCTGGTACAGCTCTGATTTACACTTGTCTGAAGAGAGAAAAGCAGGTGCATCTATTGCTGCAGTGGGAAGCTGTCAAAAATAGGGATCTTCTCCAGCACCAGCACTCATCTGGGTACCTGCTGTGGCTTGAGAATCATCACTTCGGTGACTCTTGTACCTCAGTAGCCTCATACTCTACCTCAGCACAAAAATGTTAGGTAGCCCTCAATAAACAGACAAGGAGAAGAGCACTGTTTCCTTCTTATAGGATAATTTATATCACTAATGAAGGATTTATCTGTTCAGTGTAAGTGCCCTACTTTCAAACAGTGAATTTAAAATTACGTAGTTTGGTTGAATTGATTTAGCTGAATGGAAAAAGATCTTACAATGAAATACAAATATAAAACCCAAGTGCTAAATGACTGATAGAAGTTGTTGAAATTTTCTCTTACAAAAGAAGTGTGGCCTAACAGATACCCTTAATAGAAATATTAAGCACTGATCACTATGCCAAAATGGCCTGACACAATCCAGGAAGATGAGAAAGAGTTGTGAGGCGAGTCTGCCCCTCTAGTGTTGGTGCTGAATGCAAGTGTGCACAAGCACCATTTGAACTGTCCTGGTTCATAGTTTTTTGGGCACCAACGTAGCAATCCATGAGTGAAGTCAGGACACATTCCCATTTGGAATGCTCCTCTTCCAACAGTCTGGTATAAGTTTTAAGTGTAGCGACAATTTGCATTGTAAAGCTAAATTTACAGAAGTAGATTGTTGAGTTTTAAAGGCTGCACTTCACTAGTGCATATGCCTAGGATTAGGCTGGCACAGGTACTTCAAAATCACTGGAGTTAACATTGGCATGAAGTAGGAACAAGTGGCAAACAGAGCTTTAATCCTCTGTCATCAGTCAGAAAAGTGCTCTTGTGGCAAAGTAGGCCAAGAGCATCTTGGACTGATCTGAGATACTGGATAATTATATTAATTATTGGCTCAGAGCAACTCAAGTGTGTGTGTATGTGTGTGTAGGGGAGAAGGGGAAAGGACATGTCGGATTTCCTAGAGCTGAGGTGATTCTTTGTCCCACACACCAGCCCCTGCGAGCCTCCCCGGGTGGCCCTGGAGCCGCCATCAGTCAAAGGCAGCCCTGGAGCATGGCCTGTCCCACACCCCCTGCAGCCCTAACCCAGCCTCTGATTGGCTGCACAGTGGGAGCTCCATCCCTTACTCCGCCCCAGAGCCCTGGAGTGACCAATGGGCTGCAAGTCCCACCTGGGAGGGGCGTGGCCACAGGAGCCAAAGCCATAAAAGCAGCAAAATGTGCCACCCATCTTTGCTCAACGACTTCCCCTGGGCTGTGTGGGAGCTGGGCTCTCACAGGGCTTTAGTGGCAGCTATGAAATTCTCTCTTTTCTCTCTGTTTCTCCACTTCTTCTTCTCTTAATCTCCTTTCTTAGTATTTTGGATAACTTGGGACTGAATGGACTAGGTTTTGCTAAGTTTTATGGGTTAGCATGTGCTAAGTTGTAGAATGCTTTGTTTTGGTTGAATGTTGCACTTTAAACCTTTGCTGAGTACTCTTTATTTTTTCTAAAGTTTTCCAGTAAAAGTCC
This sequence comes from Serilophus lunatus, assembly GCA_013399895.1. Taxonomy (NCBI): domain Eukaryota; kingdom Metazoa; phylum Chordata; class Aves; order Passeriformes; family Eurylaimidae; genus Serilophus; species Serilophus lunatus. The sequence goes on along the minus strand of VXBA01004627.1, from coordinate 11,821 downwards.
ACTCTGAGAAAGTATTTGCAAGTCTTATTCTTTGAGTTTTCTCTTAAGATGTTAAAAGAATTGAAAGCTCTTCTAATAATCCAGAGGGTGGATGTTGTTGGAACCTTTTACATTTTTAAAATGAGACTTACTTGGGGAGCTTGTAGCTTGAGACTTGGGATCTTACAGCTGCATTAGGAAGGGTGCTGCAAACAGATCAAGGGATGAGATCCTTCCACTCAACTCAGCATGTTGAGACATTATCTGGAGTTGTAGCTCCAATTCTGGGCTCTCCAGTATAAGAGAGGCATGAATATAATCCAAAGAGTCCAACAAAGGGCTAGATGGAGAACTTGAATCATGTAGCATAGAGAAGTGGTTGAGACAACTGGGTCTACTTAGTGTCCAGAACAAAAGAATTGGGTGAACCTCATCACTGTGTATGAGTCGTCTCATCACCTGTTGGGATGGAATAAATAAGATGGAGCTGCACTCTTTTCAAGGGTGCCCAATGAAAGGACAAGTGACAATGGGAACAAAAGGGATTTTTATTGGTGGGTTTGCTTTATTTTTTGGTCTTTGTGTTTGTTTTACTTTTACAGTGATTGAACATTGACATAAGATGGACAGAGAGGTTGTGGAGTCTTCATCCATTAAAAGGATGGATAAAATCCTCAGAATCTGACCATCTGACATACTGAGTAACTTGCTGTAGGTAACTCTGCTCTTAGCAGGAGGTTTAGGTTAAGTGTCTCTAGAAGTCTCTCCCAGCTTCAACCATTCCAAGATCTTGTCATTGAAGAAAGTCTCATTGTTACAGCCAGCTGCACATTGGGCACGAAACTGCCATAGCCTTTAATTCACCCTAACTGTGTACAGATCCAGTTCATGTGCTGCCTAACCTTCACTTGTCAATCTTTCATTCTTCTAAACGTAGTTCATACCAATCTAGATAATAAGGAAACAGTGTGACAGGGCACAAAGGATCGCCTGAAATGTAAGTAATCCTTACAATTACAGAAAAACTTGAGGAGAGGAATGAACAGAGCTCTGATTGTTACTCAGTTGACAGAGCAAATGAGTTTAGCTAGCAAGCAAAGTGCTCTGCTGAACAAGTCAAATGCAAGATAGAATATGCAAATGAAACCACGATTCAGTTTTGCATATAATTTTGCTATGAAAGACCTTGAGTGTTAAATTCCATGTAGAGGTTTCATGTGTTTTTGCAGCTACATCTACTGGGATTAGCTTTGCAACTTGTATTTCATTAACAATGCTTCAGATCATAGTTCAGCTAAACAGAACCTAGGTAAATCTTCCACAGTTGCTTCAGCTCTGCAAGACCAGGAATTAGGAAACATTAGCATTGTGACTAAATTTAGATTTCACAAAATTGTTTTCCCAATAAGTTTCAATTCCTGTTCTCCAAAAGGTAATTATGAGTAGTATGATGGAGTCCTAGATTCAGCCTGTGATGAATAACAGAATACAGCCTGAAGCATGGAGGTAGATACTGTAATCCCAAGGAGTTTGGCCAAGGCTGCTGTGTGATTTGGAGCAGAAACTCACCTGAACTTCAGAGCAGCATTTTTTTACCTGGCAAAGGCCTTGCAGAAAGTTTTTGAAGTCTTCCCAAAGGCTTCAAAGGTGGAACTTTCCTAACGATTCCAAGGAGGAACAAAAGCATTTCATGCTATTCTAATGCTTTAGATCTATGTGTGTGATCCCTGAACTTCTGAGAGCCCCAATGCGAGGGAGCAATGAGGCTTCACTAAGGCAGCTTCTTTGGAACACTGTAATATCAATGCAAAGGCACTTCAATTGCAAAATACTAGCTATGTTTGGAGTAAAGAAAAGCAATCTGAAAGTTTTTTGGCAATTTCCAAGAGTGCTTGGGATGGGCTTACAGGATTATGATGTTGTGAGAAAACACTTTGATTGCTGAAACCCATCAGGTTTGTACCCAGGAACTGTTCGTTTGTGTTTGCAGGTTCTTGCTATATTCCTGTTTGCCTCTTGACTGTTATTTTCTCCTTCTATGTGCATTTGCTTTCTCTAAGACTGAAAAGTGCTTTGGAACATAGCTATTATTTTAAATCGCCTGCTATCACCCATCATGAACACTCAGGCTGTAAAAGCAAGGGCGACTTTTTTTTGTTTGTGTATGTGATAAGGTCACTTACCTGGAAATTGACCTTGTCACCTATTGTTCTTGACTTTCAGTTCAGTAACCAAATCTCATAAAAAGTATGACTGCAGCTTAATTAGAGGATGAAGAAATACACCACTTTCTTCCTGAATTCAAGAATGAGTCTGCAGTGTTTGAAAAGCTTTCATGTATGTCTTGCTCATGGTGTGGCAAAGTGGTAACAGTGCTTAGGTTCTCGGGACACAGAGATGGCATTTGCATGGCTTTCTTACCTTAAAGGTCCAGTGGTAGGTACCCAACATTACAATAGGAAAAGAGGTGTAGTGAACAAAGTCTGTCAGGGTGCTTGCTTTTGGAGTGTACACTCAGCAGCAGAGGAGCTAGGATGCCACTGGCCCTGCAGATATCCACGTCTTGAGCCTTTCTGAGGTACTATCTTCTTTGTATTGTGACTTTAGATCTTAATAATAATAGGACTGAAGGATGCTTCAGTTTGAGAGGGACTCAATCTTTGTCCAGTCAGGTCTTGAAAAATTCTAAGGCTTGAAGCTATTTATCCTCTTGGGTCCCGGCCCACACAGCAAAAGCCTCCTGCTTATGCCTGGTCTGAAACACTGTTGTTCAGCTTTTGCCCATTGTTCCTCATCCTCTCAAGATGAGAAGTCCTCAGCCCCATCTCAATGATTCCTTTCCTGTAAGTCCTAGGGTACTGTTAGGTGTTGCTGTTTTGGCTATTCCATCAAAATTTGCAATCAACTGAGATTTCAGCAAGAATTTTCTCCATCACCTTCTCCAGCTCACTAATAAAGATATTTTTCCTCTACCTTGCCCCACCTATGGTGCTACCATTAATTATGCCAAATCAAGCCAGCCTTGTTAACCTGTGCAATGCACTTTCATCCTGAGTTCTGCTCCACAATGGAAGTGAACAAATATCCTATTTGATTTGGAATTTCATATTTAATTTCATGGAATATCCTTTCCATCTTCTGTCCTGAGAGAAACAGGACAGCAAACTGCTGGCTTATTTCCCCATTCATATTTAACATGCTGCCATGGTTTAGGTATAGTATTCTTCAATTCAGCAGTTCCACTAAAACCATGCTGCTGCTTGCTTTCCTCTCCTCCTCTAACTGAACACACAAAAGGCAAGGGTAATGGGTTGAGATAAGAATAATTTACTGGAAACAGCAGTGAGGTAAAAAACAAAACAGTAACAGCAACAATATTAATAACAGAAGTACACAAAAGAAAGGGTGATTCATACGCAAAAATTTTTATCGTGGACCCCAAATTCCTCTCCCCCATGCTTTGTTTGACCAGAAGCCACACCGTTCTTCTTGGAAGCCAGAGAATCCCTTCCTTCCCCTGCCCCCTCTCCCTGGGAAATGATTCCTAGAGGGTGTGGCATCAAATAACATCTGGGTCATGGCCACACTCCCTCTGCTATACTCCCTCTTGAGTACTGCAAAAACTTATCCCTGTCCTTGGCCAAAACAAAGATACATGCTTTTTTGTTTTTTTTCCCTCCCACCTTGCTAAGGCAATCTAATATTGTCATACCTGGAATCTTTCTTTTAATTCTTTTAGTGTACTCTGAGATACGGGGTGGCACCTGGTTCACTCAATCGATAAATCCTATTTTTCTGTATTATCCCTTATTTCTTATGCATTGTATTGGGTGTCTAACTTAATATATCACTGGTTCATGTGAAAGAGAAATTTTAATGGAACTGATCTTGGTGAATGCCTTTCTTCAGCAAAGTATCTGAATTTTAAACTCCAGGGATTGTGTAAGAAATTACACATTATGTTTATGTGAATATACATGTACCCATATGCAGCATAAAATTTTATATATAAGAATGTTTTCTCCAGCTGGTATATGATTTCTGCTTTTGCCTTTTAGTGTTACAGTTATGTAATTGTCATATTTTCCTTTCACATGGATTTTAAGGCCTCAACTGACTCCAGTTTTCTTCCTTCACAGAGGTGCTAAAGAAGATGGTTGACAGTGTCTAGGCTACAGCCCATGAAGAATCCCGTGAAGGAAAGTATATCTCTTTTGGAATTGTGACCCACTAAGATGAACACATATTAGTTGGTATGATGCGCTAGTTGTGTGATGGTAGCAATCTGTCAGGGAGGTTGATGCAGGTACCACTGTGGAGTGATGAGGAATACCTCCATGAAAGGTGTAGCAGTAAGTCAGAGTGTCAGTTGCCATAAACCAGTACAGCTTCAATGAAGTTAAATGACTTCTGTGCTCAGCTGCTGCAGAGGAAGCTCCGGCCTGTTATTTAAATGTTTGGTGGCAATGAAATGAAAACCATTTCTGGGATGTACTTTAGACCGACACAGATGAAAGAAGTGTAACAAATGAGGTCCAAGGTGTATGTAGAAAGAGAAGTACAGTAAGAAGTGAGACCCTAGCAATAATGCAGTAGTGTATGAAGAACACTACAGTGTGGATAATGGAGAGAGGGGAAGGAGTAAGAAAGAGGAAGGAAGAGAGGAGAGAAAGAGAAAGCAAGAGAGGAAGGTGGCTTTAGGTTCCCTTACAAGCCATTCTATTTGATATGTCATTGAACTATCTGTGGCTCTTAAATGAACAGTTCAAGGACAGTTACATGATGGGGATACCTCATGTGTTTGCTAGCTGGTGCTTCTGACTTTACCTGGAAAAGGAGCACAGTTCTTTATGGGGATAATGTAGCTGGTTCACTGTAAAGCCCAGATGTGAAGAATAACAATGACAAGAAAATAGGTTATTGTAGGTATTGCAGAATTGGACGAGAGATGGAAGGAACAAAAATTTAAAGAGTGACATTGGAATACGGAAAATACAAGGTAGTCTGAAAGGGAGCATGTTCTCTTGGTTTAGAACAGTGTGGGACACATGGAGCTGGAGAAGTGAGTAAGGCACTGTTGTCAATATGAATTATGAATCACTATGCTGTATTTCTTGCACTTACCTGACCAAAAGCAATGTGTCTTGGAAAGAGGAGAAAATAGGCACTATCTGTACCTTGTACAGTTCAGCTACTGCATTCAGAGCTTGGCAACAAACTTCTGAAAACCTATCATGAGGCTGAGTTAACAGTCAAGTGGTGAGGGTCTGTGAGGACTGGCAGATGAAATTATGAAAGCTGAGAGTCTGGCTAAGTACATGTGTGTGATTATGGTTTGTTTGTCTTCAAGGCAGAGGTGTCAGAGCCTATATCTGAGCCACGTTTACACAGACAACTCTGAGCACATGAATTTCCTGTATTTATTATGAAGAACACTAAAATGTGTGTTCGCATTTGGTCTGCTAATGCCTTGTTGAGCTTTCACTAGGAAAACCTGATCCACAAATAAAGAGAACTCTTTAGAGGTGAAGTAAAGAATAGAGAGGCAAAAATTTAACACAAAGTGAAACAGCCTTCTGGGACCATTGAAAACATTCTCAAGCCTTCCTTATGTTTTGCAAGTGACTGCAGTGAATTATGTCGTATGTCTGTTTTTGCTTAATATGTACGGAAATGCAGGCACAGTATGAAGTCCTAGCTGCTTGTTTCTATATAGGAAATAAGGGTGGTCATAAGTATTTCAGAAGATTTTATGAGGAGCTGTCAGTTACTGGGTTTCAGTGAGACTGGCCTGAACAGCAGGGATTCTGGCAGTTGTGCTGACATGCATGTGGGAGTGCATTTGAGAGCTGACCAATCATTTCAGAGGGAAGAAAAATCAACTATGGATGCCACAGAGACTGCTTCTGCAACAGCTGGAGGTTGTTCCTGAACTGTCATTCTTTTCTACAAGAGAGAAGTGTGGTAGTTTGGCGCTGAGCAGGAATACTGTTGCTATCTTGGGTTCGTTTCTTTGACACCTCTGAAATGCTTCTTGGACAGGATTATGAAACAAAAAATTTGTTTGCAGACTGCAGCTCTCACTGTATCACCGTGCAGAAGATATTTATCTGGTTGTCTCCTTCTGCACAACACATTTTAACCACATTGCAGAAGGATTTTGCTTTAAACTGATGTACGAAATGTCTTGTCTTTGAGTTTGCTTGTCTGTGTTAAGTTAGGCCCTCATCCTAGCAAACACTTCTATCTATTTGAGGATAAGCCTCCTGCCCTTGCTGAAGTCCTTAAGACTGCTTAGGTCATTAGTTTTGATGTATGTGTGCACGCACATTACTAGCAGTGTTGCTTAGCAGCTTATTGCTGAGAAAATACTTCTCCCTGAGGCAGATTGCTGGGGGGAGGTTCGGTCTGTAAAAATCACGTAGTTACCAAAACTCTTCCCCTTCAGCTTAGCCTGATGAAATCTTTGGCATCTTTCCAGGTGAAGCCTGGAAATGTTTTCCTTCTTTTTTTAGCTCACTGGGTTTATATGTGTGCCACAGGCACTTTGTATCATTTTAGCGTATTTATGCTTTAAACTTATTGATTGGTCGATGGGATGATAGCTTTTTGGGTTTATTTTGCTGCTCATTTATAATTAATTTGGCACAGCCATAAAAAAATTAACCTTCAGTCATTTATTATCTATTTGCTGTGATGTCTTTTTAGAAAGCTTGAAAGTAAAAGAGCTATGCCCTAATCAAGTGGCCAACATGAACATGATTCCAGACATGTTGCCATAAGACCTGGCTTATCTGCATTTGCACAAAATCATGAATACTCTTTGTCTACCTGTCCAGTGTGTGGATGTCCAGTGTGGCTAGTGGGTGCTTGTGCAAAGCTGCCGAAGTTAGTGTCACTTCCACCAGAGTGTGTTACGGCTCTGCTGGATGGAAATAAAGAGGGGGAGAAAGCTGTTGTTTTGAGCGTATCTCTGTGTCCTTCCAAGCTCTTGAAGGTGATCTATAGTGGGTGAAGCAGGAGGTCATGAGAGAAGAAAGACCACAGAAGTGAGCCTGGGGCTCTTGATGAGAGAGCCAGTTGGTGGCCCTGTTTCTGAGGCTGAGTGATGGACTTGTAGAATTACCATACTGCTCCTGAGTTCTGATCACTTATATCCCACTGGGCTGAGCACACAAAGTTCACAGGGAATGTGCTCTGTATCACTTTCCCCAGCTGCCAGTAACAACTGCCTGTAATTTGCCTTGATAAATACAGTAGCTATGAGCATTTAATTCAAAATGACTGTGAAGTTTCAAAGCAGTTCACCTGCTCTGCAATGCTTTAAAGATCTCCCAAATGCAATCTTTTGTATATACTTAAAACCTGCCTTTGCCACTACTCAGATATATTTATAGGCTACTGGTGGGCTGCCTATGAAAATTCTCATCCCACAGCTTTTTTCTTAAGGTTCGTGAATGCTTCTGTGTTTCATGAAGCCTAGTGCTACAAAGCAAGAGGACAGGATCATAAATGCCTGCTAAGCCCCTTGAATCTCTAACCTGCACATTGTAGAAACATAGTTCTGTATTGCTTATGCAGAATCAAAGGGTTGCTTCACTTTTCTTGATCCTTGCAGTATATCCACCTATGTGTCCTTTAAATCACTCCTCCAAATTATCTCCTGTGGTTTTCCAACTCCTGACAAAAAAAAGAGAAAAGTTTCAGTTCCCCCAATTTTCTCTGCCCCCTTCCTCCCAGTGTGCAAGCATGTCCAGAATGAGTCACTGCATAATTATATTCCTATTGCTTGTAGGCTTCTGTTGGCTTTCCCTTTCCACTCATTTCATGCCTACTTACCAATCATGCCTAACATTTGGGGTCTGATTCTTTGCTGGGGTTTGTTAACCACAGACATTTTCAGCAGCAATCTAAGGGTCACCAGAGAGCCTCCAGCCCACATCACAATCTCAGAGGGCAGGCTTAGCACAGCCATGCAAGTACACCATACCTTAATTGCTGTGGCTTTGAATTGATGTTGGAGGTGAGAGAAGAGTTCTCCTGGCTTTCCAACTGTGCACCTTGGGGCATCAGCCTTTGGAATGTGGCTTTCAAGGGCAATGATGGGTGCTGGGGACCTTACACTGTGGCCTCTTGTAATACGGAGGGTGAGGACAGAGAGGGAGCCCAGGTAGGTCAACACTTGGTAAATGAGCTGAGAAATTGACAGAGGGACTTGGGGCTGCATTGTCTACAGACATCCTGCTATGGTTGCTGGGGTGGGAGCTGGCTCTTCCCCTATGCTCCCTAGAAGGACAGCCGTGTGTGCATACAGGGAGCAGGGAAGGTCTGCGGTATTTGAAGGCTTGAGACAAATACACCCTGAGGTATGTGGATCAAGGTTAAATATCACATTAAGAAACCATATGTGGACACTCATGAAGTTAGAGGCCTGACCATATAGATTTGATCTTCATCTTCCCTCTTTGTCAATGTGTTACTTAGATTGCAGCTCTCAGAGGAACCTCAAGTATGTCAGAAGCCTAAAGAGGCTGGGTGCTGTTTTGGTGCCTTTCTTCAAACCTCACAGGCTGTAGTGGTGATAAGGCCATTCTTGCAGTGTTAGAAGACATCCTGTAATACAAGCGGGTGCTGTGGGAATACCACTCCCTCTGGTTTTCAGAGTTGCATGTACCCCTCAGTCTCCATATTTATAGAGTTATGTAGAGCCAACTGCCTCATCCAACACCCTTGCTTTCAGGAAAGGAGGGAGGTGGGGCCTTTTTCTATTCTGCTCTGACTATGCATCAGCTGCTGGCTGTCACTGCTTCATGTACCTGGTTTCAATGGTCCCTGCTGCAGTGCTCTGTTCTGTTCTTTCTCTGCACTTCATGGTTGGAAAGCACTGGACTATCCAAGCTGCAATTCAAGCTGCTGGTTTTCCCTGTCCTTTTCTTCTCAATTTCAGCAGTGTCTGAGCTGCCCATTTTTTCTTTAGCTTTAAGAGATAGCCACTTCCCTCCCTTCCCCTTTTGTAGCCTCAAGGTCTTCTAAACCCACATCACTGTGCAACATCACTGCCTCAACCAACATCACATCTGGCCTTTCTGTGGAGCAGAGGTCTCTGTTGCCTGGAAGGGAGGGATGCTCCAAAGGTGTTTCCAGTAAAGAAGGCCTTTCCTTCAGAAGATAAAGGCAAGGCATGGGGAGAAAGCAATACTAATTTCTTCCTGCACATTTCTTCCTGCAGAGCTGACTAGCTGAGAGGAGAGTGTCCTGTCCTCTGTAGCATATGCTTTCTCAAGGATGTGCTGGGCATAGTCCTCCTCCCACTCCACCCTGCTCAGGGAATGATTTTCCCAAGTAGATACAATACGAGTCTTAATGCCTAATTCTTATTCTGAGAACACTTTACGGCTTCTCACTAGAAAGATGATTAATACTGCATTGCCCAGCCTGTCACAGTATCCTCAGTAGAGCTATAAATAAATTCCACCCGGTATTTGCATAGAACAAGCCCAATTTTATTATTTTCCATTCATAATACAAAATATAAGAAGTAACTCCTGCTTAGAGAAGGGGCTGAATAACAGCTGCAGCTTATTAAACACCTTAGTCTTTCATCCTCTAACACCCAAGGGGCAAAGAAATCCCACACTTATTTTTGTGTAATTTTTGCTGTTCTCTAGTTATGAAGGTTATTTGTCCATCTAGTTCAATGAAATACATGATTAAATGTGCAATCTACTTCACATGGCCCTAGATAGGAAGGCTTTTCCTGTTCAAAATTAGGTGGAAACCCTCTACCAGGATTGCTTGCTCAATGGAAAATTGGTTTCTTAGCCAAATGCGAACAACTCATATGGTTGCCATGGTTTCCTCATTTCTTATGAAACAGAGGTCCCTTCCAATGTCATGGTTCAAAAAAACTACATTATTTGATATTAAAAATATAAAATGAAGAATGAAGCCCTTTGCAAGACTGGTTTCTACTGACATTTTACTATTTCTTAAGATTTTTTTATTTTAATTTTTTTAAAAAAGTAAATCATAAGACCTATTAAACTGCAAGCTTTAGAGATTCCCACCCAAAAACATTTTTCAGCTGGCTTTATTAATGACCCTGCCTGAAATACTCAGCTGTGAGTCATTCCAGAGGGCGGATGGATGGGAGGAAGGCCGTGGGAGGGGCAAGGGGCTGGTGTCTCTCTCGTGGGATGGAAGTTCTAAGGGAGGGATTGTGTGGCTGCTTCCCTGCAGACAGAGGGTGGGTTAGATTTTGCTGTGCTATCAGGTCTCTGTGGGTACTGGGATGCAAGCCTCTCTGTCCCACAGAGCTGCCTTATGAAGCCTTGGGCAGCTGCATGCTGAGTGTGACCAAAAGCAAGTACCGGCACCTTAGTGGGACTGTAAAGCCTTTCAGGGGCAATGCAGTTTCTGTTTTACTGCTAGTGTGTGGCTTAGGAACATGGGAAAGGAACTATTGTTACATGAGTGCTTCTAATTATAAGGATTTTGTTTTCATACGGCTGCTAGCTTTCTGAAATGTATTAGGAAAAAATATCTACCATGACAGTATTATTCACCAAAGCTTAGATTTTATAAAGTGCAGTGTGCATTAAACTTGCAGAAGCTATGTGATTTACTGTAAAAAATGTTCAATGCAATAATATGATGTTTCATAGGATTAATTTCTTTGTTTTACGAAAACCTAGACACCTCTGAAAATGAAATCCCTCCCAACCTCTTGCACACAAATTGTTTTATAATCTTTTTAACTGTAATTCTCTCTCCAGCTGACTAAGGCACTTGCTTAATGATTAACTGAAAGGACTTAATTGGTCCCAGTAAAGACATACTTTCTTAGAAATCAGCCTATGGTAATTCCTCTTAGGATTGTAGCCTTTATGATTTTGCTATAGGAAATCAAACACAAAGCTAACTATAACTTTGAAGAAAAAAAATTATAATCAAGGTAAGGATCCTAGCGGGCTTAGCACTTGGGGCAGGAAGCAGGAAGTCATGATGAGGGCTGGGCTTTTTCTCTAGTATTAGGGCTTAGGGGCTTATAGGGAGCGCGGCGAACAGGAGTAGGCAAACAGGGTCACAGAGCGGGTGTCACAGAGAGGCAGTTAGCGCGGCAGTTTGCACAGGCAGGGTAAGCAGGTGAGGCTGCAGGAGCTGGCTAGGTAGGAGAGGTGGTCTTTTTGTTTTTACTTTTCTTTTTCCTTGACCCCCCTCCTCTCGCCAGTAATGGTGTATAAGCGCTCAAAAGCTGTTAGTAAAAAGAGTATGCTTGTTCAAAAGAGCATGCTGGTTCAGACTACACCTATGTTGAGGGATGCAGCTGTGCAGACCTCTGACTGCTTTGACTGTAGGGAATGCCTGAGCCTCCTTGTTGCCCCGGAGGGTTATACACAAAACACCTGTGTTCGGTGTGACCAGGTGAATGATCTGCTCTGCATGGTGGCAGAGCTTAAGGAAG
>VXBA01004626.1:0-10868 GCA_013399895.1 Serilophus lunatus | reverse complement strand
CACCCTGAGACCCCGGGGCGGGGGGGGTTTAACCCCCTCCCCGCTGCTCTGTAAAGGGGGTCTCCAGTCTTCACATCCCCCTGTATGCCGGGACACAGGGATCACTGGGGTCACTGGGATCTCTGGGAGGGGGCTCCCCCTTCCCGTCCCCACTCTCAGAGGGTCTGGTGTCGCCTCTCCCTGACTGTCCCCTCTGTCCCCAGCTCTGTCCCACCATGTCGGTCTCCAAGCTGCAGGACACGGATGAGGTTTTTGGTGAGTCCCCGGGAGTCCGTGGGGGGCAGAGCCACTTGTGGGTGCCCACCCACCTTCAGTATCCTCCTGTACTGGAGGGGGGAGGAGGGGGTGGGGGGAACCCCAGAGCTGGGTTTAGGGACAATGGGATGTGCCTGAGAGGGGGGACATGGGGACATAGGGGCATATCCAGGGCATAGGGGCATACAGAGGGCGACAGGGACATGGGGACACGGACAGGACACTCAGGTATGGGCACAGGGGTGTGCACAGGCTGTCAGGGATGTGGGGACACGGGGACAGGTATAGGGCACGCAGCAATGGGGGTACAGGCACAGGGGTGTGTGTGCACGGGGTGACAGGGACATGGGGACACTGCCCAGAGACACCCTTCAGGCTGGGTTGGGGTACGGGGGACACAGCAGGGCAGGGATGTTGGGGGGATCCCGGTTGGATCATGGACAAAGCGTGTCCCCCCAGGGTGACCAGGACACCGTGTCCTCGGGGTCACCCCACTGCTTCTCTCCCCGTGCCGGGGCATCTCTTTGAACACTTCTCTCTGTCCCCCTGTCCCCTGTCCTGCCCCACTGGGGTGTCCCATCCATGTTCCCAATGCTCCCCTCTCCTTGTGCCCCCTCCTGTCTCCCTGGGACCCACCTGCCCTTTGACTCTCCTGCCCTGTCCCCACTGTCCTTCTGTCCCCTCTCCACCGGGCTGGCCGTCTCCGGACTGTCTGTCCTCCTCCCTCCAATGTCCCCTTCTCCCTGCTCCTTCCTGGCCATCCATCCCTTTCATCTTCTATTCCTTCCTCCCTCTCTGTCTGCTTGGCTCTACTTCCATCTATCCATCATTTCCTTTTCCTTACCTTTCCATCCATCCATCCATCCATCCATCCATCCATCCATCCATCCATCCATCTCTTCCTTCTCCCTACATGTCCATCCCTCCATTTATCCCTGTTTTCCTGCTGTCTCCGTGTCCATCCCATCCCATCCCGTCCTGCCTCCGTCTCTCTTTCTCTCTCTCTCTCTCTCTCTCTCTGCCCCGGTCTCTCTTTCACCCCCAGATTTTACCGCTGTGGTTCCAGAGACGCCGCGCCTGGACATCAGCCTGCACAAAGCCCGCGCCCGGCTCCTGGCCCGGGGCCGCCGCCACCGGCCCTCCCGCTCCCGCCTGCGCGACAGCGNCCCCGCCGTGAGACCGGGGGGGACACCGCGGACCCCAGGGGCTAGAGGAGGGGATGCCATGGTTGGGAGTGTTGCAGGGGTGGGGGGCACCACGTACCCCAGGGACTAGAGGGGGGGGATGCCATGGTTTGGGATAGAAATGGGATGGGGGATCCTGGGCATCACGGAGCCCCAGGATGGGCTTGGAGGGTGCCATAGCTGAGAGGGGTTTCAGCGGTGGGGGGCACAACAGACCCCAGGGACTAGAGGGGAGGATGTCATGGTTGGGGGTGTTGTAGGGGTGGGGGGCACAGTGGACCCAAGGGGCGAGAGTTGGGGGACGCCATGGATGGGGATAGAACCGGGATGGGGGATCCTGGGCACCACGGACCCCCAGGATGAGCTGCGGTGATGCCACGGATGGGAGGCAACACAGACTCCAGGGACTAGAGGCGGGGATGCCTTGGCTGGGGGTAGGGCAGGCATTGGGATCTCCAGGGTGAGAGGCACCCACGGACGCCAGGGATGAGTTTTGGGGATGCCGTGGCTGGGGATAGGATGGGAATGGAAAAACCCCCTGGGTGGCCGCAGGGACAGGAGGGCACCGAGGACCCCGGTGATGAGCTTAGGGGGATGCCATGGCTGGGTAGGGTAGGGATGGGGGTCTGGGGGACAACCCCGGGAGGCTGCAGGGGTTTGACCCCCCTCCCCATGCCGCGTGCCCCCCAGGGCACTGAGGGCGATGGCAGCCCCCCGGCCCCCTCGCCCTTCTCCCGTGCCGGCGACTTCTCCTTCGAGGCGGGAGTGGTGCAGCAGGGGCTGGGGGACACCCCGGCCCCCGCGCCCCCCCTCAGCCGCTACCGGCCCCTCACCAACACCTCGTCCCAGGAGGGGCTGTCGGGTCCCCCCGTGCCCAAATCATGCCCCAGCTCTGACAGCTCCCCCGGCTTTGCCCGCCGCGATGCCCGGCCCCGGCAGCACAGTGAAGGTGAGACCCCCAAACCTTCCCCGGGGCACATAGAGACCCTGGGACCACCCCCCGGCTCTGTGAGGGGCAGTGGGTGACACCCCGGTCCTTCTCCTGCAGATGACAGTCGGGACATGAGCCCCCCCGAGCCGGCCAGTCCCACTGTGGGGCTCGATAAGAAAACACGGAGGAAGTTCTNGGAAAGATGGAGAAAGATGGAGAGATGCCTGGAGGGAGGGGAAGATAGAGGGCTGCATTGATAGAGGGATGTTCTGGTGCTGAGAGGAGGATCCTCTGGAAGGGATGGAGGGATGGATGGATGGATGGATGGATGGATGGATGGATGGATGGATGGATGGATGGATGAGGTTCTGAGGTCCTTGAAGGGAGCCCAGCCTTCATGGTACCACCCTCCTCTCCATGCCACCCCTCCCCCAGGGTGACCCTGCGCCGGGCATCCTCTGGCAAGAGCCGGAAGGAGAAGAGCAGCAACCGCCTGTCCATGGGCAACAGGTGAGAGACCCCCCTCACCTGGGTCAGGGGGGGCTGCCTGGGGATTCCCTGACATGGCTCTGTCCCCAGGGAGGCGGCAGAGGGTCCCGGCCGCCCCTCGGGGTCCCCCTTCCTGCCCTTCTCCTGGTTCTCAGACAGCGCCAGGGGCTCGGCCTCCCCCGGCTCCGCGTCCCCCGCCGGCTCCCCCCGGCACGAGGGGCTCAGCCCTGCCAAATCCGCCTCCCAGGTCAGTGCCCGGGAATGGGGAGGAGGGTCCTGGCCCTGTGGGGTGGTGGGGGATACAGGCCCTATAGGGAGGTCAGTGCTTCTTTGAGTTCACGGTGACAAAGCCCCGTAGGGTCAGGGTGGCTTTGGAGGGGGTCAATGCCCTGTGGGAGTCACAAGATATTGGGGAGTGTCCAAAGCCCCATAGGGCCATGAACTATAGGGAGAGGGCTCAAAACCCCATGGAGTCACAATAGCTTTAGGGGGCATCAAAGCCCCAGGGGGGTTGGTAGCCCTGTGAGAGGGGTGGTGGTGGCTACAGAGGGGTCCTGGGGGGGCCAGCCCTGCCCTTGCCCCTCCTGCTGCCCCAGGACTCGACGCTGAGCGAGGACTCCCCACCGTCCAGCGCCAGCCCACGCCTGCCCGGACCCCCCACCACCAAGTGCTCATACCCCTACCACACCCTGTCCCAGTCCTCGGATGAGGTGAGATGTGGGAGGGGCACAAGGATGGGGTTTGTCCCTCTCCACCCCCCCTGCTGCCCTGGGGACCCCCCGTTAACACCCTGTGCCCAGTTCCTGGACGAGCCCCCTGGTGCGGCCGCGGGCTGGACGTGCCAGCAGGTGGGACAGTGGCTGGAGAGCCTCAACCTGGAGCAGTATGTGGAGGAGTTCTCAGCCCACGGCGTGGATGGGCCACGGCTCCTGCACCTCGATGGTGCCAAGCTCAAGGTATAGGGGCTGGGGGGTGCTCTGCTGGTGGGGTATGGGAGGTTCCAGGTGCCTCAAAGGGCTCAAGTGTAAGGCAAGAGATTGTAGAAACCCCCAGTGGGGTGTTCTGTGGGGCAGAAGGTTTCAGAGGGTTCTAGGTACTCCAACAGGACGGTCCATATTGCAGCTCTGGGATTCAGGAACGCCAACAAGGTGCTCTACGGGGAAGGAAGGTCTGGGAGGGTTCTAGGTGTCCCAAACAAGTGCTCCACATCCTGGGAGGGTTCCAGATATCCCAACAAGGTACTTCACATGGCAGGACGTCTGAGGG
Source organism: Serilophus lunatus (assembly GCA_013399895.1). Taxonomy (NCBI): domain Eukaryota; kingdom Metazoa; phylum Chordata; class Aves; order Passeriformes; family Eurylaimidae; genus Serilophus; species Serilophus lunatus. The sequence goes on along the minus strand of VXBA01004626.1, from coordinate 6,743 downwards.
GGTTGTAGGTACAGTAATGAGGTATTTCTAGTCACTCCAACAGGATGGTCCATACCGCAGCTCTGGGAGGGTTCTAGGCAGCCCAATGGGGTGTTCCATGGAGCAGGAGGTCCAGGAAGTTTCTGGATATCCCAACAGTGCTCCAAAGGGGGTACCTAAAGCCCCTTGTCCAACCTAGCAGCTCCACAGGGTAGGAGCCTCCAGATATCCCATGGGACGAGTCAAGGAGGCAGAAGGGCAGTTCTGGGTAACCCAAGGGGCTGCTGCAGGGGGGGTGTAAGGACCTGGGAGGGCTGATCCCGAGGACAGGCAGTGCAGGGGGGGCTCCAGGTATCCCAAAGGGAATGGGGGGTTGGTGTGGCCCTGCCACCAGGCCCCCACTGTACCCGCAGGCACTGGGGGTGGGCAGCTCCCAGGACAGGGCCGTGCTGAAGAGGAAGCTGAAGGAGCTGAGCCTGGCAGCGGAGAAGGAGCGCAAGGCCCAGGAGAAGGCAGAGAAGCAGCGGGAGAAGCAGAAGAAGAAGGACCAGGAGCAGCGGAGGAGTTAAAGGAAGGGGCTGGGAGCACCCCTGCACCCCCTCCCCACCCACAGCCCCCCCCGGGGACACCCAGCTCCAGCACAGGACACACTGACATGGCCAAGGGATGGTGCCAGGCTGAGATGGGCACGGAGCAGCATGTGCCCCCCACCATGTCCTCCAGCCGCCTCCCCACCTGCACCCCTGCACCCCACGGGCACAGCCTGGGCCCCCCACGGGCCCCTTGTCCAGATGCAAATGGCACATTGGACACCCTCACCCTGTCCTGTCACCCCCCACCCCATCAGCACCACCCACAGGGGTCCGGGGGGGGTCACAGCCAGCACTGGTTGAGGACAGTGCATGGCCTGACCCCATCCCCCCAACATGGGGACACCCCCAAATCGGGGTGTGGGGAGTGACCACTGACCCCCACACGCTCCCCCCACCCCCCAAATACGGTGCCCTGGAGGCCACCCCAGGAAATAAAAGGTATCAAGGGCCAGTGCAAACCAGTGTGACCAGTGTGAGGCTGACTGGGGGGCAAGATGAGGTGGGAGGAGTTGGGTGCTAGAACAGAGCATGGCTGGTCCCTACCATGTGCCCAAATGTCACCCTGTGACTGTGCTCCCAAACCTGGGAGTGGGTAAACTGAGGCACAGGGGAGGGGGGCAATGACCCATCTGGGGGGAGCAGTTCCAGGACCCCAAAATACCACAGCAGGAGCTCAATCAACATCCAATTTACTGACAGTGGGAAGGGATGGTCTGGGAGGAGGGAGAGGGGAATTTGGGGGCCAGGAAGGAGGTTTCTGAGCAGGTCACAGCATGTGTGGGTGGGTGCAAGGGGTGCAGGGTGGGGGGCACACGCAGGTGAGAACAGCTCAGTAGTGCAATAACAGGGATGGCACTGGAACATGGTGAGAGGGGTGGTTTGAAGCCCAGGCCCCTCCACCTGCCCCATCAGGGCTGGAAGGGCAAGGAAGTGCTACTGGTCATACTGGGAAAAGACCAGCCCCATGCTGGGATGGGGTGCACCCCCTGGGGTGGGTGTGAAGGATGAGGGGGGTAGAGGGGAGAGGGGGGGCAACAGGGGGCTCTATCCCCTCCACACTGCTCCAACACCCCACCCCCACCCCCCCCAGCTATGTACCTAAGTGCCACCAAGGTGGAGAGTCCTCACACCCCACTGGGATCCTCCACACCCTACTGGGATTCCCCCACACCACATCACCCACTTCCCAGTGAGCCTGAAGAGCCACAGAACTGGGGTGCTCAAACAATCCCCGGGGGTGCTGGGGGATACCCGTGAGCTGAGGTGAGGGGTTCTGTCCAGCCTGGGGGGGCTGAGACCCCCGGGGGGGCTTAGGGGACACGGTAGGTGGAGGTGTTCTTGGGCTCGGTGCTGGGCACACACCAGTCCCCTGCCTCCTGGCTGGGCTGGTAGTGCCGCCACGCCGACTTGTTGTACACGGGCAGCCGCTCCACCGAGTCCGTGGACAGGGCCTGTGGGAGACATGAGAGCTTAGGAGGGTCCTGTGCCCCCCTCTGAGCTGTGTCCCCTCAGTTCTGGGGGGGGAAACACCCACCTTTAGGTAGATGACAGCATCAGTGCCAAAGCCTTCCATGGAAAACAGCTGCAGGTCCCCCTGGAAGTACTTGGCGTAGAGGCGGGAGATGGGGAGCCCGTAGCCAAATCCGGCCTGGAGGGGGGAAGGAAGTGGGGCAGGGGTCCCTGGTGCTGGGGTTGGAACCCCCAGGGCACCCCAAGCCCAAGCCAAGTAGCACCATGTGTATCCAGGAGTGTCCACACCACTGCCAGTGGTCACTGTGTCACACTCAAATGTCCCCATGTTACCCTGAAGTGTCCCCACGCCACCCTTAGGCACCTCAAAGTATCCCCATGTCACCCCAACGTGTCCCCATGCCACTCCTGGGCACCCCAGAGTGTCCCCATGTCACACCCAAGCTCACCAGTCTCCCCATGCCACCTCTGAACATCCTCGTGACACCCCCAGGCATCCCAAAATATTCCTAAGCCACCCTCTAAACATTCTCAGAAGTCCCCAAGCCAAGACCAAACTTCTCCATGCCACCCCCAAAACACCCCCATNCAAACCTCCCCATGCCACTTCACTCACCCAGAAATGCCCCATACCCACCCCAACCAGAGACCCACCCACCACCCTCCTCTCCCCAGGACCACATGGGACCACCACAGCCCCTCCCAGGGGGTCACCTACCAGAGGGGCCCCCCCAGTGCCCAGCTGGGGGGTGGGGGCCGTGGAGTACATGTAGCTGAAGAGACGCTCGATCTTCCTCAGGGGGACACCCATGCCCCGGTCACTCATCTGTGAGACACCACAGCAGGTGATAACCCTGCCCCTAGTCCCCCCAATCCCAAATTTTACCCGCCTTGAGGACCCCCAGGATGGAGCTGGTGGTGCCTTACCCTGATGGAAAGGTCCTCCTGGCCCAGGGCTACCATCACCTTGATGGCAGGCAGGCGGGGGCTGTTCTCGTGGCTCTCCACCGTGGCTCTCATGGCATTCTGGGGGCATGGAGATGGTGCTGGTTTAGGGGGGACCCCCACCATCCCCTTGCCACTCCTCCCAGCAGGGCTGGGGTTACCTTGAAGAGCTCAAAGAGCATGTGGTAGAGATGTGAGGGGACATAGACGATGCTCACGGGCTGCTGGGAGTTGATGGCTGTGGGGAGGAGAAGCAGTCATTGTCCTTGTGGTCCTCCAACCCTGAGTGAGCCACCTTAAAATCCCCCCACCACGGGGACCCCCAGCCCTAAATAAGCCACTTGAGAATCCTGTTTACATAGGGACCCTTAACCCTAAATGAGACCCCAAAAATTCCTCCACCATGGACATCCCCAACCCCAAATGAGCCACTAGAGAATCTCCCCTCTGCCACAGAGACCCTCAACCCTACAGGAGCCACCCAAGAATCTTCCTTTCACAGGGAACCCCAACCCTAAATGAGCCCCCTGAGAATCGCTCCATCACCCCTTGGGACCCCCAAAATTTGGTCTCACCGTTCACCTCCTCAATCTCCAGGTCGGGTGAGGACATGTAGTACTTGTCACACAGGAGCTTGGCCATGTTGTAGGCATCTGGAAGGGGGGAGCAGAGAGGTCAGCACCCCCAAAATGAAGCAGGAGTAGCATATGAGGTCCCCCCTGTTACCCTCACCCCCAAATATTTTCCATTCCTACAGATTCAGGAAGTTTTTGGGGTCTTCTGGCGCCACCCCAAAAGCACAGGGGACGCTCCGGCTGAGGCCAACCCAAACTCGTGACACAAATAGGAAGGGGAAGATCAGGGGACTTTCAGCCACCTCCCACCCCCCAGATTCACCCCCCACCAAGGGGGGGGGAGCCCCCAGGACCCCACCAACCTCTCACCACGTTGGCCACGTTGCAGTGCGGGTCGATGCTCCCGATGTGTTTGGGGTGTGCAGGGTTGGTGCTGCCATCGAAGAGCAGAGCTGGGGGGGGGGCACAACGAGCTGTGGGGACCCTGCCCCAATCCCAGAGACACCCGAAGACACCCCCAGGATGCTGGGGAGATTTTTGGGGCTGGATCCCTGGGGATGAGGGGGACACTGGGGACAGGGCACCCTCAGGGCAGGAGCTTTGGGGCTGGGGAGATATTTGGGGCAGGGTTTGAGAAATTTGGGGTGGGGAGGTCTCTCAGTTTCCCTGGGGCTGGGGGGGAACATTAGGGGTAGGGAGACCCTTGGGACAGACCCCTGGGGCTGGGGAGTGGGTGTGTAAGGACACTGAGTGATGACAGAGACCCTCAGGGCAGGGGGACCTTCAAGAAAGATCCCCCTGGGGCTGGAGGTGAAGGGGAGCGTAGGGACACCCAGAACTATCAGGGACACCCAGTGATGACACAGACCCTGGGGGCAGGGGGACCCTCAGGGCCGAGGTGATGCCCTGATGCTGCCAGGGGTGGCAGGGCCCTTTGGGGCAGGGGGACCCCCGGAGCCCCCCGTGCTCACTGTGCTGGTTGATGAGCATGCGGATGGAGATGCGGCTCAGGTAGAAGCGGTCGAGGAAGTACTGGATGTTCTGGTTGGAGACGGGGTCGTCCCCATAGGCCTCCTTGTACTCGATGACCCCCTGTGCCATGGTGGGCACCACGTCGTTGTGCCGGTTGCGGATGGTGACCAGGGCGTCTGTGAACCTGGGGAGGGGACAGGGCATCCCATGGCTGGGGACAGCCCCGATCCAGGCTGGGATTCCCCAAGCGCTGGTGGCACCGAGAAACACCTGGATGCTCAGGGCACTGTGGGGTGGGGGGCAGTTTGGGCGTGAAACAGGGGGATGAGGTGGCCTGGGACACACCAGTTCTCACCGGTGCAAGTCTGGGAGGAGGTGACACTCTGGGACTGGGGACAAGGACATGTTGTCACCCCCCAACTTACTGTCCCAGGGTGGCTTGGTCCTCAGGGTCCCTGTCAAGGAATGCCATGATGTCCAGCAGGCTCTGGACGTACCTGGGGAGGGACACAGTTAGTTCACACCTGCAATCCCCCAGAAAAGAGGGGACACCCTGGGGACCCCACATGAGGGGCACAGGGTGCCCTGTGGCACCGGCACTCGCAGGGTGAGGGGTCAGCCCCCCTCAACCAGGACCCCCACCCCAAAAACTGCTGTCCCATGAAACTATCCTGTACTTAGGTCACTGTCCCAGCGTGCATGGTGGCCCTTGGGGACACTTGGGGACACGGCCCCCTTGATGGGGTGGGGGGCATGAGGGTGGCAGCGATCAGGGGTGGCTGTGGGAGGGGGGATGGCAGGAATCCCACTGGCATGGCTGGATCCTGCTGGCATGGCCAGACCCCTCTGGCACAGCCTGACCTCTGCAGCATGGCCAGATCTCCTGGCAGGGGTCCAGGGCAGTGGACAAACAACTCATCACGTGGTGGCAGTAGGAGAAGGGTCACACTGTCAGCGCTGGCACTGGGACAGGACACTTAAAGGGACACCTAGGCCCTCCCTAGGTGTCCTCCAGGACACAGACCCCCCTGGCCCATGGCCCTTTCAGTGGGCAGGAGGCGGGGGCAGCACATGGAAGTGGCACTGCTGTCCCCTTGATGGCTGGGGACGCCCTGCTGGTGTCCCCCAAGGGGCCTGCAGCCCATGTCACCAGCTGGGGGCTGCCCTGCTTGTCACCCCTCCCTGTGCCAGCTCCCTCAGACACATCAGGGAAGACAGTGGGTGACACTGGTGGGACACAGTGACAGCAGGACCCCCCAAGCAATGGCAGAAGTGTCAGAAGTCATGGTGGCAATGGGAGCTGTGCAGGTGACAGAGGGGAGACACATGGGGGCAGCCGGGGGGGGGGACAGTGGTGGGACTGGGTGACAATGAAGGGACCTACAGGACTGGAACCCTGGGCAAGTGACAGTGGTGGGACCCCCATGAGTGACAACGGTGGGACCTGTGCTGACAGAAGGACCTGTAGCTCTGGTGGAGCCCCTCTAAGACCCCTTGGGACCCCCAGCAGTGACACTCATGGTGGCAGTGGGACCCACACAGGTGACAGTGGTGGCACCTCCCCACCCAACACACTGCAGGACCGGGTGGCCCCAGAGCCCACAGGCCCCATGGCAGTGCCCCCATCCCCCTGAGCCCCCCGGGGGTCTCACCAGCTCTGCACCAGCTGCACGGAGGGCGTGTGCAGGACCCGGTCTGGCAGCAGGTTGATCTCCTTCATGATGTTGGAGAGGCGCACGGGCAGCTCCTGGCGCAGGAAGGAGAAGGATGTCTTCTCACAGGCATTGCTGGAGCCTGGGGGGACAGGGGGGACACGGGGTGAGCCCCCACGAGGCCCCCCAGACCCGGGGCTGGAGTCACTCCCTCTCCTCTGCTGGGAAGGACTGGGGGGATTGGGGAAGAGAACCCAGCCCTCGGCTGGAGGGGGAGCCTGCAGAGGGTGTGAGGGCTGGGGGGCACTGGGGGGGACTGGGAGACCCTGGTGGGGGATGGGGAGACCCTGGGGAAGAGGAGGCAGGAGCAGGTCCCAGCCCTCGGCTTGGAGGGGCAGCCTGGAGTGGCTGTGACTCCTGGGGGACACTTTGGGGAGCAGGGAGACACTGGGGGACACTGAGGCAGGAGTGGGGCCGGTCCTTGACTAGAGGAGGACCCCAGATGGCACGAGGGGCACTGGGCAGGACTGGGAGGACTGGAGCAAAGGGGGCAGGGG
>VXBA01004623.1:209567-266633 GCA_013399895.1 Serilophus lunatus | reverse complement strand
CGCTCCCGCCTCCGGGCGCCCCTGCCCGCCGCCCCACGCCAGCCCCGCCGTACGCGGGGAAAAGGAGCCACCCCCCGCCCCCGCGCACGGCCCGAGAACCAGAGTGGACGCCCTGTCCGCGGCGCATCCCCGCTTCGCCGGGGGGAACGCCCTCTATCCCCGGCTTGCTTGGAGACTGTGACTGCCGCTAGGACCCGGGTCTCGCTGCCTCCCGCCGCCTTGGGAGGCCGTGCGGGGCCACGGAACGGGTCGGCGCGCTGCCTCCCGCGGCGGCGGCGGGGAGTTCCTGCGGGCGGCGGGGTTACGTGGCAGCCGGGGGAAGGGGGGCGNAGGGGGCGGGGGGCGAGGCTCGGTCGCGACAGCCGATCCCCCGCTCTTTGTGTGCGCGGCCCCGCCGACACTACGGCTCCCGTCGGGCGGCGCGGCGAGAAGGGAAACCAGCGGTGACGTGTCCTTAGAGCCGCCGCTCGGGTCCCCCTTCCCGCGCCCCCGCATCACCCCCCGCCCGAGGAGCATCCCGGGGCTCCAGGCGGCTTGACGTGTCGTTCGGCTGGCGCTGGTGACCCCCCGCCGCCTCGTCCCGCCTCGGAGATGGGCCGAGATTTGGCAGCATCCTAGGGGAGCTCTCCCTCCGGCCTGAGGACCGGCTCTGCCGCAGGCCAGGCGCCCTCTGGGCCCCCGTGTTAGATACATATGTTTTAAAACTTGTGGGTTTGGCTCTTCTCGGTTACCTTCTGAGAGAACTGAAAAGGTAACTCAGCGGTGTGACTACCAAAATGTTCTCAGTGATCTGAGTAAGACCACTGATCATCACAGTAAGACACTGTTGGCTAAATTTTTCCCGCTTTTCGGTATTTTAGACATTTTGTTGGATATGTATTTAGACATTTTAGATATTTGTTTAAGATTGAGGGCCTTATTGATATATGGGTGGTTTTCAGAATAGTTTTATCCAGCCGTTGGTACTGCTCAGCACTAAGGGCCAGTGAAGTTAGAAAAGAGACATATACATACATACATACGCATGTATATATATATATATATATATATGTATGAAAAGTAAAAACAGGGTAGTCCAACAATCCCCATATGGGAGTTTTCTAAGGAATGAAATTCAAGTGGTGGATCTAAGTCACTACCTTCTATGCCTACTTTAGGCTTACTGTATTAACAGTATTACTGGCAGGGTTGGAAGTTTTTTGGGGATTGAATATGCGGAATTCTTTTGCTTCCAGTTTTTTTTTAATCCGTGGTGTTTCCTGTCCTGGTGTAGGAAAGCCATATGTCTTTGTTGGTACAGATGTGATATAGCTGAGAAGATTGTTGCCATTTTTTAAATGCTTTGATATACGTCTTGGAAATCACCTGCTGTAGTTAATGTTGGTATGGTAGGGTGAGAATTAGTATTAAAAGTAGCCGACAGGACCTTCAGAGGGCAGTTCAGAACTGACTAGGGTTTTGAATTGTCCTTTGAGGGCTCCCTTGATGAACAGAGAGCCTGAGGCAACTTCACTAGTTTAGGTTGGTAGGTTGAACAGTCTGCCACGTGTTGAGAGTTTCGTAGAAAATCTAGAGCTTGTTGGCAAAGCACTGGTTTTAAAAATTAATCTCATTTCCTGTGAATTATAATTAATACTGATAGTAACCTAATAATTATCTTCAGATAGTCAACATATCCATTCAGGATTCATAAAGGAGCTTGTTTTTTTCATTGGCCCTGTAAGTGCCACAAAGACACTAGGTTTTTAGAGCAATGAGAACTATCAGATTGTGCATATTATTTTAAAGCACAGTAATTTTTCCTTCTCAGACATGTTGATTCATATTGGGATTCAACAAAAATATGTTATACTTAAAAATAAGTTTATGTTTATTGACAAATAAGAGCTGTACTCCTGCTTATTTATTTGGGTTTTTAGAATATCCTCACACTAAAAAAAAACAAAAACAAAAACAAAAAACCAACCATTAGGACAAACATCCTCCCAAGTTGCTTTTATTCTTTCTGCTTTTTCTTGCAGCCCCATCATAAAGGGGTAGTACCACTACTGTGAAACTTAATGTCATTTGCTTTACACTTCTTGCCAAAGGATCCCCAGGGTCAAAAGAATGCACATTGTATTGAGTTGGTATTCCACTGGTGTGAAATTACTTTCTGTTCTTTATGCCTTTTTTCCTTCCCTGTCCACATTTTTAAGATCACTCACAGATCTGTGGATATGATAATTGACTTTCAAATTTTGTCAAATGAAAAAAAGTAGTTTAAAGTTTATTCTTAGCCATTGCTGAATGCATCATGGTCTAGAGATTCCATGCTATTGTACATTCTGGTAATGTAATAACACAATATGGACTGAGGAAAGAATCGTAGCGTATTTTCATTTTAGTGTTGTAGGAAAGACTATTTCTAAGTAGCATTCTCAAGGATATTTCATTCAGCAATTTTAGTATTCTGTAAACTAACTTATAGAGACCAAGCAACGCGTGCTGCCTTTGGGAAGTCACGTAAAGTGATGTGAATTGATCACTTTTTGGAGTGAGGACAAGTGTGCTGAAAGTATGGACAAATGTTTCCAGTGTAATATAGTTTGTTTCCATGAGAATTTATAGCACTTGGTTTTTTCTCTTTCAGATTACAGCCAAAGCAGCTGTCATTTTTGTTACACTTCAGTATAATGTTACCATTCCTGCCACAGGTATGTATGTATCTTGCAGGAGATCAGTTATGAGACAGTGTGTTCAGACATTATTAGTCTGCCTTGCTTTCTAGACTGACAGTATGTGAATTCGTCAATTTGAATAGATGATAAGCAGTTTTCAAGGATTTTTATTAACACTCCATTTTAATTAGGTTAGAGACAATGTTTCTGTTCTGCTGGATTCATCATTAGTGCTAAAACACCATCTGACTGGTAGATAAGTTCATGTGAATTCTTACTCTGGCTTTAATAAGATGATAGTTTAACATATTTTTATTTTCCACTTTCAGTGCATTTGGGTAAGCTTCCTAAATGCACTGAAGTTTTTGGTTTTATAGTAACTCTTTCCAGAGCCAAATTGAGTTTGTGGTGTGGTGGAGAAGATAGCTATAAACAATCTGGTGACCTAGTTCATGGTGGCCATTTAATTTGACTTTGTTTGTTCAGCTGACTACAAGCTACTTCTATCTGAAAGGTTTCACTCTGAGAAACAAACTTTTTAGCCATTAAACTGTATTGGTGCCTAACAGATAATTCTGTTTGTCTTTTAGAAGAACAATCTGCAGAAACAATCTCTCTCTATCACTATGGCATCAAAGACTTGGCTACGATTTTCTTTTACATGCTTGTAGCAATAATCATACATGCTATAATTCAGGAGTATGTACTGGATGTAAGTACAAAATATTAATTCCTTTCAAGATAATTGTCAGGTTTTAATTAGACTTCAAGACTATTAACTTAAAAGTAAACTTCTTCATTAAAGACTTTAACTGTAAAAACATGCATTAAAACCTTTAGATGTTCTAATAAAGTTACCAGGTAAATGTTAAGTACTGCAGCATATAAATAACAATGGACTTTCATTTCAGAAAATTAACAGGAAAATGCACTTTTCAAAAACAAAGCATAGCAAGTTCAATGAGTCTGGGCAACTTAGTGCATTCTACCTTTTCTCCTGTGTCTGGGGAACGAGTATTCTTGTCTCTGTAAGTATGCTTTCTCTTCTTAAAGAGAAATTTCAAAAACTTATGAAATTTCAAAAATGTCACGTGGTCTGATGATAAATGTTTTTAGAATATTGTTCTGGTTTTAATTTTTAAAGTGGGGACAAGTTTAAAGATTCTGTGTAGGTTGTTGTCATAACTGAGTACAAAGTCCAGTAGTGTCACTGTTGCTCAGTCTCGAGTTGATTTACTGTCAGTTGAATACAGTAGAACCGTTTAGTCCTGTTATGGTACTTAATTCTCTGTAGTTTGTTTGTGTTGGCATATTAACGTAAAATAAATGTTTGTAAAGTACCATACTTATCATTTGGGAGCCTGGGGAATGGGTATATGGACAGATTGTTGTCGTCTCAGGCCAGCATGTGCTTTCAAGTGAAAGCTAATGGCTGCATGTGTATGACCTTAACTTCATATAAGGGGAAGAGTACAATTTATTTTTTTTCTTTACCATAGTTAGTCCTGGAAGAGCTTTACTTCTCTTAGTTGAGCTCAAAGCCTGTCTACAGTTTAAAAGACAAGGCTTATGGCTATAATGATACTGAAATAAGTTCCATCTCATAAGGACATTCTGTATTGAACAAACTCTTGATTTGATTGGTTGCTTTTTATTTTCCTAAGTCAGTACAGCTGCCATTTTTTGGGGGTGGGTTTGGTTTTGTTTATTTGTGATTTCTTGGGTTTGTTGTTTTTTTTTGAAAAAGTACAGATAGATCTGCAGCTTTTAGATGTGCAGATAGGGGCATGTTTGTATGTACACACATGCATATATGTAAATGCACACATGTATGTCCAGTCATTATTTCTGACTACAGAGTAGCATCTTCCAGAGTTTATTGGGAAGATTTTTTCCTTTTCTAGGAGAACTATATATCAGATCCAACGTCGCTGTGGAGGGACTATCCGCACACTCTGATTCCGTAAGGCCTCTTCCTTTGACAATTTGTAGCATGCAAAGTTCTCTTTATGTAGGCTGTTACTCAATTCTTTAAGTTTTTGCAAGGTTTATTTTAATGATTTTGTTTTTAAAATTCTTAGTTTAGAGTTGGCTGGCAGGAAGGATCTGTATTTTTTTTCTTTAAAAAACAGTTATAAAATGTGTTCACTAGAAAGCTTCTGAAATGTTTTAAGTTCATTCATAATAAGTAATATCATTCAATTCTTGCTGTATTGCACAGGTTTCAAATGAAGTTTTTCTACATCTTACAGTTGGCATATTGGTTTCATGCTTTTCCAGAATTGTACTTCCAGAAAACTAAAAAAGTAAGTTCAAAATGTAAATGGAAGGAGCTCCAAAGCAAGCACATGAAACTGTGGACTAGTTAGTTTCTTTTGAACTTCCTGAGTAATGTGTTACCCTAGATTTCGTGCCCTATTCTAATTTGTGTTCCTCTCTTTTCTTGATGGAATTTGGGATGTTCTAATGTCCTTGTGAGAAAGGTGGCTTTTTTCTTTTCAGTTAAATCCTGTATTTCTAATTGCAGTAAAGTTGCTATGTATCTGTCATGTAACTAAAAATCAGTGTTTCTCAGAACTCTTCCTTGAACAAATGAATGTGACATTTTCTTTTCAAACTCTTTTTTTTCCTCAACATTTGTTAGTCTGAATAGCCTCACTGAAATCACAGTTACTTCATGAATCATGGTATAGATATAGAATATAAACTGAATAATTTTATAAATCAAAGCATTATTAAAGTCTGGGATTTGATTTAAGTACCACAGTAGAAGTTCTATTTAGTTATGTATTGCTATTTTTTTTTCAGTGCTCACTTTTTAACGGCATCATTTTTCCCCTACAATTTTCTCTGTGGTGGTTCTTGTAACACTGAGTTTGCTGTAGATTTTTTATAGCATACTTTTTGCCTTCCTGGACCAATTAAAGTAGGCTCTCTGCATGTTTTTGCTCAAGGTCATTTTGCATATACATTTTTCTGCTTAAACTGTCTTGTTTTAAGCTCTTCAACATGGCTTTACCAAGGGCATATCTTTGACTAACTTAGTGGCTCTCTATGGTGGGGTGACTGCATCAGCGGATGAGGGAAGAGCTGCTGATCTCATCGTCTACCTGAACTTCTGTTAATGCTTTTGGTAGGGTCCTCCCATGCATTCTTACCTCTAAGAGGAAAGAGATGCATTTGATGGATGGACTGTTAGATAGATAAGGAACTGTCTGGATGGCTGCTTCCAGAGAGTTGCAGTCAGTGAGTAGATGTCCAAGTGGAAACCAGTAACAAGGAGTGTTCATCAAGGATCTGTACTGGAACCAGTGCTGTTCAACATCTCCATCAATGACGTAGGCAAAGGGATTGAGTGCATGCTCAGCAAGTTTACAAATTACACCAAGCTGAGTGTTGCAGTAGATCTGGTTGAGGAAAGGGATGCCATCCAGAGGGATCCTGACAGGCTTTGAGAACTGGGTCCAGGTGAACATCATGAAGTTCTACAAGGCCAAGTGCAAGGTCCTGCACCTGAGTTAAGGGAACCCTCACCATCGGTAGAGGCTGGGGATGAATGGATTGAGAACAGCCCTGTGGAAGATTTGGCAGTACTAGGTGATGAAAAATTGGACATGAGCTGCAAATGTACCCTTGCACCCAAGAAAGCGAGTTGTAACCTGGGTTTCATAAAAAGCAGTGACCAGCTGGTTGAGAGAGCACAGGAAAGGTATGAATCTATTTAAATGTGTCCAGAGGAGGGCCACAAAGATGAACGCAGGGCTGGAGAACCCCTCCTGTGAAGACAGAGTGAGAGAGTTGGGATTTTTCAGCACAGAGAAGAGAAGGCCTCAAGGAGAACTTATTGTGGCATCTAATTGAAGCAGCCTTACAAGAAAGGTGAAGAGACACTTTATCAGGGACTGTAGTGACAAGACAAGGGGCAATGATTTTAATTTGAAAGAGGATAAGTTTAGAATAAATAAGAAGAAATTCTTTACAGTGAAGATGGTGAGAAACTGGAACAGATTACCCAGAGAAGTTTTGGGTTCCCCTTGATTTGAAGTGTTCAAGGTAAGGTTGGATGAAGCTTTGAGCAACCTCACGTAGTGATAGAAGTCCCTGCCCATGGTAGAGGTTGGACTAGATGATGTACAAAAGTCTCTTGGAGCCCAAACCGTTCTGTGACTGTTGTTGCTCTGTGACTAGGTTTATCTCTGCTGATAGGGATTATTCAAGAAAATGAAACAGGTGTTATATAACCATAAGTCTTTGTTCAGGAGCCTAGAAGAGTCTGAGTACAATAGTAAAGAGATGCACTGTATTTTAGGCTGATCGGGTGCAGTATAAACACCTATTTACAGATGCATTGCAGCTGGTGTTCCCGTATTGTGTCAATGGTATCTCTCAAATTTAACTTTGTAGCCAAGTGTGGAGATTTTTTTTTTTATTGTAACTTCAAGGAAGCTGTCACAAGTGACCTAACTGCTGTATATTGAATAGTAATGTTTTACTGGGTCACTCCTAGAAATTTTGGCCTCTGACTTTTGCGTTGTTTGAAGAGTGATAGTTCATTTGTCTTAGCAAGTTCATGGTTGATATTTGTTTTAGCAAGTTCATGGTTTATATTTCTTTTACCATGGCTTAACAACTGCCATCTTGCCTTCCCTGTCTTGTTCTTTCTCTTGAAGGAACTGGCTGCTTTTGCGCAAATCTAGTTGTCTGGACATAGACAAGGAAAGAACTTCTTAACTCTTGTTACTCTGTCTAGTCATGTACATCTTCAGCTGCATTGTTGCAGTAGGCTTTCATTCTCTGACAGTTTGTCTAAGCAGGCAGCCTGGGCTGTTTAATTGTTACCTCAGTTCTGAAGTTAAAGTGTAAGAGGCTCTTCCTGATAGTACTTGGAGAAAATGAGCATTCATGCTGACTATTCACTAATTTATCTGAAAGAAGTATTTCTTTGTTTTCTTTCAGATAATTTAGAGTATGTCTTTCTCCCATCTGCTTTCTTGCTCTTTGTGTATATGTGTGATGTTTGCTATTGTCACAAGTGATTCTGTATGTTTGTTGGAACTGAGACTGAGTATGGAATAACATACTATAGATACTGCAAGATTAAAGTTTTAGGCCTCTTTTATTTGCATGTATACAAGATAAAGCTGAAGGTCCTTGCTTGACCTTTAGGGAATCTTTCCAAAACTAGGAATTTCTTAAGCACAACTGAATGTACTCTGCATACTACTCCAAAACAGATTTTTATTGTGATCTGGCATACTTCAGTGATTCTTCTGTTCACAGATTTGCTTTCCATGTGCTGTGTGTCTTCCTCTTTATTATTTTGTCTCCATGAAGTGTTCAATTTAATGAGACTGGCTAAAACCTGATCTGAAGTGTGACCATGTGGTTTGGCATGACTGGTTAATAACAATATTAGCCAGCAACAGTGTGCCAGAACTTTGGATGGTCTTTAATTTTTAAAATAGATGCCAATTTTTCATTTTGGTTTGTAGACTGTTATTTTATTTCTGTAGCAGTCTGACAGGCAGAAAACACATGGAACTGTAGGATCTGATGATACAGTAATATATGCAAAATAAGTATTCTAATAGCTTGTATAAACTCACAGGCCCTTTTAGAAAGCATTTTTTTATGTTTGATGCATTTTCTCACAGTAGCATGTGCGTAAGATACTGAATATTTTTGGTGAGTAAGCTGTAAGTTGTGTGTGGAATTTGAAGATCCAGGCTGAGTGATTTAATGCCAGACCAGGCCACTTTAAGGTAGCTGATAAAACAAGAAGAATTTCCAAGTCTATTGATAGTAGTAATAGATAACATTGTATAATACTGTGTGACATTGTTATGGGTGCTTTTTTCTTCCTAATAGGAAGATATCTTTCGCCAGATTGTCTACATTGGACTTTACCTCTTTCATATTGCTGGGGCCTATCTCCTGAAGTAAGTTAGTTGTAAACTTTTACTGTCTTCATTTTCTGTCTTAAACATCTTACAAAATGTTTGAGTATTTGTTTTATTTGTTTTGATAGTCTGACCCATCTTGGACTCGTTCTTCTGGTATTGCATTACTTTGTTGAATTTCTTTTCCACATATCCCGTCTTTTCTACTTCAGTGATGAAAAATACCAGAAAGGGTAAGTCAGCTTTATCTTTTAAATTCATGCAATTTCTGTTTTAAAGCCTTTTGCATTTAACCAACCAGAAACCAAAATTACAAGGATGTTCAAGCAGTGTTTCTTAGAGACCACAGTTCTCCAGAATAATGTTAGTGCTTATATCTCTAAAACAACTAGTATTATACCTTGTTTTAGCCTATTTAAGTAAATGTTACTGTCAATATAAAATTAAATATTTTCACAGTGTGTGCTAATTTTATTTTTTTTAGAGTTTTGTAGAGGAAGGAACAGGATAGGTTGCTAATACAGCCAGTTCTGTGGGAACTAATAACATGGTTATGTTCTAATTGTACTGGGAAGCACTTCCCATTGAGTTGAAATTAGTTTCCAGGATATAATACAAGACTTGTTTAGGATAGGTGCAAATGAATTTAGGTAAGTTCTTATAATTCAAATTAATTTGCTTGATAAAGGGTAAACATTTGCATTGTTAGTACATGTGTTTTGAATGGAAAACTCATTTAGTGTTTGTGGTGTTTTTATTTCTAGATTTTCACTGTGGGCAGTCCTTTTTGTTTTGGGAAGGCTTCTCACCTTGATTCTCTCAGTACTTACTTTTGGCTTTGGATTGGCAAGAGCAGAAGATCAGCAGCTGAATTTCAGTACTGGAAACTTTAATATCCTGGCTGTTAGGTATAGTAAAATTGGAACAGTTCTAAGCTTGTGCTGTATAAACATGAGTTAAATACATAATATAAATGGTGTGGTGTTATTGCCAGTAATACTGAATGGTTGAGTGTTTCCGTGCAGCCAGTGGGATCAATAGAAACGCTTAATGTAACAAACTTTTAAGACAGTGAAATGAATTGAATTATTTACAGTCTACAGCTGAGAAATCTGTAATTAATTACTCATTTTTTCCAAAGAAACACTAATTTTAAATGTTTAGAGCTAGTAAATTGAATTCTAGATACAATTGCAGTGAGTTTATCTGTAGAGGTCAAGGCGTTATGTTCAGAGCATCGTCGCTCCTGGTTGAAGATGTCTGCCTCTTTCTCTGCCTTAACTATGGCTCCTATTGCTGCTATGTGATGCAGAATGTTCAGCCAACCACCTGGCCTCCTTATGAATTAAATCCAGAAAAAGAAGTTATTGAAACATTGACAATGTAAGCATTACCCTGCAGAATTAATACTCAGAACAGCAAGACACTCTTAAACCATGTTTAGCTGTTGCTGCCTGGTACCTTTAGTGTAATTCTGAGCAAGGCAGCAAAAAAGAAACCTAGTACTTCCCAGTTTTGAAGGGCAAAGACTGCACTGTCACTGTATATCCACTTTTGATCACCTGTCACCCAGTCGCTCTATGTGAACAAACTCTTTTATGGCTTAGAAAATAGATGTTACTAGGAGGAGGGAGTGGAAGTTCCCCCAGAAAAATAACATGAATAAAATTGAACTTCTAGAAGTTCGTGTTATGTAGAAGGAATAACTCTAATGTGTTTGAGGAATCTGAGTAAAATGGCAGTTTATGACCTACAAAAAACTATACAAAGTGTTCTACGTTTTTATTTAATGAGACAAACTTCCTGATAAAACTTTACTTATGATTCGTTTCTAGAATCAGTGTACTGGCCTCCATCTGCATGACTCAAGCATTTATGATGTGGAAGTTCATCAATTTCCAGCTTCGGAGGTGGAGAGAGCATTCTTCTTCTCAGCCACAGTCAGTGAAAAAGAAGTTTGTATCATCTAAAGGAAAGACCTCCAGAAAAGAAAGAGGTTTGTAGTTTCAGTTTTTCCGTTGCCTTGACTTCTGAAAAACTACTTTAGGATACAGAGAGCCTTTTTTAATGTAGTTGCTAAAGAAGCATCTTGTATTTAACTTGCAACTGAGATGACCCAGTTATAGAAACAGTATTGGTGAATATTACTGTGAGGAGAATTGATCTTAAAAAAAAACCCACTCTACATTGGTTGGGTTTTTTAGTTGCCCAAATAAAGGAATTAATCTTCCCTTAGTTAATGCAATGTGATACTTTTTATTATCTTTAATTTCAGTACTTGAAGAAAATATGCCATGCTATGTTGTGTTCCTTTTTATGAGGGAACAGACACAATTTCATATCTGTTCTCATTAGCAATTATTTGTAAAATTTTCTTGCAATGAATTTCAAACTTGTTTTTTATTGCCACAGAATTCTGAGGTTTTAAGGCAGAGATGGTTTGATGATCCACAAAGCAAATTGTCTTGTGTTGGACTGTTTTTATGAAAAATAGAATTTGATATTTGTTTAAGGGGAGGTAATAACTACTTCCTACTCTAAGCTTGTGTTGAAGCATTTGGAAAAGAACTGACAACTCTAGGTTTTCCATTTAGTTATGTCACACTCTTTTAATGGAAAGGGCATGAAAGGTGAACTGAATGCTCTCTCCTCCAAGCCAAATTATGTGCTTTCTTTAAGAAAAAGATAAAATATCCCCACAATTCAGTATTGCTGTTGTACCAACAGTTAAGCTTCTGTGTATCTGATTTCTAGCTTGAGTAATTTCTGAACTCTTTTGAAGCTGCAGAACTTGTTTCAAAATCTTTTTTCATCATGATCCTTTGCTCCCAATCATATATTACCAGCCTCTTCTACATTTTGATATATTGCACGTAATGTGTGTCAAGAACATTTGCACTGAGAACTGAGATTTGTGGTGGGAGATCAATAATTCTTTTTATTCCCCTAAGTTTATATTTTATCAAAATTATGTGCTTTAGATTATTACTGTACTCCCTTTAGATGATTTGTAATTAATCGCAACTTGGCTTTTTTGTGGCGTCTGGGTTTTTTGGTTTTGTTAGAAAATTCAGTGGGATTTTTTTTATAGTTGAGTGAAGGTTTCCCATGTTAGTGTCCTATTTAATCAGAGCTTCGTGTTCATTGCATACTCACTTTGGCGGGTTTTTAATTTGATTCTTTAATGTGAAATAACATTAAAATGTAAAAACTAATGGCGTTTTAATCATTGAGTCAAAAATGTAGTAGCTTTTTCAAACCTGTTAATCTATTTCATTTGTGCAATTCGGTGAATTTGCTGGCTTTCATCCAGCTTCAATGGACACTTGCAAGTGGTAAATGAATAGTGAAAAAGTCAGTTAATTCAACTTTGTCTGTCCTGTCTTGAGGACTGGAGAATTTTATCGTTTATTATAAATAGAAGGAAAAGGACTATTCTTTCATGTTCTTATGGTTTGGGTATTCCTGTAGTGTTATCTGTTCAGAAAATTTGCACAGGATGCAGCAAAACAGTGTTTTTGAAAGCGTAATATATGTAATTAAACTGTTTAAAACACCTTTTTCATGTGTGTAGTTGGATGGGTTTTTAGAAGCCAGGGCACAATAAAATACGTGCCCAGAAATGGCAGTAGAAAAGTCCCGATGGTGTAAGCAGGATACCCAGCCACACTTCGATTATTGTTCTTTGCTTAGGAAAATATTTCATTTAGCTGGTTTGGGTCTAGTTCATTATTGGTGAGCTTATTTAAAAATAACACAAACATTTTGAGAATAATCCAAAGGCCACCTTGTGCAGACTTAAAATGGTGGTGTCAATTACAGTGAAATATGTTGGATAGACTTTGACTGTTCCTATTTGGCTATTTGGGTCTGTATCTGGTCTCATGCTCATGTATATTTCTGATTATTTTGGTTTTTTTGGTTGCTTGTTTGAATAAACGGGAGCATTTGAGTCTAGTGGGGGAGAGAGGGAGGTCAATGATTGTTTTTGTAGACTGGCCATACCCTGGTGATCTTCAACACATTTTAGATCTCTTTTATAAGTATATTTACTGTCAGGCAACATCTGTTTCCTTGGTTGTGGTGACACTGAATAAGGGGAGTATTTTTAATTCACAATGATACCGTGTTGCTCCAATTTACTCTTGTGTCCATTATAAATCCACAAATTGTGGACCACTGTTTTAGGGCAGATTTTACTAACAAGTCATGGTACTTGAACAGATTAAAACTCTTGGGACCTTTAAGTTGTCCCTGAAGTGGGATAGAAGTAGAGAGCTGCAGCTGGTAACACATTCTTGGTTTGTATTCTTAGATAGGTGCCTGATCTGGTACCTGAATTCTTTCCCCATGCACATACTCATTGCAAATCTGAACTAATGTTTTACTTCTGTTTATCTTATCTATGTAAATATCTTCATTGTAGCATACATAAATTCTATATGTTAAAATACATGCTTTAAAAATTGTACATATATGTATATAAAGGCTTTCCTATATATGAAATACTTGTAAAGGTAAGTGAAGGAATGTAATTTTAGCAAGAATTATAATATGAAATAGGTGGGACAAGTAATTAAGACCAGTACAAGGGAATTGTGTATATACAAATTGTGTCTCCAAAATTTCACGGAACAGTCTCATCTACAGGTTACATCTTACTTTTTCACAGAATGTCTTCTAAAATATTACAAATGGCCTTGATTTTCAGTCTAAATATATATATGATGCACACATTTCAGCGCCTGGCCACATCAGGAAACTGGAATTTATTGTAATAAACTTTAAATTTTGCACTTTGTAAAAACATCGTTATGGTGTCGCATTCTGCATCATAATTATGAGGCTTAATGAAGAAAATACATAAGAAAATAAGTTAGAAGATTGTGTAGGACCTAGAAAAGTGTGAAAAATATGAAGCATCTTGTGTTTGAAAAACTTTTTTATTCTTGTTTTTTTATAGAAAATGGAATAAATGGAACAGTGACCTCAAATGGAGCAGACTCGCCTCGCAGCAGGAAGGATAAATCCTCGTAAAACTGGGTTTTATTAAGTTAATTGACTAATGTCCCCAAAGAATCTGCTTTTTACATGGATGGCCCTTCAGCACTAGAGATATTATGGATTAAAGAAAATACAATTCATGTTTTTTGATTATTGATGTTGTTTTGAGAAACTTTTTTTTAAAAAGCCATTTTGATTAACGAAAAAGGTATATTTCTCTTCAAATACTTGGGGGGAGTATTCAACACTTTTTAAAAAACATTGATGCTTTTTTAAACATTTACTGTTATAAAATAACTTACTTAATGAGGATCACTGTTGCAATGTATTATTTCCTTCCAGTTTTTGTAATCTGGGTGATACATGCTGTTCTACCAACTTCACTTTTTCCAGGTTCCTCAAGAAGTATTGCAAAATTGAAGTAAAAACTTAGTATGCATTTTCAGATACTCTGGCTTTTCAGTTAATTACCTGGACTCAAATTTACATTTCAAATTGGGATTCCAAGACCACACCAATAGACCTCTTTATTTTGTAGTTCCTAGCTGCACAATGTCTGCTCTTAGAATTGCCCCATGTCATTAAAACAAAACTGAAATAATCAGAAATGTTTGAGAGTCTTATTGTTTGTTGGTTAGAAATCTCTTGTAAGGAACAAAAGACCTTTTTGAGATGTAGCTTTTAGCACTTGAAAATTAGAAGGAGTGTGTATGGTCATAGGAAGAGTTGATTTGAGTAGCACTGTTCACTTCTGTCTGTGCTTCTAAACTGTACACATCTCGGAGAATTACTGTGCATTGGACTTTCTTTGAAAACTTGTCTGTCTGATTTTAGAGGGTGGAGGTTCTTACAATGTGTTATGTTTGTTTTGGGAGACAATTAATGCTCCCTGAAGAGGTAATTAGATAAATGAATCAAGTTATAAGAAACATTCCTTATTCTAGCTGCTTTACTTTGTTTCACCTCTGTTAGGAAATAGTTTGATTTCTTCTGTATGTATTTTTATGAAAAAATATTTAAAAGCTACAACTTCTTAAAACTGATTGATTGTGCCCTTTGCTACAACTGGAAAAATCTGAATTTAACAATTCTTCCATTGTCTCTCATAATTGTATTCAATGTGAAGCTTTGTCTAATTAGTTTCCCGCTTTAATATGCAGATAATGTTTCCTCTATATGCTTTTGTGATGGGTACAATTCAACCCATTGCACTTGAGAATGAATTAGAGATTTATTTCAGTCTTAAGAAGAAGTTGCTAAATTAGTCTATCAAGTTAAACCAAGTATTGAACTGCTTATTGATTGAGGAGTAATTATTAGCAATCAAGCTGATAAATGAAATAATTTTAATTAAAATCTGTTATTATAATTGAGTTTATACCCAACAAAGTAACAAATCTGCATTCTGTATCTTCTACAGTTCAATTGCTTACTATTCAGAATAAATGTTTCTAGTCAAAAATCTTCTCTGCAGGTAACTATCCGTTTTTCAATTGTTTAGTGCAATTTATGGTTATTACAGTATAATTTATTATGTTTCAGATAATTACAGTTACATTTCCAATGTATTTGGTTCACAGCTCCTGAAGTGGACTTGGCAGATTTACACTTGCTTAGCTTGAGAACTCTGGGGCAGCATGTAATATGCCCAGTCTACTTCAGCAGAAGTAGCTATTCCTGTGTGTTGATTTGAAGTGGGGAAATTGTCAATCTGTTTGATCTGACCATGAAACTGCAAAATTGGAACTCAGAAAGTTTAAGAGAACTGTGTACATTATATACCCACTGTCCAAAATCGCATTTAATGTCTGATGTTTCTAGAAAGACCTTCATAAATTCTGTGTGCCTTTCTTTCAACTTGTACCTTAAGACAAGGGGGACAAATTTTGAGTGTCTAGTCTGGTACTTTAAATCACTTTGTGATATCTGGTTGCACTGGGACTCTCAGAGTCCTAACAGTTGGAGGAACAAATTTTGAAGGGAGCATCTAAGGTACTTCTTGAGATCTTTAAGACTTACAGGAGTCCAAGGGTCATAACAGTTGTTTCCCTAAGGCAAACTGTTTCTTGTAAACCTTGTTCTATGGCATAGTAGTATTGAAATGTAAACTTCAGGTTAATTTCCAAAAACTTCAGAAAATATATTCTTGACTGTTAATATTGTCATTGCTTTTTGACTCCTTTTGGCCTTATGGACTGACATTATTGGCCTTTGGACTTTAACAAAAGCACTTTTGTTTCCCCAATGGCTTAATCTTCATCCTTGCCTTATAGGAGTTGTCACTGTCTGCCAAGTAATAGAGAGAAATAGCAGTTGTTCTAGAATTTGGATAGAGTATTGGAAGCCAATATCTCCTGTCTTTTGTGTCATCACTAAAAATATTTATTATGTTAGATAAGGCAAAAGCAGTAATTTTTAATTTTCTGCCTTGGGATGGAAACACTCATGAACTTAACAGATTTTTAGACTTCTGTTTCCAGTTTGATATTGCTTGCTTTAACATAAGATGATTGTTTGGCTGGATAACCTCTTTTGAATTGTTTAAAACTGCTTTTTAAACGTTACTGCATTTTTGGCTCTTTGCTTGTAATCTGGGATTCAGTATAATCATGTTTTCTTCATTATGGAGTCAGGAAAATTGGAAGTTGCTGAAGAGTTCATTATTCCTACACTTAATAAAATAATTTTTGCTTAGGCTGTAGTAATTTATCCTGGTCAATTGACAGGTCTCACAAAGAGAAAGCTTAGTCCACATAGGTGGATTTGAATTGAATAATTATACAGACAGTGACTAGGGCTTGTTGGGTTTGCTTTTTTTCTTAAACCCCCTTCTCTTTGCCCCATCTTGTCAGAACTTTTTAAGACTTACGAACAGATGATTTCAAGCTGGTTTTGCCCCCCAAATATGTGTTTGGTTTCGGTGCCAGAATCTACTATCAAAACTAGTATTTTACTTTTAAAGTGATTTTATGTAACTTCAAAGTACAGGCAACAAACACAGAGCAGCTGAAATTAATTTTCTGAGTTTTAGTTTTCATCTGGACACTTTCTCCTTGCCTAGTTGCAAAGACTGATTTCTCCTGTGTGGCTTATTCATGAATGTGGAAATGCTCTTTGGAAATATTGCTTTTGTGGTGATCCCATGCCCAAACTTAGGAATTATGAAGGAATTTTCCAAGCAGAGAAAATGCATAGGCTATTTCTCCTAATGTTAGGCTATGCTGAAGGTGAATTAAGTATGTTGGGATAATGGATCTAGAAAATCAGCGGTTATTTGTAAGCATTTGGTATTTCTCCTGAATACTTTTAATTTGAAAATTTTAGTTTTGTTTGTGGATTTATATAACCCAGAATTGTGATAAGCAGTGCAGTGTCCAGTACAAATAATTGGACATAAAAAAGGTCAATACACTACTGCAGTCCTTTTGTTCTTTGAAGATTTCTGACTAACTGCACCTGAGATTATTTTGTCAAGGGCAACAAAACTTGATACTAAAGGGAAAAGGAACATTTTCATGGTCAAACTAAGCTGAAAGTAATGTAGGTTGCTGCCAAAATTGGGGTTCTGTCCCTTGCCTTGGCTAGTACAAGCCTTTCTTGGTTGCACGGTGAGCTAAATCAGGGTGCTGGTGCAGGTGTTTGCTTGGGGTTTTTTCTATTGAATTAGTTGCCTGATGGTAATCCCAGAGGCTCACAAGTAGTTACATATAAGCAAGAAGAAAAGATTAATCAGATGCTAAGGCAGCTACCCCTTTCAATGAATGGCATGTTGCTTGAAAATTACACTAGATTACAGTATGAGTTGGGAGATCTTGAAAGGCTTCCAGTCATCAGTACCAGAAGAGAGCTGGTCTCTCTAGTAGTTCCTACATGCCAAATCCTTTAAGCATTAATGAATTTCTGTCAGATATTGCATGGAAGGGGACTTTACTACACTGAGATGCCTTTTACCTGTCATCAGGCTTTCTAAGTGAGATGATACTGATAGTGTAGAAATAGGAATTTTGAAAATGTAGATTGTCCTGGATCAAATAAACAGGGTTATTTTCCTTAACAGCCAGGAAACTACCAGGGTTTTGCTTTTTTTGGTGTGGATTTTTTTTTTCCCATATGAACCCTTTATGTATTGAAGTAGGACTTCCCAGGAGTTTGCAGGAATTGCACTGTCTTGGTACATAGGAAGGGAGAGTTGTTTTGTTTCTCTTATTTTGTTTTCCTGTTTTCAGGAAGCTTACCAGCTGATTCCTATGTCATACTTGGGTTTGGTTCCATTTGTGACTCAGCCCTTTGAGGCTGTGTTGTAGATGATGGAGATTGGCAGCTTCAATAGGCTCCCTATGCAGTGTTGGTTATTGCTGTCCTAATTGTTCTCTCCGGAAAATGTCAGTATTGAAGAGACTTGAACACAAAGTAAGGACGGTCGTGATGTTTGTAACGTTTACAGGCCTGGATACAAAGCTACTGCATTCCAGGGAGGAGGGGCTATGGTTTAACGCTTGCAGGCTATAGTAGTAGTCATCTTTTGCAACTATTTAGGTTACTTCTGGTGCAGGGTATAAGAATGTCCTACAAAATCAAGGCATGGGGAATATTTAGAAGATCCTTTAGAAAGAATAAGACTTCAAAGAACTGACGTCAGTTATCATCTGTTCATCATATTTGAATTTCTTACATTGTTAGCTGTGGATTAGCCCATGCTTGTTGATTTGTTGGTGGAATTGGTTTGCATACTGTACATTGTTGTGGTGGGTGTCCCCTCTTCACACTGCTCCATGAACTCAATTTTGGGTCAGATAAGCTTAGATCTCTACACATTAAGGAATTTTGTGTGCTCTTCAGAACAAAAATAAGAGCAGTGCTTTACTGTTTCTGGATCAGACATGAAGAAATAAGCACAGCAATATGTTGGGTATCATTAGAACCTCCTTAATGGGAACTGGAACTCTTTAGGATGAATAGATTATCCACAGAGCAAGTGTTATTGTGGATGAAATAGAGATGCTGTTAGCATCTGGCACTGTCAGTTCCCTTTGGTAAGCAATGGGTGAGGAGTGCTGGGCTGCAGCAGCAGTAGATTGTTTTCTGCCTTATAGAGAAGTTCTTTTGATGTTGCCAATTCAAAAGGCAGCAACTCTTATTTCTGCTTTAAAAAAAAACAAAAAAACAAAAAATACCCTAGTTTTGAACCCAATGCACTTGATCTCTGTGTCCTGTCACATTTATTTTAGGTTTCTGCAAATACTTTAGTTTTATCCAGCTGAAGAATGGCAGGTCTGTGATGTGAGTGCCAGAAATGACAACTCTTTTTTCTTTTTTTTGTGTTTGAAACTTTTTGCAGAATCAGAGCAGCTAGAATGTAGCTTTATAATTGGATAGCCTTTCAGTATTCATTGTCTGTATTTATTGTAGTTAATGTTAAAGGTGAGGCATTGTCATGCAGCACAACACAGTTGTTACTTCTTCATTCCACACACAAGAATGTTAAGTGATTTGATATACTGAATTGAAAAAAAAAAAAGTATATTAGTAAGTCTTGACTAGTTTAGCAGAAATTGATATTCCTGGATGTTTTTCCTTTGCATATTGCAGTTCACTCTTAACTGCCTTTCTCATTTAAGAAACTGGACACTTAAGGTCTCTGAATCTCTAGACTGTAGGTTTGCTGTGTACAACTCAACAAATTATGGTCTAGAACTTGAGCTTTGTGTCTCCATATATTGGTTATAAATATTGAAGGGTATATCTTGCATTGTAATCAACAGATAAAATTTCAGCCCATGATAATAAGAATACTGTAACAGGGTAGGAACAGACTAGACTTGAACTCCAGGCTAGAAACCCAGCCAAAACTAAATTCATGTTCTCATGCAGGTGATTCCTCCTCTTTGTTTCCTGATTAATCATTATCTTTGTTTTGTTTGTTTAGATTGTAAGTTCTTGTGGCCAGAGTTGTCTTTTGTGTGTGTGTGCGTGCGCGTGTGTGTACCCAGGACAATAAGGTCTGGAGCCCCAGTCTGTGGAAGCTGTAATAAGCAATCACCTTGTTATTGTTTTTCTGGATATCATAATAAAGAGTATCAAATTAAAACTGTGCTTGAATAGTCTGTTACAAAAATGGAGGCATGTAAATTGCATCTAGCCTTGCTTATAGTCCAGCAGCATCAGCAAGATACTGGTCAAAGACAAATACAGTGTTTGGGGGTATTCGCTTGAACCAGTGAACACAGAGACAGGAAATCTGCTTAAGCTGAAGAGGAATGGCTTGTAACTCAGGCTGGAGCATGAGCTTGCACAATACTGTCAGGACTGTTCAGGACTGAGTTTCTCAGGTCAACTTGAGCTCAACTGCATTGGCCCTCCCACCTGGGAAGGTGGGGCTTGTTCATGGTAATACTTGTGCAGCATTTTGTATCCTTTGAGTAACCCTTTGCAGCTCGAGATTGTAACTATGAATTTGGAGAACACAGAGAGCTGTGCTGCGTGGTGTCTGGTGCAGCCTGGGAGTTTGCTATTCCTGTGACTCCACTATCTTCAGCTAAACAACTTTTTGAGCCTTCGTAGACTGCACTTCACTGATACAAACAAGTAAAATTTCATCCACACTGCCCTATTGATGATCTAGGCAACATGGTGGGACCTGAGGAATGTACCCAACTTAAGAAAAGTGAGACCTTTTTAGGAAACTTTTACAATGAATTTTACTTTCCCACAGATTTGATATCATACGTGGTGGAGGGGTTGACTGCAGATCCCACAAGCTCTATATTCAGTTCACCTCAAGAGACAGATTGTTGGTGTTAAAGAGCTGTTGAACTACTTAAATATTTAACTCTTATTAAACACCTGCATTTGTGTTTTGTAAATCTTCAAACTAAAGAAAATGTTAAGTGAAGGTTAGTATTTCGTGAAGACACATCTTGGTTTTGACTACATTATTAAGACATCATAGCTTAAACTGTAGCTTAAAAAGAAATTGTGTTAGAAAATCAATGGAAAACACAATTTTAAGAATCGGGACTATTTTGCTGCTGTGTGAGCCTGTCAGGTGCCTAAACCAATTGTAGGTGATTAGGACAGGTAGATGCTGATAGGTAAGTAGCATCTAGGATGATTGTAACAACGCAACTCCTACCTTATCTTGCCCCTGCTGCACCTCTCAATATCATCATCTCATTCTACTGCCACTTGTGGAGTGCTCCAGCAAACACGGATAGGAAGTGGAGCATAGGCAGTCTTGGGAGCCAAATCATGTGATGAGTTTAGGATGTGGGAAAAACAGCCACTAGAGGCCACCAAAGTCTGTGACAGCTCTGTTTGAATTGGGTGACTGGTTGCCAGGAAGAATACCTCCAATGGCCCGTGGTTTTGCTGCACTTTCGGCAAAAATTACTTGTTGCCTTATAAGAAGCATTTTTGCTGTAACTCAGGTAACAGTGCATTGAATCAAACCTAACTCCTCGTAATTCCGTCATATATAACAAATCTTATATATATATATATAATATGACATAATAATTAGCTTGACATAATAAAACCCATGTTGTATTCTACAGGGCTTGGGAGATGTCCTTATTTGGCTAGAAGCTGCTTCCTCACTTCTAGTTGAGAGAACAGGATGTAGATGCCCAGTATTAAAGTTTATCTTAACCCAAAAGTGCAATGTCTTAGATTAAAAGCAGCATTGAGAGTGCTCAATTTTTTTTCTTTTTTCTTTTTTTTTTTTGAGAGCGAGAGATTCAGATTACATCTGCTCTCTGTGATGAGTTTTTTGGACAAGTACACAATGCTTGTCAGATGCTGATTTCTTTGCTTAATCTTTGAGGTGGGAGGAAGTATAGAAAACCTACTCTCTGTATTTTCATCAATTTTTAGTGCTTTCAAAACAAAGTTATTGTTAGAGAAGCTTATGAAATTCCAGTGCAGAAAACAATTTTAGGTTTTATCTGCCAGTAGGAGTCCTGTGTTTGGTGGAAGTGTTGCTTATGGACATCTGCCTTTTCATATGGGTACTGCAGTATTTAAACTTTGCCTGCAGTAATTAAACCAACTTCTCAGAAAATGTAAGTTAAAAGTTGCAACTTACAGGTTTGGGGTTTTTTACAATAATAAAGAAGTGGGTTTTTTCTTTTAGCATATGCCCTCTTTTATCTAGAAGAAAGTGTTTTGGTGTGACATGGGAAAACAGTGTCATCCACTAATTTTTGTGGTTATCTTTGTGGTAATTTTATACTAGTCTGCCCAGGAAAAAAAAAATTCCTGCACTGACTCTAGCTGTTCTGGGTCCGGATAGGATTGCTTTTGCTGTGGAAAGCAGTTGCAATGCAAGGAAATCTATCTCTGGAAGAAAAATAGGAAATATGGCTCTCATTCAGGAATGTCCTGGGACTTTGGTGGAGTCTGGGCAAAACTTTCCTGAACATCTGGTAAGAGAGGGCAAAATATCTTAATTTTATGTTATGAATGTGCTTTGATTTGTAGTTTAATAAATTGATGGTGACAGAGTGAGTGTCTGACTGGCCTAAGCATTGGATTGTATTGCCATGCTGGCCTCTGATACAGACAATATGCAAAATCTTAGTTTGTGTGACTCTGCATCTATGAAAATGCAGTTGAAAACAGGTCCCAAGACTTGCAATGCTTGCATGGAGAAGGTAAAATGTCAAGCACTCTTCTCTTTGGCTATAACTTTGGAGATGCATGGCTGCACTGAGACCTGCAGGAATTCAGCAGGAGTCAGGAGTTTTGCTGGTTGTGCTGGAAGCAGTTAATTCCCTCAGGACTTGAATATATACCCTCATCTCCCCACCACCAAGTCTGCCCTGCTTCAAGAGCTTCAGAGATTTGAAATGGAAACCTTTTAATTTGTAGTGATAAATTCAGCTCAGCAGCATGGGAGACATTAGGAGCCTCTGAGTAGAGGAGAGAGTATTGCCCCACCCTGGAGAGAATGATGTAAATCATTCTAATTCTTGGCACTGGTATTTAAATTTTGTTCAGAGCATGCCATAAAAAAACTTTCAGACATTGTAAACTGTCTGTTTTGTCAAGAAAAGTCTCAGAAGCTTTCTGGAGGAAATTTTTTAGAAGATGAAGGAAATGGTGCAGTTTCATGTACAGGAAACATGAATGATGCCATAGTTCTCTTGACCCTCTTTGTTTCTGCTGTCTTGCCCTCAACCCCTACTCTGCCCCCCAAGTCAGGGAAGTTGTGAGAATGAGCAGCAGTAAAGGCCAAGAGAAACTATGGTTAACCCTAGAAGTTCCTCTTACAAGGAAGCTTGTCAGACTTCTTGTCTCCACAGCTGTGAGTCTCCTTTGCAAAGAGCTGCTATCCTGGACAAACCCAGAAGACCACATGCTCCAGTGTCTGGCATTCATGGGCCTCTAGGGAAGGGATGCAAAACTGTGAGAAGGCCTCTTTCGTCTCCCCAGTTTCTGGCAGCCATCAGTTTATAGACTTCTGAAGCATCTGGTGCATCAAAACTGCAGCGGATTTTTTATTATTATTTTTAATTTTTTATAGCCACCAATGGAAGTATTCTCCATGCATTTGTATAATCCCTTTTGAACTCATTTAAATACTTGGCATCCACAACACTCAATAAGTTACACAATTTAACTATGCCTTGTTTGGAAGAAGTATTTCCTGTGGCTTGTGCTTTAAAACTGATTATTTCCTTGTGTGAGTCTCAAGTAGTGAATAATCATTCCCTCTTCATCTCTCCCATACTATGCTTGATTTTATAGACCTCTCTATTTCAAGCCTGAGGGTTCCCTGTCTATGTAGTATTTTCTTGTGCAGAAATTGTTCTGCACATGCCGTTATCTGTGCTATCCTTTATGTACCTTTTCTAGTTTACCTAAATGCTTCATTTTTGTCTTTTTATGTTATTTTAAGTTTATTGAGAAGTAGAGCCTAACAGTCCTTTCACTTCTAGATTTCTTTTTTTATCTTGAACTGCTGTTTTGCAATACACATTTCACATCATAGACTCATGTAATGATTTGGCTTGGAAGGGACCTTAAAGATAATCTATTTCCAACCTTCCTGCTATGGGACGTTTTCACTAGAACTGTTTGCTCAGAGCCCAGTCAAACCTGGCCTTGAACACCCTCAGCTATAGGACATCCACAACTTCTCTGGGTGACCTGCTCCAGGGCCTTACCACACACACAGTAAAGAATTTCTTCCTAATATCTCAACCTACTCTCTTTTAGTACGAATCCATTCGCCCTTGTCCTGTCATTACACGCTCTTGTAAGAAGTCCCTTTCCTTTTTTCTTGTAGGCTCCCTTCAGATACCGCAAGGCTGCAATTTCATCTCAAAGTCTTTTCTTTTCTGGACTAAACAAACTCAATTCTCTCAGCCTTTCCTTGTAGCAGATGTGCTCCATCCCTCTAATCATCTTGATGGACCTCCTCTGGACTTACTCCAACAGGTCAATGTCCATCCTGTGTTGGGCACCCCAGAGCTGGATACAGTATTCCAGGTGCAGCCTCATAAGAACGTAGTAGGGGGGCAGAATTATCTCCCTTAACCTGCTGACCATGCTGCTTTTGGTGCAGCGCAGGACTCAATTGGCTTTCTGTGCTGCAAGGATCATCAAGTCCAAATCCCAGTTCTGTACAAGACCATCC
The DNA here is from genome assembly GCA_013399895.1 of Serilophus lunatus. NCBI lineage: Eukaryota > Metazoa > Chordata > Aves > Passeriformes > Eurylaimidae > Serilophus > Serilophus lunatus. Next base: position 242,430 of record VXBA01004623.1, on the reverse strand, counting down.
CCGAAGTCACAGCGTGTGCCTGAGATTACCCACCAGTATTTCTGAGTCCTCAGGAAGGCCGCTTTTGATCTGTTCATCCTGCAGCCCATGTTGATGTTGGGATTTCCCAGTAAGGCAGGTGCAGCACCTTACAGTTGGTCATAAACCTCATGAGATTCCCATGAGGCCCAAGACTTGACTTTGTCCAGGTCTCTCTGGATGACATCTTGTCTTAGCTAATTTTGCTGCAGGAGTTTACACATCAGTTGACTTGCATAACTATATTCCTAGAGTGCTGCAATATTAATTTTAGGGCTTTGATCAGTGATACAATAGTTCTTCACAAGGAAAATAGACAGTAATTTGCCAGCACAGAAGTGAAAGACTTTACCTCGAATGCAGCCTCTCTAGTGGCCTCTTGGTGTTGTTTGTAATTTAATCCCCATGCAAAGGTTGTTCTTTTTTCTTATTCTTGTTGATGCTATCAAAACGTTTTCTAGATGATTTATCTAATGCTTTTCAACAGTGTATCATTGAAACTGGCCATAATACCTTAGTTCTGCAATATTTCAATAGCAAGCACTGAATGTTTCAAAGGTCTGAGATCATGAGGTCTTGAAAGAAGGCAGTGTAACAGATTAGCCCCTTTTGGCATGAGCGCTGTTGGCCTGCCCTCATAGCTGTGAGTAGCTCGGATTTTTTTCACTGGTTTCTAAAGGGTCATAACTGATTTGCAATGCATAATTTTTATAAACTAAAATCTTTAAGACAGAGCTGCCTTATTAGTTGTTATACTGGTTTGGTTTGCCCTTTTCCCGTTTTACTAGTCACTTATCTTCTCTCTGGGTGAAAACAACTTTGCATTTTGTGAAATTACCATGGAAAATCTTTTGGAGTTCCAAGCAGTATGGTTTGATCACCCCAAAATCAGCTGGCTAATACTTCCAAGGGTAGACTTAAATCTGATACCAAGAATCTCAATCTTTTTGTGACCCTTGGAACAGTCATTTTAAACTTCCTTCATGCTTCTTTTTAAATAGTGGATCATATTTAGCTCATATAGATACTAGAACCCTGACTCAAGGATCTGTGACCTGCAAATGTATTTTGTCTGCTGTGCCTTGAAGTTGCTACTCTAAAGTAAAACAATAATACCTTGGGTTCTGCATGGCCATGTTCATGGGGAAAGTTGTCAAAAATCATCAATAACTTCAAAAGCAGATTTTCCTACTCAAGACATACTGTGATGAAAACAAGATGCTGTGCTGTAGTGCTTTGGATTATCCATACTTTCAGCTGGGAATCCTTTGACCTGGATATCTGAATGATACTGTGAGTTAAAATAGCATGTCTGCTCTACAACAGTTAGTGGCCCCAGGACTTGCACCTAAGTGTGATAAAAGATGATCTGTGTATCAGACAACATGAACTGAAGAAGCAATATGTTCTCATTTTACAGCAGGAGGAGTGGAGCTGGTGATCCAAAGGCTTCTGTGATACCACGGAGAACCAAGCATGAATTATAGTTCAAACACTAGATGTGTGCACTGGAGATTTTGTCTTAGATGTGTTGTTAAAATTCATCTGAAGCCAGAAGACATGTTTGGTTTTGTTTGGCTGAATTTTTTTTTTTAACCATTAATTAAAAGGAAGAACTGAACAAGGGGTTTGAGTGTCTTTCTGATAACCAAGCCTTAGAGACTGTGGGGCACCAATGTTCAGATGAGTTTGCAAGTGCCTATGACAAAAAAGAAGAACTTCGTTCTGAAGTCACATGCCTTTGAAGGAACTGCTGACTTCAACACTCAGGCTCAGAGGTACAGTATAGCCATTTATACTACTCCAAAAGTGTCCCCAGAGGATTAAAAACTTTTTCTGGGTTTTTCCCCCACTCTAGCACATGGTCCCTTTTCCATGCCTGCAGCTGTGAGCAGCACTTTTATCTGAGCCTGCAATTTGGTGTGTTTGGGGACTTCCAAGTTCTCCAGTGCCCCTACAGTTTTTGGCAGCAGAGAGCTGCTAAACAGCTGAATCTTTTGATCTCCATTCAGCCTGCAAATGAACATTTCATCCAACACCTCCATACCTATGTTCTCCAGAACAATCAGACTCTTGATTGCCTCCTCCATCTCTCCCTCCTTTCCTCCCTCCCAAACTGGGGCACAGAGTGGAGTAGCTCCACAATGGATGACTATACTTCCAGCAGTGTGTGGAGGACTATAAATAGCCTTAAATAAATGCATGTAAGGATCCAGCATATTGTCTGAATGATCTAAAATTAGATTGCTCTAATGTTTGCGCATCAGTCTTCCTTTTCTGCAGAAAATGAATTTATTTCCAAAGTATTTAAGCTTGAATTATGGTTCCTTAAGGATGGGGGAGGGTGAGGAAGCTGCGTGAGGGGAAACTCCTGTAAGGATGGGTTCTAACTCTCTTATAAGAACAAGATCAGCTGCAATCACTACTGAGGGGGAAAAAAAGCAGCTGCAAGTTCCTGGAAAGCACAGGCATATGTAGTTGCAGCTTGTTCTTGAAATATCATCTTTTTGTTCTATTTGTTTTATTGTTTTGAGGGCATTTGCACCTTGAAGCAACAAACATTTTCGAAGAGTTTTACAGGAGGTGGGGTGGAAAAGACCCAGAGAGCATGTCCTCTTTTTTTTTTTTTTTTTTCTTCTGCCTAGGATTAAATGACATTGTATGTCCTATGTTCATGGTATTTCAGTTCTTGATCTCTAACCATTCATTGCAACACATAACAGTAGCTATTTATTTTGGATGAAATTGAACATTTTCTGATACCAACTAGAAATACCTGTTAGCTGTTACTTCTGTGGATAATCATATTACTCATACTATATAATGAAATAATGCTTTCTTATTTAAATAACTTGTTATTGAGTCAAGAGAACACAAATTTCAATCATTTCAATCTTCTATCCCCATCTTCATTCTCCAGTGTTTCTGGGCAGGAATTTATTGCACACTGATATTTTGTATCAAAATTCAAATATACTAGGCTTTTTAAATAAATTGTGATTTGTTAGCAATGAAAGCATAGAAAATAATTATTCTGTTGAATACATTGCAGCTTGATTGGAAGTAGTACTATTTTGGGGGTCTTTTTGTCTATAGGGAGCTGTTTAAGCAAGCTTATTGTGCTAAGCTGCATAAAGACGGGTCCACTGCATTGAAACAAAATGAGAGGCTTTCTCTGTTTTGCTATCAAGTTGGAAACCAGGGCAAAGGAGAGGGCTCTGAGGCATTGAGGTGCATTGGTACAGCTCTATTAAAGAGAATAACACATCTCATGCAAGATCATGCAAGGGACTCCGTCATTACACGACATGTTGGACTTATAATGGTCATTCAGGTGCATTAACAGATAATTTGATGAGATATCTGGACTCCTCAAAGTCTTGAAATATTCACAGAAAGACTAGTAAAGGATTTAGTACACTCTGAGAAGAGTTTTAAAGGATATGTTTTAGTCGTGTCAAGGGGTCCAGTAGTTTCTCTCATTTCCAAGTTAGTTTAACTATTGGTTATCTAGGGAGCAATAGTTCAATAGGTGTTTGCATATGAAAAACTCGATCCCTTACAGCTTGTTTTGTATGGAGTTGTACATTTCTTCATATAAGATTCCATTTTCCTTTTCTGTTTTTATCAGCCCTTAGGGGAGATTTTTTTTTTTTAGCTTTTTAACACAGATACGAGCTGAAATGGTCTATTCAGAGTGAACTCTGTGCGAGGAGTATTATGGTACTTATACTTGTGCTCGCACGAACGCGTATGTGACTGTGCATTGAGATGCAAATCCAGGCAAACAATCCTTTCTTCTCTGAATTTTCATGCAAAGGTCTGCAGTACGGCTAAATTAGCAATAGTGAGTTTTAACCACAGGAGGGAGCGATGTTTATCTGCAGTGGGAACGCTGCAGTCACTAGCAAGGCTTAGCACTTATTTAAAGGTTACAGGTCTTTATTTTCAGTTTTTATCACTGTTCTCTCTTGGTTTTCCTATGTCTCTTGGTGACGCGTGTGATAAAAAGAATGTAAGTAAAAAGGATATAGCGTAACGTAGTTGATTATGCCGATGATGCTGATTAGGAATCCATCTCCAACTACATCAACTTTCACCTGAAAATGGCAGAATAGATTTCAGCAGAGTGAATTCACCGAACCCTGAGTACTTAATGCTGAGCCTACAGCCCGATGGAGGTAGCGCTTCTGGCAGAAGATTACTCTAGCAGAGTTGAAAACTGCAGCAACATCTCCTGACTCTCCAGAGCTATGCTTTCCCCTCTGATTCCCTTCTGCTCTGTTGGAGGCAGCAATTGAAAATACTATTTTATTTCGTAATTTACTCAACAAAAAAAATGAGTTCATAAAGCAAATGACTGTCTTTCACTGCTGCAGGCTGCGGGTACATTTTTGTCTTTAGTGTTTTGGTTGTGTTTTTTCTTTGGTTTTTTTTGCATTGTTTTTTATTTGATTGGGGTTTGGGGATGGTTTGTTTTGGAGTTTTGTTGGTTTGGTTTGGGGGTTTTTTCTTGTTTCTTTGGTGGGGTATTTTTTTTGGTTTGGGGTTTTCGAGTGAGGGGGGAGGGGGAGGGGATGTTGCTGGTGTTTTTCCCCTAAAATTCTCCAATGGACACTGGCCTGGGACACTATCCTGAGCTGGGATACAAGCACCTGCAGAAGGGAAGGCGAACAGGCTGAGAAGAGGGTCTAGTTACCTCCAGCATCTACAGGCTAATATATCCAGTTGTGCAATAGCAGTCATAAAACCAAGCAAAATGAGAGCAGCAGATTGAAAGTGACTAATTGCTGTAGGGGTTTGTTGGAGATGAAAAGCTTGAAAGTGCAAAATTGAAAGCAGTGTGGAAAGAAGAGGTGAGGAGCAAGGAGGTTTGACAGCTGGTCGGGGAAGTGCTAAAGGATGAGAAGAAGTCTTCTGCTATTCAGCCTGAGATCCTGGTGTGAGAACCTGGCAGGAAGGCTGGCGTCCCAGTCTGCTGCAGGCAAGAGAGTGGCTCTCGGGAGGAGAAGAGGCATAAGAGTTGGTCAGCTGAGACTGGGAAGCAACCTCAAGTCACTCTTAAGAATTCTCAGAGTTGTAGGTATTTGTAGGATGCTGTATGTATCTACACTGTGAATATAGGTCTGAGTTAGAAGGTTATCTGCTGCCTCCTTATCTAGTCATTTAATAAAAATATCTCAGTGACCTGGCAGTAGACAGTGGCATGACTTAATAGAAAATTACTGTCAGTGTGCACTCATGCCAGCTCCACCTGGAGTTCACGTGCACTTTCTTGACTTAGCAAAAGAATAAGGTTTAAGTGAAGTGTAAAGGTGGTGTTATAAGTGAAAGACATTCCCATTCCTCTCTTTTATTTTTCCTTATATGCTATTTTCCATTTGTTTTCATGCAATGGATCTTGCTTGGGTTTTTTACTGTATCTTCCTTTTTTATAGCAGACTAGAGAGCTGGTGTGTCATACAGAGACATCACACTCCTAATGGCAGCCTTGTCACTGTTCATGAGTTATCTTCTCTGGCAAAAATGAGAAATGACATGTATTTTGCAGTAGCATAGCTGCAGCAACTCCTGCTGGCCTGGTGGAGCCTCTGGACACCCAGCAGTGCCCTCTTCCTCTGGAGGAGTTTGTGTCTTTTTTTTTTGCAGGGGAGCAAAGGGAAAGGACATGGGCAGCTTGGACTGGGTGGCGTTGTTTTCTGGGTTCTTACACATGCCCCTAGTAGTGTTGCAAACTCTTTCCAAGATTTCACAGGGGTTGTTAGTTTAAAACTCATTTTTCAATCAATAAAGACATATCCAAATTGGTTTCTGCTGAGCTTGTGACATTAAGGCTGTTCTTTTCCTGCTATAAGATGAACATAACTGATTTTTAGGTTGTGTCCATGACAAGAATATGAACTGATGAGGAACAGTTGCAACTCTGGCAATGTTTTCAGGGTATGTAAGACTGTAGATGGTTGATTAAGCTGGGGGATTCAGTAGAAGTTTAAGTATTTGCATATGATAAAATAGGAGGGTTTTAGGGGGTTTGATCTAAGCTATAATAAGAGTCTAAGCCTAGAAACAGAAAATGGTCCTTCCTGCCATCAAAGCTCTATGCGTTTTTTCACAGCCAACATGACCTCAGCCACTTTGATATTGCTGCAGTTATGATAGTGTGGCATTCATTCTTGTAGCAGAAGCAGGGGTGAGAAGAAAGAAAAGAGAATAGGAGTACATCTGCTGTTAGTCATCTTTGTTGTATGAAAATGCTAGTTTTAAGAAAAATAGAGGCAGGCTAGGCCCTTACTTGGCTTTTTTATCTATGAAATACCAGCATTGATCCACAAACACACATTGCTAGAAAGTTATTGACAGCCTGACTTGGAGAACATGGAAAGGAATAATGCTGATTTAGAAATGTTTTAGCTAATTAAGAAATGTTGTGGAGAGGAAATACTTTCTAGTGGAATAGTCAAGAAGAAATTGGCCAGAAGAAATCAGTGCTGAGGTACAGGTGTTGGTGACCAGAAGTTTGAATTTGGTTTGGAAAACAAAACATTATAGGTGAAAAGTTTTGATCTCCCTGAAAAACAAATAAAAGCACACACAAGGAAACAACCAAATAAAAATACACCAACAAAACAAAAAGAAATCAACAAAATAAATAAATAAATAACAAGTACAAAAACCTCAGCCAAAATAAAAAAAAATGAAGTGACTGATATGTAAGAGCGAGTTAGTTTGAGTAGTCACAGGATATCCTGGTTCACTTTTGGGGATGCTGAAGAAATGTTAGCATCATGAGCCTTTCAAGTTCAGCTTTGTCAGTCCCATGCCTTTGAGTGCTTCCTTTTGTGCTTGAACATCCCCTTTTCTCTTGCTTTACTCTGCTGACATGAAGAAAGAATAAAACCATTTCTCATAACATGCTCATGCTAATAAAATGCAGCAGTGAAGCGCACAACCTTTCTCCTGTTTGCAGTAAAGGATTTCCAGTATCATGTGGTCAGTCATTACTAATGAGACATCACAAATGTAAAGATAATAACAAGCCCATTGTCACCAAAAGGCTTAACAAAACAAATTCGTTGTATTTATAATTGTGCTTTTAATTCCAGAGGAGCTCAGGGAGTTTTAGTATCAAGAAGGTTATTTCACCGATGACTGAATCACAGACACTTCTGCTTCAAAGAGCAGTATCAGTTTGACAACTCAGAGCTTTATTGCTCAACAGCTTTGAGCAGGAAGAGGAGCTGATAGTCATCTCGGAGGAGTCTCAGGACAGCTTCCAAAGCTGGAGCCTGGCCAGGCTAAGCTGTCTTGTTGAGAGGCCTGTGCCAAAGTCTTTCCCTTCACCCACAGTCATCCAGCACTTCACATTTTGGTCTAGTTCTGTAAATTCTGACTGTTTTTTTACTTCTTGAAAACCTTTTTAAAATACCAGTGATCTAAAAATAGGACTTGTAATGCAAAAGCAGAGAATTTTTTTTCCTCAGCCACTAGGTGCTTCTGGATATGCTCATTTTAGACATGTTGTTCAAGTGTCAGCTGGCTGCCTTAATGCTGTGACTATCCTAGCTCATCTCCAGTTGCTGTTGAAAAACACATTGAACAGAGTTGCTCTCTGCTCTAGTCCTAGGCAAGCTAAAAAATGTAAAAATTATATGAACGTTAGACAGTTTTGTCTGTTTTCTTCTTGTTCCAAGCTTATATGTTCGCATTTCGTACATTTTCATCAATAGAAAAAATAGCCAGTGTCAAACTTAATAAGGTCCCCACTGGCTTGGATATTATACCTCTTCCATGCTCAAGGAACCTACAGTACCTGAAAATGCAACTTACTCAGAGTAGATCTGGGAATTTAGCAAAGACCATGTCATGTTTTATGACTACATCAAACTTTCTTCCTTCCCTTGTTTTTCCTTTTCCCTTTCTTCATTTCCCTATTGGGTCCCAGTTTGGGTCTGCATAAAGGATTTTATATGTGATGGGTTTTATTACCTAGGATTCCAAGTGAATCAACATAGATTTTTCTGTTTTGTTTTCCAGCTTTCTAGGATTTCCGAGGTCTTTTAGTATTCTAAATGCTGAAGAGTTTACTCTATATAGGATAGAGAAGCTACAAAATGTAACACTCAAAAAAAAAGTCCTCAAATTCCTATACCTGTTCTTATGTTGCTGTATTCTTTCTGAGAATCTGATCTGGCTTTTTAAATCTCCACCTCTTTGCTGCATCCTTCATCTCTGCAGAGACACCCTACTTAAGTAACTTTCCACTTATAGCAAAACAGCCCAGATTCCTGTGCAGTGCATCAGCCTCACTCAGGAGGTGATGTTAATAAAAGAGCATTACAATGGTAAAGCATTATTCTCATCTCTTTTTCATTTCAGAATCCTTTTAATTTGTGTTGATATTGTGTTTATATTTCAGACTATGTTAAGAATATTCTTAGAAGTAGACTTATATGGGCTTTCAAACTCTAGTAAACCGAAAAAAAAAGTTCACTTCTGTTGTAGCAAGGAAATTCCATGTTAAGGATTGTTTTCACTTTTGTAGAGAGAAGTTTTGCATCTGTGGAACACCTAACTGTCAGCAAGGTGATGGAAAGGCACCTGTCCTCTTCACTGTAACTTACTCAAAGAATGACCTAGAGACAAAAATATTTAACTCCAGGTTTATACACCTGGTAAAGCAGTGGTTTGTATCAGTGATGCCTATTGCTCCCAGCTGCAGTCGGATGCCCTCTGATGCGGAATGACATGTTATGTCTTAAAGATGCAGGAGGTAGGACTCACAAGCCACAGATTTGTGAAACTCACAGAGGACTTTTGAATGCCTTGATTTTTGTGATTCTTGATGCCAGCTGTTTTTGAGATGTTTGTCTGTTGCACTAGCTGCCAGGCCAACTTTTTAAATGCTCCTTTTAGGATCTCAGCTTAGCTTCATAGGAAAATACTTTCAAAAATATTAACGATTTTTTGAAATGTCTGAATCTTTGTATTGCATCTGGAGCTTATTTGCAGAAACCATTAGAAGCAACTGTGAAAATATTAGGACACAATACTGCATAACACATAAAGCATTTGGCTAGGACACAAACTCTGGTCATGTCATTTGCTCAGTATGTACTGTCAATCACTTTTCTTTGTTGCCTACTGTACAAAAGAATTTTTTTTCACCTTCAAATTGTATGAACTGTATTTTATTTCATACTTGAGACCAGTAACAGGGTCACCTAAAGGAATTTAAAGTCCTTGGACCTGCAAATTCTTGGCCAAAGTCTGGATGCACCTAAGGCCTCAGATGGTTAAATGGCACATGCACTATGAGTGGATCACATTGTCTTCATTGCATTGAAGATAAAGATTCATACTGTTCACAGGGAACCCAGTGTCAGATTTGTTGCACATGGATAGATCTGTTCAGTGATGCGATTCTCTTACCTGTATGCAGCTCTATCCCCAGAAAAACAACCTTTCCCTGAACAGAAAAACTCTGTCCCCTACTGTTTTTCTGTGCCATGGTGGCTTTTTTTTTTTTGTCATATACTATTAAATCACATAGTATTTGCTATGTCTGGGAGCTCTATTGCAAATAATAGTGTAAATCAGTGCTCAGGCTTTAGAATTCAAGCCCTTTCCTTAAGATGACACCACTTAGCTGAAGAACCCCCATAGCCACGTGAGGACTGATTTTCACAACTGAGAAGAGCCTTAGTTCTTTAACAGTTTTTTGACTTGCTTGCTTTGCAAAATGGAAATCTTTAGAGTTGTATCTCAGAGATACATATATATATAAATAAATGTAAAACCCACTCTCATAGCAAAGGAAAAAGCAAAATGAAACAAATCAAAATGCAGAAGAAAAGACTATGAAAAGACTCTGTATGCACATATATATATGTATAGATACAGATATATGTACACATATTCACACAACGTTCTTGATGCTTTCTGGTTACATCTCAGCCACAGCTACAATGCATTCAGTGTGTTTAGGTGATTGGTTTCCCTATAGTCCTTTTGCATCATATATAAATAATACTGTTTGAAATAGGTAGCTATGGATCAGGGAAGAACTTGTTAAAAATTACACAGGGACTTTCTTGGAAATCTGTCTCAATGTTTTGTGAAGCCGATATCTATGTTTTCATTTTTAAAACCACTTACCAGCATGAAAGCAACATTTTTATGTCAATGATTGTTTCTATCAGAGTTTGTGTGCTGCTGATTTACTGTCTTTCTCCTAGAAGAAATTTTCTGATATATTTTTTTTGTAAAACAAGTTTCAGTTTGACTTCTCTTTTACCAAATATTCTGTATTTCATGAGGTTAGGGATTGTTTTTGCCAAGAGACTGGGTTTTGCTACTTGTAAAAGTCATTACCTTATTGGCTTCAGTCAAGTACAACATACGGAATTGCTGTTCTGTGGAAATGTGTTTATTTTTCCAAGAGGTGCTTGTGGCTCCCAAAATAGCTTCTGTATGACTGTGTAGTAAATTTTAGATTTGCCAGTCTTGGCACTATTCTTTCAAACAATTTATTTCCTCCTCCATATTACTTCAATGGTGCCTTTAATGAGTGTATGTCTCAAGCAGTGACAAGGGCAATTTAAGTCCATCTCATTTCCTGGTAAACATCCAGCCTTCAGTGAAATAAGTTCTTCTGCATTTTAAGTTGTGTGCAAACTTTCGCTTGCATTTTATTAGCACTTCCTCAGATCAGTTAGTAGATATTATAACAGCAGGTGAAAAAGAAGAGTATTATTCTATTCAACTCTTGGGCAAGAAGGGCAACAGGAAATAAAAGCATAATGTGTATCTTCTCTTCTAGTATTAATATTGCTAAAGTGAGTAGTGCAAATCAGGCTTGATTGCTTTTATTCTAGTAAGACTATTGAATGTATGTCATAGTTTAACCCTTGCCAGCAGCTAAGCCACACTCAGCTGTTTGCTCACTCCCCACACTGGGACTGGAGAGAGAACAAGAAGGGAAAAAATGAGAAAACTCGTGGGTTGAGACAAAGACTATTTAATGGAATGGGTAAAGCAAAAGTAACGCACACAAGCAAAGCAAAACAAGGAATTAATCCATCACTTCCTGTGCACAGGCAGGTGTTCAGCCACCACTAGGAAAACAGGGCTCCATCACATGGAATGGTGACTTGAGAAGACAAATGCCATTACTTTGAATGCCCCCCCCCCTTACTACTTCTTCCCCCTGCTTCGCATACTGAGTATGATATTGTATGGTATGGAGTATACTTGTGGTCAGTGGGCGTCACCTGTCCCAGCTGTGTACCCTCCCACCTGCTTGTGTACCCCAAGCATGCTCATTGGTGGGGTGGGGTGAGAAGCAGAAAAGGCCTTTACCCTGTGCAAGCAATAGCTAAAACATCTCTGTATTTTGAGCACGGTTTCCAGAACAAATCCAAAACACAGTCCCATACCAGCTACTCCAAAGAAAACTGATTTGGATTCCATCCAAAACCAGTGCAATCTTTTCAGCCAAAAAGACACTGACAGATACAGAAAATCGGTAGAAATTTTTTACTGAAAACTAGGGAGATATCTCAGAGCATTCGTCAGTGATTGGGAGAAAAAACATATAACAGAGATACTGCAACAAGAACAAAGCATTGGAAATGCATAGAAGGCACAAGAAAGGCTAATGAAACATGGGAAGGTCTACCTGAGGCAGGCCGGCAGTTAGAGGGTTGCTCCTCCTTGCAGATTGATGAGGGTTGTGAATCCTGACAAAGTCACACTTTTTATTAAAGTTGCACTGTATGGTATTTTCCCTTCCTGAAAACGGTCTCATTAAGTGTTTGCCTCCGTGGGACCTTTGTGTGGGCTCTCTTGCTAATCTTTGAAAAGTTACATCATCCTTTGTTCCACATGGGACAGAAGCCAAGGTGCCTTCTGAAGAGGATATATCCCTTGTCCTGTCAGGGGATAGAAAGGGACAGTGAAAAATACTTTAAAAGAAGCAGTGACTGTCTTTAGGAAGGGTGACTGGTGGCTTCAGACCACATTGCTGAGAGCAGTGGGAGGTGAGAGATGTTTGGAGAGGAGACGTTCCTCAGTAGGTCCCATCCAGACCTCTACTCATCAGACCTTCATCAAGCTGGAGAGTGGCTGTGGGGCAGGAGGAATCTTCTGCTCATGAGCTCTCAGCACTTTTCAGGTCTGTAGGGAATATTTAAACTACTTGGATACAATTGCTTAGGGTGGGTCAAGTGTGATGCTGCCTTCTGCAAGGTCTCAACAAACTTTAGCTCATACTCTGTCAGAAATAAAGTAACAGGCACGGTCTTATTCTCAAAAAATTACTCGTCGTCCAAAACTATAATTTTCTTCATTTTAGGAAAGAGACTTCTTGTTGAAATACCACAAAAAATTGAGTTGCTGCTTTACTGATAAAGTGACTTTTACATTTACTTGTAAACTGCTTCTGGAACACTAGCTAAAGTCAGATAACAAATATTCTAGTCTACATAAACCCAGATGCTTTCCACCTTTCTTTCTTTTCACCTTTGTAGCCATGTTGTCCTATATACTGAGTTATGATAATTAGTAATAGAAAAATCCTTTAAGAAAACACTGAAAGCCTGACTTATTTTTGTATCGCTAAAGCTTCTGTAATTTCTCAGCTGTCTTGTAGCTTCAGAGAAAATTCAAAGTAGCAGCAGAGTAAGCATAGTATGGGAGGAGTTCAACTGAAGCATAAATTAACTGTATTTCATTTCCCCTTAATAAAGAATTTCAGTTTTTCCACAGCTAACTGTATAATCAATTTGATCCCCTGCTGGCTTGCTAACTCACTGCTGGCTTCGCTTCAATAATACCAAGCCTGTAATGAGGGAAATGGGAGGCTCTAATCACACAGAGGAGAAATAAGCAGCTGCAATTGAACGTGTAGTTTAGCTGTGCAGAATTTTGCTGTGGCTTTTATCGCTGAAGAGCTCAAATACATTTCCCCCCAGGTCCGCCTTGCTTTGGAGACTAAAAAGCAGTGTACTCTTCCAGACTCATTAATCATATTTCACTGATTGGTTGACGCTAAATACTTAAATCCTATTCAGTTTTCAGCAGCCTTGAGCTTACTCCTGCGTCTCTGTAAAGTTTTAGCTGTAAGCTCTACTTGCATAGCCAGGGTGCATTGCAGCTCTGCTTTTCTGTATTAGTAATGCGATATAATTCATTTCATTCTGATGTGAAATCGTTAGTCAAGGTATGCTTTAATTGTAACATTATTGTGCCACAAGTCTGGGAGTGATTATAATAGGAAAAAAAAAAAAAAAAAGGTATAATAACTGCTAAGTTTGTTTTTCCTGCCTTCACCATGCCTAGAAATTATACCCTGTGTTATGGGTTTGTTCAGTTACTCACTTGTAATTCCACATTTTTTTCCAACACTTTGGGTATACAAGACACAAGTTAAACATGCTAGATAAACAAAGATTATCTTTAGTCACAGTATCGCCAGACAAAAGACTCTTCTGAGCTAGCAGTCCCCACCCCTACATTTCTATTTCTGCTCTTCATTCTAAATGCTCTACTTATAGTTGCAGATATTCTACCTGGCAAAACTATGCAAAAAGGAAATACTTTGTGTCAAATTAAACTTTTTATTTTTTCATATTTTTGTTTGACTTCAGCATTTGTGGGTGAATGAATTCTGCTTCATATCTGAATTTTTCATTTTATTTTTTTTTTTTCCTGACAGTGCAGGAGGGGGGAATAACTGAGGAGAGGAGGTGGGGGCTAAAGTTCATTTTTAGTTTTCTGCATCATTTGATCTCATTTTTGACTTGTGGCCATGTGATCAGGTAGAATTCAGCGCAAGGAGAAACAGAGTGGGGGAGGCTGAGCCAATGTCAGAAAAGCCTAGAAGAAGAGTAAAGAGCTTTAATTAAAATTAAATTTTGTTTACTTTTCTTCCTTTTTTTTCCCCAGTTATGAATACAAAATTATAGTTCGTACACAATTTCTTGTTGCTTACTGTCTTCTTTTGGAATCCCCTATGTTCAGAGTCCTAATGAAAAAAAGTTTTTTATTGCACGCAAGCATCACAAATTAGTATTGTTGCAAAGGTATCTGCCTATTTTTTACATCATTAGAGAGTCCTTGGTGTCATTCCAGAATACATGCCCTCTTTATGATGAAAATTTTAAAACCTAAAGTGATGTAAATGTTATTAGGAAAGCAATCTTGTTTTGATTTATACGCAGGACAAAGCTTACCATCAATTCTGTCAATGTAGTATATAACAGCGCATAGAATGGTCTTCTTTTTGAGAAGAAAGGGGCAAGAACTCATCTGTCACCTTTTTTTTCTGCCTTTTAACAGCTGTCACATTGTATGTGCATACAGAGAGGGACGTGAGCACTTGGACACCTGCTAAGGTATCAGGAAGTTGATGAAAGGTGGAATGGCTCATTGCCTTCACGCCCCTTCATTCTCAGAGGACCACACTGCAGCCCACAGTGCTTGGCCTGTTTTTTCTACTACCGTGTTTGGGCAGAACCCATTAGATACAGTCCAAAAACAGAGCCCAGAAGAAATCCTGTGGGTTATAGCCTAGCAGGGTGGAGTCCTGGAGATGCTGCTGAGGGCTGAGCAGCAGCAGGAGATGCCACACAGGAGGCGGTCTGGTTGCAATGCAGGGATCAGCCAAGTACATGTGCTTATTTCAAACATCATGGCTTACTGCCAGAGGAAGAGGCTTTGAGGAATAAGAGATCCTAGATATTTGATGATGGACATTCTCTGGTACTGTTTTGTGTGCTGGCTGGACTGAGAATGCCCAGTTCCACTTTTAAGCTGTTTTCTAGTATGATCCCAAGATTTATGTAGTAGATGAGGCTCTCTATCTTGGCTCAAAAGACAGAGTTGCATTGTCTGGTGAGTCACCATTTTCAAATCTGAGTGCACAAAATTAAGGATGAAAAGCATGTTGTTTGGGGTTTAGCCCTTCAGAAAGGAAAAAAGAAAGTTATTATTGAAGTTTTATGGTTCTCCTTCTCCGTAAAGCAGAGTGGTTCCTACTACAACATGACTGTTCCAAAGTTTCAGAGAATAACAGCATCAGTGAGGAAGAAGTGCACACGGACCCTACTGGAGCTGTAGTAGTTGTTGTTATGTTTATTAAAAACTAGGCCATTATCAAGGCAGTTGTGGGTAGCAGCCGTTACCTTAAGCACTTGTTGAGAGAGAAGAGCTGGAAAGCCACAGGGATAATACAATTTAAAGGAAGCTCTGGCAAGATGAGGAAGTACCAAAGTCTAGCAGTTACAGTGATCTGTACTAAAGAGTGAAGTTGGTGGTTTTAGTGCTCAGATGATTTAATATGACTTGAGCGTCAGCTTTCAGAGTGACACGTCATTAAAATTTTGGTCAGAATTCTTGTGAAAAATGCAGTCAATGAGTCCCCAGTCCTCATGATGAATACTGTTCATGAAATAGTTTAAGAATTACTGAGGGCACATATTTCTGAAAGGAAGCTGCCTGTCTTTACCTTTTAGGTCTCGACTCTTTTGTTGTGAATGATGGAGACACCATTTCGCACAAGGCTTTTGCAAAATTAAGCCTTTCTCCATGGCACTAGCAGAGAGAACACATTTCTTCCACAATCCATTTCTAATTTGCCACCACTCTTCTGAAGGAGACTTTCAATGGTTTCTGGCTGGAATGAATTGACTCGAACAAAAAACATGCCCATTGCCAACATTCTCCTTCATTTTCCTCCATCATGTTTTATCTAATATTTCCAAACTTCCCCATTTGTAGTATTTGTGAAGGAGCAAATTCATAACCTCTTGACACTTCAATGTTTTCCTTGCAACTTTTAAGACCTTTTTTCTCTTTCTACCCTTTGTTTCAATTCATTTCAATTTATGCTAATGTACTGCACTTCTTCTGAGAATGAAAACTGAGCCAGATTTAGCTAGCAAAAGTGGTTTTCTCTGCTCTATTAGAAGAGCAATACCACAATACCAGCCTGAATTTTATATTCTTTTTCTGCTACTACATCACGTTGTGAAACCTCCTCCTAGTCATTGTCTATTGTCAGCCGCACGGCTGCTTGGGCATACCTGCTTCCACCTGCTCAGTCCTCCCTTCACATACATTGCCTGTACTCTCCCTGTAATAATTTTGAAAGCTTATTATTGTATTTTCTTACAGTGTTTTCATTGTCTCTGTCTTTTTTTTAGTTGTGTTTTTTTAATGTTATCTCCATTCTCACTAATGCTATCAGACCCTCTTAGTTTAGCATTATGTGATGTGATTAACATGTTGTTTACAACATGCTCTGCCATTGTATTACTGAAGCTGCTAAATGAGATGAAACCAATTTATAAACCTCCTTAAGCTCACAGAGAGCCAAATAAAATGAAATTCTCACTACTTACCTTTCTGGTTTTTAAAAATGGCTTTAAATGGCTTTGAAGACTTATAAGCCTGCTTGAAGTCACTCTTTGTGGAAGATTAATAAGACATCACCAGCCATCACATAAACCTGCAAAACAGGCCCTGCTATTATTTAATGAAGACAACCAGGTTGGGGACTATAGGTGTTACTTCTGTTTTTAAAGCATTTTAATTAAAATTATGTCATCAATTTTTTTTAAGCAATTGATATTTCTTTCAGGTGTTATTAGGCTCCTTGCTGTACCTTATTTGGAACAACCATTTTCTCTTCTGATCTGCTGCCATGCAATAGAAATCAAAGCATTGAGCATTTTCTTTATGAAGTTGTTCATTTTGAGTAAGGAAAAGGTATGTGAAAGGGTAAAGGTTCTCCAGAATACTTTTCACTAATTCCTGACTTTTAATTTAGAAAGTAGACCTCCATATGGCTACAGGTCAAGACCATGGCTGTAAAATACATTTGACGTAACAATAGGGGGAAAAGAAGATTTTGAGTTGTCTCAAATATAGGTATGTTAAAAAGATACACCTGCAGCTTTCTGGCTGAAAAATGAAGAGCATTGTAGTTTCAGAAATAAATATACAATACATAGCCCTTTATAATTCTATAGTGTTCTACAAAAATTAAAGCACCACTGCACCCTGTGTTATTAGTATTTATTGAACCAACTTATTGTGGTAATGTGGTCAGAGAGGAATTCCTCAGCACCACATGACACTGTGATTAAGTTGTCACACTGAAAGATACCAGGCATTCCTGGCTTTTAGTTTGGTACATTCCCAAAACGTTTAATATGTCCGATATTGGTTTGCTCACTAGTGATTTTTCTGATTTCTAGGAAGTTGTTTTTTCTTCTCACAAATAAGTTGGATTTTTATTTTTTTTCTTCATAGCTTTATCAGATAGGATGCTGCACTTCAGTTTCTCTTTTGAGGAAGTGTGACCTATATGTTACTATTCATTGTTGGACATTCCACTTTATTTTGCCTCTGTACAAAATTTCACAGGAGTCAGTCAGAATATTCATCAAACTTTGTAAGGTTATCTATTTCCTGAAAGTATTTTCAGGCCACAGTTTTAACAAATTGCTGGTTATTCTGTGTGCCCCAGTTTTTGTGGAAACATCAGAGAGGACCTCATTTTCAGAAAGCGTTGAGGACAGGAAAACAGACCACACTACAGTTTCAACTACCCTGAAATTACCAACTGTTAAATCTTACTGCATTCATTTCCCTAGATTGTACTCTGTACTTTGCATATCATCTAGCATTAAAAGTAACAAATGTTTTCTCTTGCTATATATTTGCTATAGAACGTATCTAATTTAAGGGATTTCAACGGGTGTGAAATGAATTCCCGTACTTTGCTAGGTTTATAATAACAATTTCAACTGTGTTAAAAATATGTAAATGCCAGTTTTAAATCTCTCTCTACATTGATCTTTATCTTGTTTATTTATAATATAGTTTTGTATTTTTCACTTTGTTTTTATAGTTTTCTTGGTATTCCAGTGGATGAACTAGTTATGTTGGTCCGGCTATGTTTCCTCTTACTTTCACCTGTTTATATCAATTTTCAATATTTTTTTCTTAGTATATCAAAGTACTTTCACCAATCTCATACAGACACCTTGCTGTCCTGCGCTATATTCCACTTTCTGCACAATGACTATTTGTTTGGGGTTTTTTCCCTTTCGAAATTGAATGCAGCTATAATTCTTCCTTTGACTTTCATCCTTGTCTTCTAATGAAATTAAACATTCATGTCACAAAACTTGTGCTCATAAAAAACAAATATCTGTTTTGTGTCTCAAGTTATATTGTAGTATTTCAGTGAAGAGCTTGATGGACTGTTCTTCGTTTCTTAATGGAACTCTAAGCAAAACCATATTACAAAGGGATTTATTTTTTTTTTTGCTATCCATTATTTTATTAATTTTGAAAGGTGATATCTGTTTTCCATATGAAGTTTTTAAGTTGATTCTCCAGCTAACCTAAGAAAAATACGTTGTTTATTTGAAAAGATTTCAAAGTCTAAGCAATCTAAGATAGAGAGACTCAAATGCATTTGCATGACAATATCATACTACAGGCCTGTATGTTCTTTTCTTCATCAGAAATGGGATTATGGCATGAATATACAGGAATTTGTATCCATATAATTTGACGGCAGGAAATATTAAAATAAACTGTAAACTCAATTTTCAGCTTGTCCTAGGGAGGAAATTGGGATATTACTGGGTAAAATACAGATTGCAGACTAGCAACTAAAAAGCATAGATTTGCAGAAATAGAACGATTACATAAGGTTCTCTGTCATTTTCTTTCAGTAACATTGAATATAATTACCTCACCATTTATCTCAGTAAATGCTAGGTTCCCAAACAAAGCTACATAAATATAATTTTTTTATATCCCTTAAAAAAAAACACCAAAAACCAACTTTGAAGAGACTTCAGCTATCTATATTCTTGATGAAGCTTCTACATCTTAATACATGCAATCTAACTAAGGAAAGCCCAGAATTATTACTTTGTAGGAAATCCACTTCTAGAAACAGAATTAGTACTTTGTTAATTTTTTGTAACAATAAGGCCCTAAGTTTTAAAGGTGGTGAACCTCTGGTAATTAGTATTCAAGTGAATTAATTTGTTACTCTGTGGAAATATCAGGAAATTACAAAGTGAGCTTTTCTGCTATTAGCTACATCTCTGTGCTTCAGGCCCATCGGCATTAGATACATTTTCCTAAATCTCATTTCAGGCCTGTTCTCTTTAGGTATGAAAACTCAAAGTGGGGGCCTCTTGGTAGTGACTGCTGAAGCTGCTTGTCCAGGCGTGCTGCCCGGTACCCAAAGCTTTTGATGAGATGCACTGCCCATGGGAAGCAAGGAGGGCTGTCCTTTGTTAGCATCGTGTATGGATTTGATTATTTATTTATTTTCCCCACATCTAACTTGTCTCCAGCTTTCAAGAAAAGAAGTTCTACAAAAACAAACAAAAAAAAAGGAAATATTTTGTTTCTTTTTTAAAATCAAAATAATAAACCTCAGAATGTTTACGAAGTTTGTATTGTTTCCTCACACAGATTTCACTTTGAATTGACAGTAGCGCTTTTTTTCCACCCCACGCAGTCTGTGAGGGGCTGCTGAAGTTGAATATTGACTTTGATGCTTTACATTTTCCAGCACCTAGGGAAGCAGGAACCCCATGCTCCAGCCACCCCTGGCATCATGTTCTTCCCCCCAGTGCCTCTCCTCTGGCCATGCTTGCTCAAATTGGGAGAGAAAGGTGCTTCTCTGTGGAAAAGGGAGCATGCAGATTTTTTAACCATCTCAGTGGAAGAGGAAGTAGAGACCAAGAGAAGATATGGTGAAGGTAAGGATTCATTTAAAGGAGTGCAGCTGGGGTGAGAGTACCCCACTAGAAACTGTATAGGTGCAAATCCAAGAGGCGTAAATTTGTGCCTTGGTCTTGGCTTGGACTAAAATGAGTCCCTTGGCTCAAGTGGTAAATAATATAATATTGGTGAAGAAATTCAAAGTAGTTGTTTTATTTTCTGAAAGTTGAATAATTTCAGAAGTATATTGCTGTTGTTTGTTTCTTTGTCTGTTTGGTTTGTTGGCTGATTGATTGGTTGGTTGGGTTTTTTCCCCCAATTAAAACCATGATGGGATTGCTGTTTTTTGTCATCTTTGAAAATTTGACTTCCATGGTTTTGTTCAGAAGTTTTACAAGTACCTAAAGTATTTAGAAGTACTTTCAGTGTCTCAAGACTTGCCCAGCTTACAATGCCTCAGCACTTACTGCCTCTGGAACCCCCAAGCACACAGTGGTTTGGATGTGGCAGTAGGGCTTGATTCCTGATGTATAAAACACACTATGCAATTGACTGTGAAATAGTACACATGTACTGTGCTTTTTTAATAGAGTTAAAAACATAGTATGTTTAGGGAATTTTAAGCCTTCAGTTTGGAGTGAGTATACTGCAAGCTGTTTGACTTCCACTGCCTTGCTCATCACAGCATTTTCTTCAGTATTATTTATATTTAAAACAAGCAGTAAGTAGCAGTATCAATAGCAAGAGCTTACAATTCAGAGAGAGGACTGCTACTGGATGGAAAAAAAATCGTAGGTTACAGCCAAAGAAAGGCTGTATGTGGTCTGTTTTTAATGCTGTACGACTTACTTTGCTTTATGCAAGTGACGTCAGTGCTGCAGTTCCATCCCATTTCATGGGGCAAGAAAAGGGTAACGCTCGGCATTCATATGAAAAAGAGCTGACTCAGAGGTTTAATGCAGATTTCTACCTACCTGTGTGTGAACCAGTTACACAAGAACTACAAAGTNTTTTTTTTTTTTTTTTTTCCCAGTAAGTGGTAGTTGCAGACACTATGATTTGAGGTAGGGCGAGGTTCCTTTCTGCTTGTATTTAGAATTATACTTGCATTTACAAAACACAGTATAGGGTTGAACCTTCACATTGTGTCTTTTAGCAGCTTTTTTCAGTAAAATCAGGCTACATTTCAGTGTAGATTCTGTCCTTATTGCAATCTGTACAGTATTTTCTCATATATTTTCTATCTGGATTATAGGAAGATAGGTAGGTCTTAGAGGAACATATGAAGTTTGAGATTGCTGCAGGTATAAAAAGGCATTTCCATACCTTGCCTATTCAGGAGCTTAATTATTTTTTTGCAATAAACCTTCTCACTTGCTCTGATGTAGTAATTCAGTCATGATTTGGTTATGGATTATGGGATATCTAATATGTATGTACGTTTCCTTGTTTAAGAAACAATTTGATTTTCAGTTTCGTCTTACTTTGCATTTAATTTCCAGAATTTCTTATTCCAGTCACCAAACTGGCATGATGCAGATAAAGAGGGAAAATTATCTCTTGAAAGTAGTCTTGTTTATTAGAATTTTATTTGCTTAGAAATTTGCATATCTTATTCTTCTCCTCTCTTAACTTCTATTATTTTGTCTTTTTTTGCCTTGACTTTAACATGTTTTATTGCAATGACTATGAATAACTACAGCTGGTGATTTTATAGGTGGCATTTTGTGTCTCTAAGGTGCATATAGGTACATTTCTAGATAGAATGCATTATAAGCAATAAACATAGGTTTTAAAAGCAATATATTCTGAAAGGTGGTTCTCAGATGAAATTCCAAATGTTTAAATATTCCGCTTCTACAAAATAAACAGCATTAATTGGGAATTACTCTTGCATTACTTCTTCATTCCATTGTTTGGGGTTTGCCGGCTCACTTGGTTTTCTTGTTTGAGTCATGTGAATTACAAAGGCTTACTAGATGTAGGCAAGCCTACTGCTCCTTGCTCATGCTCTTCCTGGTATCCATGGTTATAATTTACTTTTTCTAGTTTTTGACAGAATAATGAGAAAGCATTCAGAAAATAAGGGCACACAATGTGTAAATTGCAATTTATTTCTACATAGTTGCATAGGCCTTCTGATGGTTAAACAGAAATATAATAACTGACTTCTCTAACCAATGAGTTTTCTTACTCCATTAAAATTTGCAGGTATTCACAAAAAATGTGTCAGTGAAGAGGATGCTAAGAAACAGACACTGAGGAATTGAACACACTTTAAAGTAACGAATCAAATAGAATTCTTGAATAATTTCGTGAGATGCTTTTCCAGAGAAAAGGCATATAATCAATTTAATAGGAATGTGTAATTTTTTACTCAGATTTATGGGTAGATTACAAACTAAAATGTGTTTTGTCATAAAATTGCATGTAAGATGGTTAATATGGAAAACCAAACCTCGGGTATGAAAAATTATTATATTTATGAATATTGACACACTCAAAATTATACAGAAGTTATACACAACTATACATTATTTTCCTTAAATAGTGCTTGTTCTACATGTCAGAATCCAGGATTCCCTCTTTATCATTGTTATTCAAAGAAAATGAAATATTTTATTAAAGCAGTAGGGGATGAGATTTAAGTAATTTCTAAAAAAGTTTTTTTGTTTGCAGACATGCTTGCCCTTAAAATTGTAAGCATTTAATGAATAGCAGAGTGTTGGATTCATTCATATTTTTAAATTTATATCAGGTTTACAGAAAAAAGGGAATACATGGATCTACAATAATGAGTATGAAAAAAATCTGTAAAAATACATAGGAAGAAAATAAGCTCAACCACATGCATATTGTATTATGCATAACTTTTGTCTTGCAATAACTAATGAAACCAGGCCCACCAGCTTCACACAAACAGAAACATTTCAATTTCTGACTCTAAATAGTTTAAATAGCCTCCTGATTAGCAAAGTGTTTTGGCATGTAAGTAGTCTCAGTGAGTATCCCCAGCAAAGCTAAATATATTTGCCAAATCACTTACCTAAGGGTGTCTCCTGAATTTTTTGAATTGTTACATTGTTTACCCTGCTCTAGTTTCTACCAAGTGACTCAACAACAGTTAAGCAGCTGCTGGAGCAGGACAGCTCTCTATCTTACCAAACCCTGTACCTGGCCAGTTCTCCATTGTTCCTTTAACTCCAGCATCTAGCTGGAGGGTGGGGATGGGGATTGTGGATTGGGGTTTTTTGTTTGTTTTATTGGGTGCTTTTTTGTTTTTCGGGGGGTATTTTTTGTTGTTTTAGGGGGGTTTTTTGTTTGGTTGGGTTTTTTGTTTGGTTTTGGTTTTGTTTTTTTTAATTTCAGTCCGCCCATTCCTTATCTGGTATTTAGCTTCTAATGTTTGGTTAGGGAAAATATTTTTGTGGCAAACCTGTACAGTCCTTAGCAAAATGAAACCCTGTTCAAGAGTTAATCGCTGCCACAGAAGTGTACTGCTCTGTTTAAACCTATAATTATGTGACCTGTTTAAAAAAATTGCATAGCTATGATCAGAATACCTAAGCAAATGTGAACATCCCAGTTTCATAGACAAAAATAGTGTCTTTCTCCATTCTTGGTGTTTAGGTGTATTTTTTTCCTACAATGTTTGGCTTAAGACTATAATGAGATATTATCAAGCCTTTTCTGTAGTTCCCTATTGGTTTTCTGAAGATAAAGTGTGCCACTGTCTTTGAAAAATTCAGGCAGCTCTACACACAAGCATTAGCAGCATTCTTTGTTTATTATGCTTTGATTGGGAGTTTTGATTTTGCTAAAATATATAAATATTGGTGCTCTAAATACCTTTGTTAGAGTTCTTTATTTAGTTTTAGTGTAAGTAATTACTTGTAACAATATGTGTATTTACTCACACCTTAACAAACTCAAGGTGTTCAGTTGAAGTAGCATATGTCTTTATATCCGTAGAATGAAACTGCATTTTAAAATTTGGAGAATCCTAAAGTTAGGATGGTAAATCTGGTCTCTGAACAATAATGAGTAATACCATTTTGTTGGAGGGGTAGGGGAGGAAAAAAAATAATTATTGAGATGTGGAAATGGGCATACAGCTTGTTTAGCAAATTATGGTAATGGCAAAGTAATACTTCCAGGCCTCAAACTAAGCACTATTCTCAGTATCAAAAATTCATCCCTTTCTCTGCACCAACTGTAGAAAGTCCATAGTGGTTTGAATGACCAAGTGCCCTAGAAGGAGAGCTGGAGTTGCTCAGCCTAGCAATACACTGAAGAGAAACAGTGCAGCAGTTCTGCTCAAGGGTGAGAACTACCGAAAAGAGAGGGGAAAAAAAAAATCTGTATCTATCATAGATTTGGAGAAGATAAAGGGCTAAAATGTAGCAAAAGAAATAATGTTTGAGGACTAGAGAAACTAATGGTGGAGAGAGTAGAGCAATTGCCTGGGAGACTGAGATGTGCTCATCACAGGCCATTAGGAACAGGTTAGGCCCATGCATTCAGAGTGAGATAGGAGTTGATCGCCCCACCTTAAAGGAGAAAGATGGACACAGATGGCCTCTTGACCTCTTTCAGCCTCACGATCATGTTGTTACTCTCTTTTTCTGGATTTAGGGTGTATATTTAACCAATGCAACTGTATTTAAACTAAGGGGGAAAGTGACCGTTTTTCTATATAGAAATTAAATTCCTCTTAATGCTTTGGCGCTCTTTTATGGACACCTTTTTTCTCTACTTGAGCTGTCCTTCATAGGACTTTTTTTTCCCTTTGGTAAGTATGTGGCTGAGATTTGATAGAGGAGTACACAAAGAAACCTGCGCCTCAGCAAGCACAGTGTCTGTAACCGTGTCATCAAATACACTTGAATTGTCTAACACGCAATCTTTCTTAAGTGTAAGCCTCAAAACTGGGAGGGTAAGCTTAGGCTGTAACTTGCCTTCTGAGAGGGACAGTACAGAAAAGACTTCAAGGGTGGCGGAGGAGGAATAGCTTTACTTTGCTTCTCTTCCAAACCTGAGAGCTACAGTGGCTCTTGCAAAACACTTGTTGATTTCGAGAGTGCAAGCAAAGCTATTGACAGGGCCCATTATTTTCGCAGTCAGGTTGAACTCCCCAGACAATGGTAAGGTTGAGTTAGTTAAGTTGTACGTAAGTACACACATGGTTGCAAATTATGTTTCCCAAACTATTCAGTATATTTGTATTATATTTCAAGCATCTAGTCTAGCATGTATTATCTTACTGCAAATATAAGCCTTAAGTTAGTTTATGCACCCTTTCCTCTATAACTTTTTTTTTAATGAATCAGCTTTATTGTCTAATAATTGTAATGATGTTTAAAAATATTACAAATCTATTTGAGAGCTTAAAGGTTGAATGACTAGAGTGATATGGCATAAGAAAAATGTCAAAATTTAACACAATTAAATACATTTGATACAATTAACTGAATACAATTCCATACAATTGTAGTTGCCTTCTCCTTCAGCCTTGACCTTGTTAACCTTGCTATTTCCTGATGATCCATATTTAATGGATATATAAAAGGCATGTGTAGCGAAACCAAAAGTAAAACCTCTATCTAAAAAAAATCAGAGATGTGAGAATGTACTATGGTAGGATCACAACTTCAGAAACATGAACCACCTTTTACTGATATGGATCTGTCTCCCTGTGTATGCCAGGAGGCTGGAGCAGAGACTCGTTTTGGTGAGGTGCTAATTCTGATGTCCAGTGATTGTTTAAAGGTCAGTGCCATTACCTTTTCTTCCTGATACAAAAAAACAAGCAAACAAACAAACCCTCACAGAATTTCTTGCTGTATTGTGAACCATGTGTCATCTTGGCTGACGCCCATTCGGTAATAGTGTCTACTTCTTTGGCCCAAAGGGGAAGGCAGTTCAGGAAGACTGATAGAGTCTCCAAATCCAAGGAGCTTCTTGGAGAAAGGTGGACAGATGTATACAACTGATCAGGGAAATCTTGAACTATTCTGGTCATTCTGCACTCTTTGGCTCAGTCTTCCAGAATGATTGTTCCCCTTTCCTGATGTCTCCATCTGGTGAGTCAGATGAAGCTGATGCCAAAGATCTTTCAGAGGCCATGCCATTAGGTCGAAATAGAGAAAATCTCAGGGAATGGAAAACCTCTGTCATACTACACAGTCCAAAAAGATCAAGGGCAATAATTTTTTTTCTAATTTTTTTTTTAGATTAAAATAACTCCATAAAGAAATTTTGTTATTCTAGGGTTTAGGGTTGGAAGTCCAACCAAAAACATGAGCTTAGGAAGCTCTAGTGAAAATGCAATAGTTTTAAAAATAAATTAAAATAAACTTATAATTAAAAAATAATGCAAGAAGCTGAATGTCTGGATTTACAGAACTATAGCTTAAAAATATTAACTCTATCCTGAAGTGAAGCCAGACTCTTTATGTTCTTCATACTTTCTTGTCTTTATTTACTTCAGTTAAAGGTTTGTAAGATTAAGCTTCTGTGCTATCTGTAAATCAAAAAGCTATATGTGGCCTCCAGTTTGGAAAGTAATTTAACTGGTTCTGTGACTAAATCACTGTCATCCTTCCATCTTGATTTCATCTCTTTCATAATAGCATTAAGAGCTGCAACGGAGAGACAGATCTTAAATCTGCTGCATGAAATGTGTTGCTTGTACAGACATGCTTAGTTTTAGCCAGTTAAAAACCTGCTTCACCACCATTCTGATTTTTTAATATCTTCTGCACACTAATTTTATAAGGGCTAGTAAATTTACATGTGCACATAACTCTAGATTTGCACAGTAAGTGGCCAATGGTGAGAAGAGGTTGATCATACTCATGGTACTCATAGTAATTTTAGCAAGTACATTCAACACAGAAGATGCAGGGTCACTTAGATTGAGGGTTGCACAATCATTTTAGGGAGAAAGTTTTCTAATGCGTATGGTAAGTGATGAGAAGTAATTGTTAAGTATTAATTAATAAAGCTGCCTTAGAATCAATTTTCAGAGGACATCCCAAGGAGAACAGCACAAAGGGTGTGTCTAGGCAGCTTTTTAATGTGTACATCTCCACTTGCTAGTGGTGGGACATTTAATTCTGCCCTTCCTCAGTAGATTCTTGTGAAGGTACAAAAATTTTTGTATTCAAGTGCAAGAAATCAAGGGAAGAGGACAGTGTTGCATACTTCTAAACAAAATATAAATTAACACATTCAACAATGTAATTACAAGGGGAATACAACATTGCTCTTTAAACAGCAAAACCTTAATGAAACATTTCTAGCTTTATTTGTTATATGTATGCTCCTAAATGTGTCAGCTTGAGGGTTGTTTACTTTTTTGTTTAAAGGCAGAGTACGGGGCTAAACTGAGATTTTTTTAATCCTCGGTTGGAGGAACGGCAATATCTTTTTTAACAGACTTCATGAATACACAGAATATGTCACAGCATAAGTATTGTTGAGCACGTGCTGCATGATGAGACTACGGGAGAGACTGAGAAAAAAAGACTAGCAAAAACAAAGATAAAAAGAAAAATAAAAGCAAAGGGAAAAAAATGTAGGTTAAAGAGAAGAACAATTGTAGTAGTTGGGAGAGCAGTGTGAAATGAAGCGTATCATAAAGAAATTTTTGTTTTCCACAAAAATTATCACAAAGCCACAGATTCCTGAGGCTGGAAGGGCCCTCTGGAGAGCACCTGGTCTTTCTCAAGCAGGGTCATTTTCAGCAGTCTGTCCTGGAGTATGCAGCAGGCACTACCCTTTTTCTCATGGTCGGAATTTAGTGTCGCCTGCTCATCAGTCTCATCATGCTGTTCAAGAAGAATTCTAGAGGCAGGTTTTGTTAGTCCAATCCAGTATTTCCTGTGATCACAATTGCTATACATAGCTGAAGGAAAAAGGCAAAAGCAAGTTGGCTGGGTAGGTGCAGGTACAGCAAGGTAAAAATGGGGGAGTTTTAGTATGACATTACAGTACAGAAAAACTAAACACATTTCTGGTACTACTATAGCAGTTATTCTTTAGTTCTATAGGTGTATTCCCCTCAGTTGAACATTATTTCATCATAGCATGAATTGCTACAAAAGTAGCATGAGAAAAATAAGGCTTTTGTTCTAGTTTAAAAATATATGAATAAATATTGGTTAAAATTCTAATTCTTAGGCTATGCATTTATAATTTTCTTCAAAACATTTTATATGGTAAAATTTATCTTTATTGATTTCTTGTATTGAAAAAGTATGGAGTTTTTCAAACTTGTTTGATTATTTAAAACAATGAATGTGAAGCAGATAATTGAATTAATAGGACATAAACATATAACATGGTGTTTGACTAACAACTTCTTTATTTACAAGTTTATTATTCAATGTGCAAGAAATCCCTTATGTCTGAAGAGTTTCTAGGAAAAAAAGTCTTATTTATAGTTTTAGCATATAAGCATCATACAACTAGGATGTGCTGTTCACTGCAAGCTCTTAAAGACTCCAGTGTATCACTGTATCAAATGACGGTAAAGCCAAAGTGCCACTGAAGAAGCTGAGCTGGATCCTAGATGCCTTAAAAGAACATTAACACCATGCAAGTCAACGTGCTATTTTGAAAGGGCAGATTGTGGTAAAAAGCTAATGGAAGGAGGATAATCAGTGATAGTTTGGAGATATGAAGAGAGGTCAGAGGGGCACAGTACTTGTAGTAACAACAGTGTATTCATATCACATCTGGAGATGTGTGTAGTGAGTAAAGGTGGTGGTGACTGGGGGAAGTTGGTAAAAGACAAATGTCATGTCCATTTTCAAGGAGGGAGATCCAAGGAACTACAGGCCAGCCGGCCTGACCTCAGTCTGTGGGAGGATTAAGTGGTAAATCCTCCTGGACACCATGTCCAGGTGCTTGAAAGACAAGAAGGTGCCTGGGGACAGGGAGTAAGGGTTTACAAAGGGCAAATTCTGCCTGACCAATGTGACTGCTTTTTATAATGAGATAACTGAAACTGTGGAGAAAGGGAGAGCAGCTGATGTCCTTTACTTTGGCTTTAGCAAAGCTTTAGGCAGAATTACCCATAGACTTCCTTTAGTTAACCACATTGGAGTGGTATGAGCTAGGTTAGGCGGAAGGTAAGTTAGGTGGACCACTGACTGGACCACTGAGTTCAAGGGCTGTCATCAGCAGTAGCAAGTCCAACAGGTGTCCAGTACAAATCACGGATGAATACTGGGACTGTTACCATATAACACAGTCAGTGACCTCAGTGATGAGATGAAGTGCAGTTGACAGCAAATTGGGAAATAGCAGTCAGTACACTGGAGGGATCTGAGCAGACTGGAGAAATGGGCTGACAGGAACCTCATGAAGTCCAATGAATGATGGTACAGCATCTTGCATCCGGGACAGGATAGCCATTGCTTTATGAGCTAGAGGCCAAGGGGACAGTAAAGGATATTCAAAAAGAAATTTGGAAGTCTCAGTGAGCAACAAAGAAGGCCAATAGCAGCCTGGGCCACAAAATCAAAAGAATAGCCAGCAGGTTGAGAAAGGTAGTTATTCTCACCCGGATTACAGAGTGTTGTTTTGAGCTACCCAGTACATGAAAGACACAGACATAATAAAGAAGATCTAGAGGAGGGCCACCATGACAGTGAGGGTGCTGGAGCACATGATGTACAAGAAGAGGCTGAGAAGGTCAGACTGTTAATCTGAAGAAGAGAAGGCTGGTATAAATTTTAATGTTCTCTTCAGAGACCTAATGGGGAGATACAGAAAAGAAGCAGCCTTTTTTGAGGTCCACAGTGATATTTTCATTGTGAGTGGTAAAGGCAGAAGTTGGAACAGACCAATTAGAGTCAGAAATTAGAAAAGAAAAATTCGCAAACTACTTCAAACAGTGGAATGGGTTGTTCAAAGAGACTGTGGAGACAGTAAAAATCCATCTGGATATGACCTTGGGAAATCTAGCATAACTTCAAAATTAGCCCTACTTGGAGCTGAGGCTCCAACCAGAAGACTTCAACAGGTCCCCTGAATCCTGAAGAAGGTGAAGATGGTGGGAAAAATTTACATGGTTTTAAATTTAATTTTGTTTTCTTTGTGGGTTTGAGTTAGGTATATACTGTGTCAACAAAAACCTTATTGGTTTCATAAAGACCATATTTAAATCCACTTGGGAAAGTTAACAAGTAGATGGGGACTCAATTCCCCATAAAGGTGGGCAGAGTGATTCTGCAGGGTAAATGCAGCTGCTCATGAAAAAGGCTTTGTGCACCAACAGCTGTGTTACACAGAGCCCTGGTGTCAGCAGGTGCACATAAACCATTCTTCCATACTCATTAAGGCTGCAGATAGAGCTTTATGAAATAGCGGCCATACCTGAATGGCCTACCAAGTTCATAAGCACCCAACAATTTGTTCATAACCTTTCACCTTGTGGACATATAACTTATTCAAAAAACACTTAAAAACACACCTGCAAATGTGTTGAGTAAAGCAACTAGTTCCACTCACTTCATTTACAAATTTTTTAAGAAATATGGTATGTAGAAAAAGCAAGAAAAAAGGCCATTGACAATACATGGCTATAGTGATTGGGAAAACACGGTTCCACTAAGATTTTGATTTCTTTTTCCTGTTAGTTTAGGGGGGAAAAAAGTTATGAGAGGAAATTTAACCAAACTCCTCTGAAAACTGAAATAAAAAAAAAGCTGCTGTTGCTGTTAAAGTTCATATCACAAAAGGTTTCCAGATCACAATGAATAATCAAGTGAATGCATAAAATGATGTTGTGAACAAAACAGCCTGCAGAAGAATAAATTGGAGGAAGGTGAATACAAGATGATGGCAGGAAGCTTGTATTACTCTTGTTTAGAATGGATGATCTTTTGTTGAAAAACGAAGCTCAACTCCAGTCAGCACAATGCAGCAATGGTGACACTGGAGAAGGTTCAGAGAACAGCTATAATGTTGAATAAAATCTACGGTGAAGTGCGTTTATCAAATTTGTTTCCCGTCTGAAACATGTTGCCTTCCCTTTAAAGAATAGCAGGTAGGAAACTTAATTACTGGTCTTTGCTTGCAGTGATACTTGTAACCAGGGGTTTGGCCTTAGATGACAAAATGTATTTGCTTATGAGTTAGAAGGTTGCAACAAATTTCAGTGGATTTGAGCATATGTTTGTAGTTAAGATCCCTCTCCCACCCAGTTTGACTATGACACTCAGCCACATTGGACCCAGAGCTTTTTGTCAATATTGAAACCATAAACTTCGTATTACATGGTCTATTTTTTATATTCATACTGTAGCATGTTAGAAGGCCTTCCTTGCTTTTCCCGGTGGATTTAGGTATTAGTTTAATAAAGACTTTTGGTTATGTTAAAGGGAGTGTAAAGTTAGAGAAAAAAAAAATAATCAAGCTTTCATAAATAAGAAATGCTAGGATTAAAATTACCTTTGCAATTCTAAATTAGACAGTTTATGGTCACAAAACTAAAGACATACTTCCCTCCCCTCCCCTCCAGTGGACCACTGTTTCACTTAGCACAGGAAGAAGAATGAACCATGACTGTGAGGTAAATGAGATGATTGCCTGTAAAACTGTTAGTTTATTTGCTACAGAGAATTGCAGATATAACAAATGAGGTCAGAGGAAAAGCTCTGTCTGTCCAGGACTCTTTACCCCAGTTTTGATTTGTTTCTTTTTTATCACAAACAAGACACTCTTATTTGCTATGTTATTTCAAGGTAATATTCTGATTTCTCAGCCCTTCAGACAGAACTAATCT
The DNA here is from genome assembly GCA_013399895.1 of Serilophus lunatus. Lineage (NCBI taxonomy): Eukaryota > Metazoa > Chordata > Aves > Passeriformes > Eurylaimidae > Serilophus > Serilophus lunatus. The sequence continues at coordinate 210,857 of VXBA01004623.1, read as the reverse complement.
TCAATCTCTTTTTTGCCTGCCTGTGTATGGCAGGGTGGAAGAGCTTCCTGAAGACTAAGTAATTTCTCTTCCAAACACAACTAATAGGGAGGGACATTCAGAAAGGCTGTCCTCTCTAGCCGCTGCAGCCCAATGCTGGAGCCTTGTCTTCTGAAACGACGCCAAAACTACTCCCCTTAAAACCACGACATTTAATGTGGATTGGATCTTTGGTTATTATTGCATCAAAGCTCTAATTGAACATATACAAAAGACAATCCCTCCATCCCAATGTCCTAGTGGGACTAAATTAAATAGATTTCTCATGGCCATTCGTCCCATTCTTGAGTTCTTTCTCCAGAAGGGGAAAACATTGCAAGTTTTCAGTTACTTGGTTGCAAAGACTTTTTTCTTTAACGTGGGGGAGGAGAGTGGGAAAGAGTTTTCCTTTAATTTGTTTGGAGAAACAATTGAACTATTTTTGCCCAATGAAAGAAAAAAAGCTTTAAAAAATTTGAGTCTGACACAAGTATGGGAAATTGTATGGAGCACAGTAGGGCAAAATGTAACCCTTTTAAAAAACAAGGGTTATGCTCAAAAAAGTATTGGACGATCCTAATTGCAAGCAGAGTTAGACCTACCACCAGCAACAGTGTGTCTATGGATGGCTACAAAACAACTCGGGGCTGCACATTCAAGTGACAAAATGTCAAAAATGAAGATTGTTGCAGCGTGTAAGGCATAATTCGTCATTATCGACATGTAAAGCTTTTCTTGCAAGACAGGATTTCTGCATCGTGGATTGCTTCTTGAACTAAAGGGCAATGTTTAACAATCACCCTCCAGCCCCTAACAATTTTTAACTCATGTAGTCCTCCAATTCCTCCGACCTGGGAAAAGCTTACACCTCCATCCCCCCTCGCTCCCGTGAGTGAGATACAGCCGACACGATTTTCAGCCATATGTATCTTTTTTTTTTTTTTTTTTCCGGGGGCAATGAAAGGAAGCAAGACTGTATCTCCCCCTGCCTCGCCTCCCTGTGTTGGTGAATACGAGCCGCTGAAAGCCGTAGCAGGGCTGGCTCCTCCGGTTTCGCCTGGGAGAGGGGTTCCTCCGAGGGAAGAAGCAAAGGGCCACAGCCAAAGTCTCTCCCTCTGCGGGCGAAGGACTTTTGTTTTTCCCTTCCCCTTTCTCCCCGGCTCAGGCGCCGAGGAGGAGGCTCCCGGGAGCGCTGCGCAGGGGAGCGAGCGAGCGAGCGAGCGGGGCGGCTGCCATTGTCCCTGCGGGCGGGGCGCGGAGCAGTCCCGCGCT
>VXBA01004623.1:0-208841 GCA_013399895.1 Serilophus lunatus | reverse complement strand
GTGATTGTTCGGGACGTTCCCCTTCATCCCTAGAACGGAGCGATAGCGAAACTTGAGGGAGGGTCTCTCCCCGACGACAAAAGGGGTGATTTGGGGAGCAGGGCGGTGCACGCCCACCCTCCCCCCTTCTCCAGCTGACAACGACTGGGTGCGCAGCGGCGCGGGCCGCTCCGCGGGGCCGAGCCGGCCGCCCCTTTTTCCCGCGCCGGACAGGCACCGGCCGTGCCCGNGCTCCGCTCGCTCCGGCTTCTGCGCCGCGGGTCACGGCTGCGGGCGGGAGCTCCGCCGCCAGCGGGGCCCCACGCGTGGAGCGCGGCGTAGGGGTGCGGAGATGCCCGGCGCCCCCGCGGAGGGCGGGTGCGCGGCCCCTCCCCGCCTCCGCGGGGGGCGGTGTGTGCGCGCCGCGGGCACCGCGCGGCTCGGAGGCTGCGGGGCGAGGTGTAACCGGAGCCGCGTCCCTCTCCTCCCTCTCTGCCCCTCGCTCCTTTGCCGCCGCTTGGGCCTGAGCTTTTCTCCCGGCGCGGGGACCGCACGCTGCTCTTGCCGGAGAGGGGCATTCAGGCTGGGGAGTTTGTCTGCGGGAAACCTGCCCGAAAGCCTGGCAGAAAAAGGTGTAGGGGGGAGGAAAATAAAAACGGACGAAGAGATTGCTGGTAGTCGCAGGGAATTAATGGTATTTGGCTCTTAGTTTGAGTTAGCCTGTATGCTTCTCCCTTAAGCGTGCGTTTGTGGGAGCACTTGTAATTTAGCAGTGGGAGAGTCTCCTTGTGAAAGGAAAGCAGCCTGTTTATTCAATAATAATAGTTCTTGTGGGGTTTTGTTGGGGTTTTTTTGTTTTTGTTTTCCCCAGAATAGTAGGAAGCAGGTGAATGGGCTTTAGAACTGAACCCGTGTTTAAGCACAGTTTGAGCTAAGCATATAGTGTCTGGCTAAGGCAGTTACAGCAGAGCTCTATTGCCCCTGTAAATAAATAAGCATTTAAGAACTACTAGTCTTTCTACTTAAAACATTTGTTGTTGTTGTTCTGCCATTGTGGCTGAAGACAGTAATGTGGTTTTTATCCATCTGGGTTTTTTTATTCACTGATCTATGAAAACAGCTCTAGTCACTTAATTTCCTGGCTCCTTATACCCCAGCAGCGATGTCGGGCCACCTGGTGGGCTCCTCTCATGGGGGAGTACTCTGGCAGTGCCCAGAGGGAGGGAGCTGCTGAGAAATGACGATGTTGTACATCGTCGTTAATGCCATACAAAAATATTATTCCCCAAAGTAGGGTTTTTCTTTGCTTACATGTAGTGTGAATAGAAAGTAGGGTTTTTTTACAGTTAATGTAGGTACTGTGCCTTTTATATTTTTCTCAGAACACTTGTTTCTTTACATCAGTGGTGGTGTCACACATAGGCTATACCGGGCTTGTGCTCATGCATTTGTGTCCCTTATTTTAGCATTTGTGGTACAGCTACTTGGGGTCTGGATGCAAAGTTGGCTCTGCTGTGCCACACGAAATAAAGAAAGATGGAACTTGTCCCCAGCTGCTTAATCCCTAAATTTGGCAGGTGTTGTGAGAAGCCTGATGTTCATAGACAGTCTTGGTCATCCACAATCTCGAAGAAAATACTTTGTCATGGACTTAACCTTCAGAAGTATTAACAACAACTTTCTAAAAGATCAACCTATCTTCTTATATCATGCAATAATTAGAAGAATTATGTAATTTTTAATATGTTTGTATCTTATTTTCATGAACATAACAATAAATGCATGACAGGCTTTGCAGTCACCTCGTGCTTTCAGCCACTGTACTGTTTTTTTCACATTAAACCTGAAGATTTCTCTACCTTGTATTTTCTCACGTTTATGGCCCCTACTAGGGGGAGTCTACATATGTTGTGCTTCATCAGTATCTCTGCAATGTCTGAGGGCGCTTTTTTACTAAGAGTGTAAATTTGTCATTGCGTGTCCTAGTGATGTCAGTCCTATTTGAAACTCAAGACATTTGAGGAAGGAATACTTTATTACAACCAAGAACGATACTTTTGGCATCAGTTTATTTTTAAACTGGAATTGTGTTATTTGAAAAAGAAAAGAAAGGTTTTTTCCTCATGGAAAAATTAGAAAATACGAGGGATTTCTTTGCATGTAGCATAGTATATTGCATTAAACTGAAGCTCTGAAGTAAAAGTAAATGATTTAAGAATAGTGTTTATTTTTACAATCACTTAAGATGTAGTTTTCTCTTTAGAAGGCTGAAAGGCTCTCTTAAAAGAGACATGTAAGCCATTTGTAGTGTTGGCATTCCCAACTTTTCCCTCCATCCTCAAAAAAAGCCCCCAAACCAGTAAGAGCTGGCCCATCTGCAGGGAGCCCAGGTTTTGCAGCAGGAAGAACAAAGTCAGTGAGCGAGCCAGCTGCTGCTACAATGCCTACTGTCTTCTGCTCCTTGCCTTTGTTGCTGATGTCACTGTCTCATTGGCAAAATCTGGGCTTCTGTGCTCAGCTGGAGTTTCTCTAACACCTGACACCAGAATTGCAGAGGCTTATGAGGTCTAAGCCTTGAGGATGCTGTCAGTTCATTTAAAAGAAAAAGGCAAACTAAAGACTGGTACCAAATTCAAACATAAATGTAACTGTCTTTGTCTGTTGAGCACTAGTAGATTGTGCATTGAAGGAAGAGAACACTGAACTAAAACTGCTCTTGCCACGTTCAGTTTTTTGTACATTTGCTGTGGTCGCCCTCTCTAAACAATGCAGTTCGCATTCAAGTAGGCATCAAGTATTTAACAAATTCCACACATTTCTTCAGTATTCTTATAGGCATTTAAATGCTTAATATTCTCTTATATCTGTTTGGCTTTATAGGTCAGAGGTTAAATGTGTTGTTACAGTATATACTCTTCTGTGTGACGCAGCATTTTAAACTAAGAACAGAGTACCATTGATAGTTACTTTATAGAAGGTGTATAACAGCATCCCATTCATCCACCCATTTTCCACTCTTTGTTAACTTAGTTACAGATGGCTACTCTGGCAAGATCCCTTATTTTTAAATGAGGTGAAGTTCACTGCACTACTTTATTTTTGTTAGTTGTTAAAACATTCTCATACTCCTGGCAGTAGATAATGACCAATTCTTCAGTGTAATCCTGGGAGCAAGAGAGGTGGAGAGGGAGAAACTAGGAGGGGAGGGGGATGGAAAAAACCCTTCTGAGCATATGGAGACATCCAGAAAAAGATGTGCATCGTCAGCTGTGATTCCATTGTGTGCTTGCAGACAGGATCTGAGCCCTTCTTCTCTTGGGAATTTAAACCTTACAGAAGTATTCTTTGGCTTGTACCCATCAGGATAATTGAGCTTAGATAACATACGTTTCACAGATTTATTATAGATAATATTTTGATAGTATTTTATGATTTCAGGGAATAAATACATTTGCCAGGACTCCTGCTCTGTGTTGGAATAGCATTTTAAACAGTCGTAAGTATTGGTGAAATGGCAACTTTGAGTAGTAAGAATAATTTACAATATTACATCCGTGGTTACGTATTACTAAGGCATCTTACCAGTTCTACAGTTAGTAGTTTGTCAGCAGTATTTCTATTATGCAAACACTCCCTATTTTTTAATGATTCAGTAGCTTAGCCTTTTCAAAACATACCAAGTAGAAAACTGACATGAAAAATGACAGGTTATATAGTTCAATCAATTTAGGATACAGAATTAGGGGGGGAAAACCCGAGCACAAAAAAAACCAGGGAATTTTTTAAATAGGGTTTTAAAACAAAGCTATTTTGTCAGTGTTGTATTTAGAAATACCATTTACACGATGGCAAAATGAGTGAAAGAAATTAATTTTCTTTCAGTCTTGCATTTACCTATTACCTAGAACAGCATTTCCTCTCTTGTGCATTTGGAATATCTTTGCTGGTTTTATGCAATTATTTTGAGTTGATGAATAGTTTGAAAAATAGATCTTGAATGTGGAGGATTTGCTGCACTGCATTTGTAACCATTTGATTTTTCAATCTTTTTCTATGGAAATTGTATGTTATTCAAGTTAAAGACTAATGGAAATTTTATTTAAGAGTTTAATGGAAATAAAATGGCTACAATTCCTATGGAAAGTGTATGGTCAGTGAGGTGTTTGGCATTTTGCAGTTTGAAATTAGTTCATTAATTTAAATGTCTAAAGCTATATACCACAACATATTAACAATATGCACATTTTTTTCTTCTGCAGCTGCATCATTATGCTATTCCAAGTCCTGCATTTCCTTAAATGGCTTCCATGACAATCTCCCATTAATACAGTTAACTGACAGATACTATTTTTCCTTTGCTCTCATTTTAGCAGTTATAACTGATAGTAGATCTCACTCTTTCTGTGAGTGTGCACCCATTACTTAGATATTCAGAAGCTCCTTTATAATGTGCATTTGCATTTTGCAGCTAAGATGCACTGCCCTTGGTAAGGCCTATTTAGATTTTTTCTGTTTGTTTTTAAACTTGCAGAAGTTACCCACAGTTTGAGAAGGAAAACTTATACTTAGCTACAATAGTCCAAATTATATGGAAACCTTTAATTTATTAATAAAAAGGCAGAGCATATAGGGGACAGATTAATTCAAATATCTACTGAAGGTGTTGATTTGCCCATAAATCTTGTGTAGTATGGATCATATCAGATTCTATGAGAGGACGTAGTGAGAACATATATCTGATGTACTGTTGACTGAGAGTTGCTATTTTGATGCTTTTTTAGTGAGCTGTGTAAGACATATTGTTGGTCTTTGGTAGGATTTATAGTGGGCATATCACAATTGGCTGCTTTATTGGCTGCCTCAGTGGAGAAATCTGGGATTGAAGAATGGTCATGGAAAGTGAAATAACATTTTACGTGTTAGGCCAGAATTATTATGGAATTTTACTCTGCCCATACTGTGATTCATCTGTGTGTGGATAGATTTAGTTTTTCATTGCTGTCAGAATTGATCTCTAATGAGCCTTGCCCATGGATTTTGAAGAAAATCACTGCAATTAAAGCCAATGCAGTTTGTCCCTATTTGTACCTCACAGATTATGTAGGAGGTGCTTGAATGAATTTAAAAAGACAACTTTAGGAGGATAGAGGAAAGCCTACCTATGAATAAATTTGATAGTACATACTGACACTTTTATTACAGATATTTTTATGAACTTATGCATTTGTCATATGCCCATGTGATGAAATCAAATTAAAAATTAAGAAACCCAACCAAACAAAAACAAACAAAATGAAAACTGAACCAAACCCCAAGAAAATCCAAGGTCATAAGTTTTAAAACTTGTGCGACTGAGAGTTCAGGTATCACCTGCTCTACAGTGGACATTGCTTTTCTTTCTTCTGATTCCAGCATGCTTTGAGTTCACAAAGGAGCTCTTCAGTCCTTACAGTTTACTCTTCCAAAATTACTGTCAGGAATTGCTGACCAACCAGCTATATATTCTCAGAAATACATGTGATTATTGTCAACTAATTTCACTTGCTCCCCTTCCTCAGATTTATACCTTGGTCTCCAAAGGTATGAGCAATGTCCTTGTCCTGTTCTATCCATTTATTAAATTGATTCTATGTGGAGGAAGACTGAGTGTATATAAATAAATATTTTAACAGTTTTCAGTTGTATTCTCAAGGAGAAAAGCTCTTCTTCAAGTCTAAATATTTGTTTGTTTGTTTGTTTTTTCCAAAATGAAAACTTACATCTAGAAACACACTTTTCTTTTTTAAAATGTGTCCAGAAGAGTTGTTGCCATTATCTTGGGGGAAAAAAAAGTCAATTTGTTGATACTTTACTGGCTATGAAATTTAGCTCTAATAATGTAGTTTAAAGGTTTTTTCTTTTTATTGCTTGCCAATTTTTGTTGGCATTTGCAGTGCAAACATACTTTCGCTTGTTTTGCTGGTTTTTTTAAATGTTACTTTGAAACAGAGATGCTGAATTTTTAATGAGGCCTCAAACTATTTTCTTGCTACAGTTCTTTGTGACATTAGTCTTAACTGCACAGTGGTGAGATAATTTGTGGCTCCTATTCTTATTATAAGAATGAGGGAACCTGAAGGGTGTAGGTGAGAAAAGCCTCACGAAGCTCACCGAGTTCATGCTTTCTAAGCATCTCTTCCAAGTATGTCTGAAAGTGGCAATTTTCACTCCCTTTTAACTAAACTGTAGTTTGTGGAGTTGATGTTGTGCGTTTTGTTCACAACTTAAAGTTTTTATGGATCAAGGAGGGTAACACATCTTAGGTACCTGGAGTAGAGACTGGAAAAAAAAAGAAGCGACTGCGCATGAATGGAAACCAAAGTTGTAAAGTGCTCTGAAATCAGAGGATGTTATTCTGCTCCATATCAACTGCTTTTACTTGGTTTTTTTGACTTTTAAACAATTTCCTTTGGCTCTGTAGATGGTGTTGGAAAATGGCAAGTGTGGAGCATGATGGCTGTGGTATATTCCACTTTTATATCATAGCTAATGTTGTTAATTTGTGTACTGTTTGAGGTTGAGACCTATTTTTCACCTATCTCTTTGTGTGAGACCTACCTACAGAGGCCTTTGTGCACCACCATTAACAGTTGTGTCACTATGAGAGCTGACTTCATGCAAGAGCTTCTCCTGAGTTTTGAGGGGCATTTCAAGAACCTCATGATGGTTGTGGGAATGGGTGGGAATTCACACAGGCATGGAAGTAGCATGATAGTTGGCTTGCTTTTGTTTCAAGCTCCGGAATGGTCTTGAGGAGGGAAGGCCAAGAACTAACAGACAAATTCATTGGCCATCACTTCATGTTTATCACGTTTTTTCTTCACTGGCAGTCTAGTTTACTTAGAGAAATATGTCTGAAATACACTAGGTAATACATCTATTCAGGCTACTTAAGCTTGTCACTAACTGTTGTACAATTCAAGAGTTTTATTTGGGAAGAAAGATCTTGTTAGTATTTTGATGATAGTGCTTCTACTGTGGAGCTATAATGCATTGTCTTTGTTTTCAGATAGTATTACTGTTAAACATTTTTTGAACAGAACAACTGAAAATCAGCATAGCTTGTCCTTTCCAGTGCTGCCCCATGGACACCAGTGTAATGGTCAGGGGCCACATTATCCATGTACAGGCTCCTTGAGCTGCAGTAGTGGAGGCCACGGAGAGCAGGAAGAGGGACCCAAAAGTGGGAAAAAACAGTAGGAAAGTACAAGTGAGCAGCCACACTACCACTATTTTGCTTCTTGACAACTAAAGTACTCATTCTCATTCACTGGCACACAACAGGTGAAAGACAGGAGATGAGTGGGAAATGCTTCTATCTCCATAGGCAGTACCATCATTACTGCTCCTTCGTGGAAAAGGTCTCCCCACTATGGGCTGGAGCTGCAGCCCCCATCTGCTGGTGAGAAAGCAGCTTCTCTGTGGTCTGTCTCTGAACTGCAGGTTTCTAACAGATACTGTAAATCTCACTAATTCACCAAAAAGTCTATTAGTTTCCTTAAAAGTTTATTCTGAGACAAGATGAAGTTTTCTGTCAATGAGGACCCACTCAAAGCACTGTGTTTGCGACCTGTAGACCTTATAGTTGTGTTTTCTGTGTATATATTTTATGTAAGAATACTGCTTTGTTAGTGAAGTCCCTGAATAGTCTGTTGCTGTAGTGGTATCCTGTCTGGCTTAAGAACTTAAGCAGAGTTTGTTTGGAGAAGGTTTCTGTAAGATGGCAGAAATGACAGGAGAAATACAGTTGATTCTGAATTCCACTTGTCTTGAGGCATAATTAGTGTGTGCTTTTTTTTTTTTCTGTTGATGACTCTTGTAGTGTATCTTTAATTTTGTTTGCCTTCTCATTTGCTTTATGTTCTGCCTTTTTGTTCATCAGAATAAGAAAGTAGAAAACTCTTCTTTGGTGGTTTGCTTGAATACATTTGACACAAAGTACTGTTTGAACTACAAACAGAAATGCAGGTATAATATTTATGTGGGCAGTGGCATGTTTCTCCTTGAAGAAATGTGTTTTGCTGTGAAGAAATGTGTTTTCTGTGTGTCCTCTGCTCTATGGGACTCTTCACTGATTTACGGGACTCTATACTAATGAAAAGCTTGCTGTTTACTGATACCTGTCACTTGAATCAGGAATATTGTAAGGAGAAATTGAGAGAAGAAACGTGCTCCTGTACATACAACTTGCAATAATGGTTGGAAGACTTTATAAGAACACAAGTTTCTCCTTTTTAGAGATTTGAAACCCATGTGCTATAAAGTCAACCAGCTAAGCAGTCAACCAAAAAAAGGAACCAACCACTTTCACAGAGAGTTCTCACAGATTCTTTTGTGAAAATGGAGGCTGCATACTGTGTAAGCTAGTGTAAACATTTCAGTTGCTATCGCTGGGAATTTGCAGTAGGCAGCAGGTAGAGAGGAAGTTGTGTGCCTGGGGTGATTGTGCAACTGGAAGGGGGTTGTAGTTATGTCTGGAAAAGCAGATAATGCTTTGCAAATTTTGTTTCCCTCGCAGTGTTATGCTTAAAACTGCAATGTGCTGAACATAATATTTTTGTTTTTCTATGCCTGTTTCTATAAAGACTAATTTTTCTCTCAAATTTGTTCCTAGCATCCTTGAGATGTATCTGAGTAGTGAGGCCCTCTGCACACACAGCCCCTAGAAATCGTCTGCATTGCTGAGTCTTGGTAAGTTGTCTATATCCTGTTGCATTTAATTGGATTGTGTTACAGTTTCACCTTCACTGAGGAGTTTGATGTGAAATATTTTAAATTGACTGTGTAGATACAGCAGAACAACCCTTGGCTTTAAGTAATGTATGGTGCTATACAGTGGATTGAAACACTAACTGTTTAGAGATGAAGAAAAATAATGCCCAGACTGGGTATGGAAGCGGGGTCCTTGCTTTAGTGACAGGACCAGGAATGGGACTTTATGCAGAGAAAGGCTGAGGGGATCAACATGTGATATTCTTTCTAATTGGATTTGGTTGATATTTTATATTGCAACTAAGGAATTGATGTTTTTCAAATGTTCTGATTGTGGTCTCTCTTATGGCAAAGGTTGAATATGAAATAATACAAGCTTTTGCATTCAACTCTTTGCACTAATAAATTACTTAAATTGAGGGTTGAAATTGGTATAATGACACTGATGACTTAAACTGCTTGTTGCTTGAGAATTGCTGTCTGATGACTCCATCAGGCAGTGCTGTGCCTGTTTAACTCTGCTCTCAAGAAGGGATAATACCTCTGAGAATTAGAGAAAGAGACCCCTGCGGATTGTTTAAATGCAGACTAATAATAGTTTGGTAGTGCAGTGAAAGAAAGTAGAATATAAATGCTGTGGTTTTATTTTAGGTGTGTTTGATATATCAATATACTCACTTGGTATAAATCTTTTACAACAAATACACATTTGAGATTTTATGTGAGAACCTTTTCAGTGTACTCATGAATAAATGTTGTCATTTAACACATAAAGTGACTTATTAAGGTCAGAAATATGTATTTTTGAGGCTTGTAGACTAAATATAGAGATGGAAAATGTTGAAAAGGTTTTTAGTTGTTTGGAGGATAGCTGTTTATAAAAGCAAACCAAATATGGGTAAAGTTATGTATGTCCACATCAAGTATCAGTTCCTCTTTTTTAATTATGTTAAGCAATTTTTGCAAACTAACAATGCTTTTCTTTAAACTTACTGAATTTTCTAGCATCAGTGAATTAAAATAGGATAGGCAGGTTTTTTTCTGCCTTTTCCCTAGTCAGTTCTGATACAACGCTTTAGTTCATTGTGCTCAATGAAGTTTATAATACTGGTTAAGTTTGTTTATGTATTATATTAATTTGAAAATGCTTAGCCACATAGATGTTATTACTTATTTACACTTATTACTTACGCTGTATTGCTTATTATTTATTTACACTACTTATCTGGACTGCATAATGATTGTAATGTGTATGCAGGTCTTCTCAATAATAATCTGCTTTTGTAACCATTTAAGCAAATTGGTTTAAAAAAGGAAATACAAGGATTCTAATTTCTTTTCATAGTTAATAGGACTCAGAATGAGTTAGGTGTGTGTGATGAAGAGAAAAAGTCACTGCCAGAATGAATGTGAACATGAAATTTTGTTGTCAACTAGATAGTATATTTGTTTTCAGATTTCTCAATTGTAATTTTCCAGTTAAAAAACAAACGTGTTACAGAAAGGCTGAAAAAGGTAAATGCAGAAATAGAAAGCAATTTCCATATAATTTGGGTTCTCTTTTATTTTTTTTTTTTGATAATTAATGTATATGGAGAAAAAATATCAACCTGTCTTTTGCTTAGTGTTGTGACATTCTGCACCAAAACTATAGAGTTTGTTGTTACAATGGTGGAAAGCAATCTGGTAACTTTTCAGATGCTGACTAAAACACAGTTACTGTCTTTGGGAAGCTCAAAACCTTTAGTAAGAGCAAGTCTGTGATAATGACAGTGAGGGATAAACCACTGTAAAAAATGGGTGTTGTGGAAGGATTTAGGGGGCAAAGATGAAATAGAGGTGTAGTTTTCCACTCAAAATATCCTTTTGCTCTAAAGTGAGTGGTTATCCATGTGTTCTTGTTAGACAGTTCAGCAGAATTAGGTTGCTTGGGAATAAAGAACAAGAAATGGTGTAAAATTTTGGTTCCACTGAATCCTTGATTTTTTGAATAGCTAGGATGTCAGTTCTATTATTCACACTTACATGTTTGCCTTCTCCATTGCCAGATCAAAGAGCCGTATCTGTTTATTTTAAACCAGTATATCCATCTGAAATTATACTAGTGTAGGAAGTACATATCAGATGGAGTTTCATTTAAGAAATCCTGGCCTTGGTTTTTGACTTGCATTCCTTTTGGAATAATAGAATGTTGGATTTGATTGTATGCCCTGAGACTGTGCCACCACTGTGACTTGAAATTATGCACATTCAGCCTGTCTACTGCTGTATTAAGTTTTTTGGAAAGTGAAACTACTACTTGAAACTTACTGGATCTATTTCTTATATGTTAGTTGGAGTGGCGGGAAGTAGCTGCTGTGTGCTAACAAACAAACCAATGCAGTTAGAATAGGGAGAAGTTTAGACTTACATAAAAACCCAGACAAATAACTTTTAGACTAGGAACTAAAAGGTTTTTATCAGTCAGAAATCAGCTTTTTCCCTGTCTCTCTCCTTTTTGCATGAAGTGCTTTGCTTTGTAAGGAATATTTTCCAGCAAAAAGAGCATAGATTAGAAAAATCTCAGTCTTCTGCCACTCTTGATCTGGAGAGTCTGTTTCAATCTAAGTTTGTAGTGATTTCATTGGTGTTTGTGTTATAGTTAATGTCAAGTGTGTTAGATAGAAAATATTTGTGTCTGTTCATTCTGAGTTATAGTGCTCACTGTTTACAGCTGTAGGAGATAAAGACAATTCTGACAGATGTCTCATTTTTGACTGTATTCTCCTAATATGTGTGTGTAAAGAGAGTACTGTAAGAAAATAAAGTGCAACACTGACAATAAAAGTGCCTTATCGAAACAGGTTTTAAGAGCCTTCAATATTAGTTTAAGGATGAAAGTGAGGAATTTACAGAAGATTCCAAGTATCAAAATGGAGTAAGGCAGAGCTTGTTTCTATCAACATGAGAAGCGGGGCTGGAATGGTGCCTACTTAGAGCTCTGGATTCAGTTCAGAGCACCCTAATTCCCCATGGGAGCTGTGTTTCTGAAATACCTGAAATAAAATACAGGTATGGGTAATCTTTGCTGAAGTGGGTCTTCTCTATGGGGGATACTTAATCTACATTGAATTGGTTTTTATAAATAAAGGGAATATATTTCCATCCCTAGACCTTGAAATTGGGGAATTGTTTTCCATGAAATGTGATCAGATTATTCTGTGTTCAGTCACTGCTGTTCAGTAGTGACATTAGTTAACATGAATTGCCTATAAAGATGCTTGTAAAAGTGGATGCTTGATTACAGTGAATTTATTGTAATCAGTGTTGAAATGATATTCCTAATCTAAGAGCAAAGTTCTGTGTGGGTGGTACAATGAGCACTGAAGTATTAAGAAATGAGCATCTATTGAGAGTTATACAATTGCACCCTAAAGATATTTTTCCTCCTAATATTGGGTCTGGGAGCTTATGGAAAAGATGAAGTATATGCAAATGTAATATATTGCATTTCTTTCTCTTAAAAATTATGAAAATTCAGAGTAGTATAGAGAGAAATCTTATCATGCCTGCTACTGGTAGGACTAGATTTGTTAGTAATGAAAGCACTTTTAAAATACTTTCATAGTTTTGAGGCCACAATGTTCATATTCATTGTAAAGCTGGATTAAACTATTCTTACATATGTAAAACTCACTAATTACTGTAAATGGATTTAAAGAGTGTTCTGCCAATGAACTTCTTACTGAATTGATGAAATCAAATGTCATATATTTCCAAGACTGCTGAAAACACTTGTTCAATTGATTGAAGCTTGCCTTTTGTATGTAGATATATCCTGGAAGATTATTTTTAACTTTTTTTTTCCTGTTTCAGTGAGAGAAATAAATATTTAGGAAATAGGATCGCTAACTTGATTTTATTCATGTCTTAAATATTGGTTTTGACTTTGTAATGGACTTTGCTAAGATTTTTTCATTTCTTACCCTGATAGGAACATTTTTATATGGGCAAAGGTATGCTATATACACATTAGCAAAAGAAATAGCTGTCATTATCATCCATGGAAAATCAATGTATATTTTATATATAGATTGATGATATTGCACCATCAGTATTGGAGCCTGGGAATTCTAGAGGGGTCAAGAACAGGACAACTGAGCACTTGCATCATCAAAGAAGATGAGATGCATTTACTTGGGCAGATTTTCCTCTCGGCCTGCCTTTAGTCCCTGAACTGGGAAGAGTGAAATATTTACATGGCTTGGCTCTTGACAGTAAATAGTATTAATTAAATACAGGACCTGAAAATGGCACTGGTATTTCAGATGAAGGCCAGTAGATTTTGCCTTGGCTTTCTGGAAATTGAATTTCAGTAGTCAGTTTATTTGATAGCATTATAGTACAATACTTTGAGGTTCATGGATATTTCTGTACATTAAAGTGGATGAATTTTTATAGTGTCACAATGCTGAGATGTTAGACTCAGAAGACTTATGTGATCATAATGGTAAGCAAATTTGGACATAATTAGAATATAAAGTGTGGCACAATGTGTTTCTACCTGATTAATTTACTTTTATATTAACTAGACTGGGAAGAAATTACAAGTTTTCTTTTGAAAACAAACTTTGGATGTTGAAAAATTCCGATTGGTCCTAGATAACTCACAGAAGTTCAGTATTATTAAAAAGCTTTAGAAACATTGGTGAGTTTTACAGTATCATTGCAGGGCTCTAACTATTCAAAATGTCCTCCTCTAGTCATCTTGCCACAAGCAAAAAGGGCTACTGACACTTTCATGTATATAATATTTGCCAGCATGCAAATGCATTGCTAAAAACTATTTACAGCTGTGGCCATGATAAATGAAGAAAATGATCTGTTCTCCTGTTCCAATGTCTGTTTTATGGTCCCAATTCTTTCCTTTTCTCCTTTATCAGTACTTTAGTTCCTTCAGTAATCCCAAATCAATAAATACAGCCTTCTATATACTCCAAACTCTGTGTACTTCAAACTGACAGGAGTAGGAAAACTAGGAATATTTAAAATTAAAACTGAGAAAAGAATGTTTTATGGTAGGTATTGCAATTTGCGCCTTCCTTGAGGGAGGCTGTAGTAGTGTCAGGGGGAGTTAAAATGTTTCCATTCATGGTTTTTTTTCAGCTTGTTTTTCTTTTGCTTATATTCGTATGTTCCCACTTAAACTTTGAAACATTATCCTTACAAGTAACACATGGAATTGAAGACCCTTTTTTGCCTTGGGTTCCTTCGTCCTCCAGTCTCTAGGTACCTGTTTTTACTGCTTTGAGAGTGAGATGTCCCCTACATTTCTTTGTTCAGGTTGTGAGCTAGAAACTGCTGTGCGGTGCCATAGTTTAATAGTATTTTACAATGGGGTAAAAACATCTGCATTTCTCTAAAAGTAGGTGGCCAACACATATGAAATTTCACTTGGGTTAATTTTTATGGCCTTTCAGTTTTCAGTTGTGGTTTTTTGCTTGGCTTCTCTTCACAGATCCTGGTTAACTGTGTTTTTATTGCTTAGTCCTGCTGAACAGAATCATGTAGAACTTTTTCTGTCTGGAGTTCCATACTGTAACTTCTAGAATATGTCCTGTGGTGGAATAGGGTTTAGGTGCAGCTGATGGTATGTGAAGCTTGATGCATGGTTCCTAATGTTTCAGATATTTCTTGTCCCTGACTGTGATTTTAGTATTTCCTTCCTGATGAGTTCACTCTTTTGTCAAAATGCAAGTTCTAGGCTCTTGATCAACATCAAAATATTTGAGAATCAATACATGTGAGTTGAATTGTATAATACCATATTTGCCACACAAACCATACTCAATACAAATCTACGGAAGAAAAAAAAAGCCCCTTGCCCAAATTTTGTATGAGATCACTTGCTATTCTACCACTGTCATACCCCAAGCACACTACCACCATTACTGTACACCACAGGCTATGTGCCACAACCTAAAGGGTTGACTGGATTTGTTCTATTAATTCTCTTCTTTGTTTGGTTAGTGTCAAATATGCTGTGTATATAGCACATAAGTTTCATAGTAGTATGTATTTGTTATTGAATATTGGCAGGGAACCATGCATATGGTGCTCTGGTCCTGTTTTAGGTATTGTAGGCACTTAAAGGGGGGAAAAAACCTAACAACTTGCTTCTGATGGATTTGGTTTCCAGTAACCAAGCAGTTTTCAAAGTTGCCTCCTACTTACTCTTCATCTGTTTGCTTCGTCACTTGGTTTCTGAGCTATTTCCTTCCTCCTCCAGCTTCCAGAAGAAGTGTTTTGTGGTCTTTGATACAATCTCATAAAGCTTTGGGATAGTCCCATGTTTAGGGTCAGGGCAGTTTAATTTGTGGTTGAGACTCTCTAGTAAGACTTAGATGTATTTATATGTGTGTATTTTGAAGGGGAATTGCTTTCTGAAAATGTATTTTTTGCCTAGTTTAAAGCTATTAATGGCATGTATTTCATAAGTAGCTTCACTGAGGAAGAGGAAAAATTCCTTGCAAGTCAGAAATGCTATAATGTCTCAGGAAATTCTGAAATGAAAAGTTCTGGATTTTGAAGCTAGAGTCACAACAAGACTTAATTCAGCCACAGGGAAGCTATCTGGCTGTCTATGGGTACAGCTCTGAGTGGGGAGCTGCTGTGGGTGTGCAAGGTGAGGGCTCTCACAGGGATACCATTTCAGTGGCATAGCCTGTGCCTCTGGTAGAGGGACAGTTCATGATGGGTCAGACAGCTCTTCTGTTTCCCAGCCTCTGGTCTTGCTCCCCAGGAGCTGCAGTTCACCCTCAGCTCCTCCCAGGTCCAGGGTGGCCTAGATTCTCCCCATTGTGCCAAGCTGGGGAGGGCAGGTTGCCAATTTTTTACAGTTGTGGTGCAGAGGGTGTCACCCATTTCAGCTGGGATGAGTACAGGAGCTGAGGAGACCTTTCCTGTACCTGCAAATGCATCAGCATGTGTGGATAATGAGGGTACGCCCATCTTTGCTGAAGTGGGGAGAGGCTGGGGGACAGTTTGCAGCACACCTCCTCCTTCTAAACACTGGGATGTGAATGTGTGACAAAGATGGAGGAGGGAATCACAGTGTTTCTGATTCAGAGCAGAGATTTGCTTTTGGGTCTCCTGCCTCCTAGGAGATTGCTGCCCTCTCTGGGCTGTTCAGTGTTTCTGAGCAGAGCTTGGCTGCGTCTGAAATAGCTCTGCTTTTTTATTGGTGTGTAAATGCTTTGTCAGAGAACTGATTTTGTGCGTGTGAGGTGAGCGCCCTATCTGTTTTATGTGTCCTACAGTAAAGGACAGTAATTTCTTCACTTGCCCACTTCTATAGATCTAATTTATTTATCCGCTACCCATAAGGTTGTCTTCTCTGACAAGGTACTGGAAAGGAAGCTAAGGTATACATTCACAGATATATTTAGCAATTAAATCCCCTTGTGGATGTTCTTAATGCTTTGAATAGCTTACCCTACTTTGGCATGAAGTAAGTTATCTGAAACAAGGGCATCTTTTTCTGGTAAATTGACTATTTGCACAACTTGAAACAATTTTGAAATACGTGTTTTTCCTGTTCAGTGGCTGAAATGAAAAATTCATTACAGGCACAGCTCTGCTCCTTGTATCAGATGTATCATTGTCCATAATTAAATGGATACATTTGACTACAAAGTTGTAATACAAATCAAAGTTTCACATTGTTGCCGCTGTGTATGCCATCTTTTTTTTCCCCCAATCTATTGATAAGGTTAATGTGAAGTATTTTATCATCTGAAACTGATGAATTTTTGAGAACCTGACAAGATCAAAATAAGACATATTTAGATCTCAGAGCAATTGGAAGTAAAGATGCGAACTATCTAAAATGTGGATGGCAATGGTAGAATTAAACTCTTAAAAATTTAAACCCACTACAGAGTATTTTGCATTATGGTGGGAAGGGCCATATACTGTAACTTTTCTTGCTGTTGACATGATTTGGGGACTGTTCTTACTGTTCTGATATTGTGGAAATGTTTTTGTATAAGTATAGTGGTAACTTTTTCATAAATGAGCCGTATTCTATTCTGTTACACTTGTGTAAATAATTTTTACTCAAGTTGTTATTGCAGAAGCTGAGAAAGGAAGAGTGTGAGCCTGCCCTTAGAATTTCCTCGTGGGAGGTGGGACTTTTTTAGAGACAAGATTCTGAGAAGGGAAATAAGAAGGTTTCTTGCAGAAAGTTTGAGCTAACTGGCAATACAGGAAAAATGAAAATGTAAAGTCCAACATCGGGTCAAACCTACTTCTGCTAATATTTCACTTTTATTAGCCAAATATAAAGACAAGTTTGTGTTTTATTATTTTTTGATGGTTTTGCTTACCACTGGCAGGGAAGGAAGTCTGTAAAAGGAAACTGGTATTTTCTTGCACAGACAATGTCTTGAGGAGCAGAATAAATTAATACAACATGGTTTTCTCTGAGGGTGCATATCTATGACAACAAGTGAATTTTGTTATTTAATATTTTAATAATTGAAAATGTGTGGAGTTTTGCTGTATATTTTCTATGTTGTAATTTGTACTGAGTGCATTGTCAGTGATGGACTCTATGCTCTTACTGTGCTTTGGCTTCTCTGTTCCTGTGTTTAACAAAAAGCTAAAACAATTTATTTAGGCTGCGTGAGGGTCAGCTACAAAAATTGAACATATTGTTACCTTGGGCAACTTTTTTTGTCGTTCTTTAATTAACAAACAATTTAGATGAGGTGTAAGAAACCATTTGTAGAATTTGGGAACTTGAAATGTTTGCCCCTGCATGTGATAGAAGTTTCCCTATAATTATATCCATGCAAATGAGCTTACATTTGTACCAGCAGAAATGAAGCTAGGCCTCGTGCTGAAGAGCTAGGACCTTATTCTTCAGTGCCAGGTTTGCCAAAGGTGTACTAAATGAGTTACTTGAGCTGCAAGTCCCTCACTGTTAGCTGTAAAATGAGGTCAGCCCTCATTATTTTCTTCATTATTTTTTCTGCAAAACTCGAATTCTTTGGTGTTTGTGGATAGTGTTGAGAAAACACATAACAATACATGCATTTTGATTCATCAAATATAAATAAAAGGCCTGCTTCTCTTTACCAATGTGAATTAATACTGAAATTGTTAAAAACCAGTAGAGAGAACTTGCCTATTAAAACATTGAACCAGTGGCCCTTTGCTATTTTATTAAACAAGAATCAACTTAGATTGTTTTGAGTTAGCAGTATTTTTGTCTGCTTTTGTTATGAGATAAAACATCAAGTATTGACTTAACTTCACATTTCACAGGAGAAGAATTAAAAATTATCCCTGTGAAGGGTGACTATGGAGTTAGTCTTTGAAATTCTAATTTAATACTTCAGTAATGGGTCAAGCCTGCTCTGAATCCTCTGTGGGATTATTTGATTTGCTGTCTGGTTAAACTCAAGGAAAATGAGATGTCTTTAAATTACTAGAAGTGCTGGCTATCACCTTATAATGGAACAAAATGGGAGAATTTGTTGTTTTAAATTAGGATTGTGACCTGATGACTAATGGGTTATATGAATGGGGCTTACTTTTAAGACCTAACTTGAAGTTGAAAGTTGCAGGGTGGTTTGGTTTGGTTTTTTAATCCCTCTTACCATCAGTTGTATGATTGGAGATTGATATAATTGAGGGATAATTATTCCTTTACTTGGGGGGAGATGGGGTTAAGGTTTTAGTGTATGTTTTGTTTTCAGTGTTATTTACACTTGGAGAAGATTTTCTCATGTATTCTGTTTGTGTAAATGTTTTGTGACCCAACAAGAATGGTTTTTTCCCCATAATAAAATTGATTATTAAATTAAATTCATATGACTGGAATTGAAGGGAGTTCTGCTTTTTGGAAGTATGTAAAGAAGCAGCTTGAACATTTTGCAAGTTTATGCATGTAGCCTTTATCCTGCCAAAGCCTTTAAAATTAATTTGCGAATTACTGAAATAAAAGTACTGAAGTATTTTATGCTGGTATCGTACATGAAGGGGATATTTAGCCTTTACTTAGGAACTTGAATTTGGGGAGGGGTAAAAACAGGGGGGTTTTAGTTAAAAATGAATTTGCTCTAATGTTTTACTCTTCACTGTTTCATATTGGAAATTCTGTGCAAGTTGCTGCTACAATTTTTTCAGCTGCTCTTTACCTTTAAAAGTCATGTAACGTACCTAGTCATATTTTAGCAGATTACATATTTCTGTCTTACAAGTTAAATCGAATTTTTAAACATCTATATTTTGTGATGTCATAGGATATAAACTAACACAGTGAAAAGCTTAGCATAATGTATCATTTAAATGATATGGAGTATTGAGTGAAGACAAGCTGTGCAGTTTGCATTGCATATACCGAGAAATTTCACAAGACTTTTTGACATAAGTTTTGAAATGAGTTGTGGGCTCAACTCCAGCACTGTTCTGAGTGTAGCCTGTCCTACAGAACTTTCCATTCCCAATCTGTCAACCACGTGCCTGTATTTGTCTAAAGATTTCTGATCTGAATAACTGGGTCTATACATATTTGAATTGTGTATTTAACAGAATTTGCTTACTGTTGCTTCTGAGAATATTTTTTGGTTTTTTTTTGTTACCAATGCAGCTATGTTTATTATTGTACAGTTTGATATATATCCATTTGAAAACATTTTAAAATTGTATTTAAACATCTTGTATCATGTTTCTAAAGTTGGTAATAGGTATTGAAATAAAAGTCTTGACCAGGTCTGAGGATTTGCAATTTTATGAGGAAATACTGGGGAAAACAATGTAGGCATCAGTTTTGTACACGTGTCAGGGAAGGGAATTTTTCCGGAAGTTTTTTTATGAAAACTTTTTGTAGAATATAAGTTTAAACATATATATATATTTATAGAATTTTACAGAAGTTTTTCTATGCTTTCTAGGAGCTGACAAATACGTAAGTAACATAGTGCAATAAGGATTATAAAAATGGAAAAGATGCAAATATATTTTACGTTATTTGCATCAAAGGTGTGTTTGCAAAGGCAAAGAAGACCTGTGTACTGCACTAAACTACATGTAATGAAGTGCTAGTTGCAACAGAAGCAAGCAGGGCTGGGCTTGCAAGCCTCTATCTGAAGAATTGCTAGCATGCATGAGCTGGGCTACTTTTCCACTTCAAGCTGGATAGCTTTCTGGTGATAAAAGTCCTACAGCCACCCATTTGCTGATTACTAAAAATAGTGGTCCTGGTGTAAGGAGACTGCAGCAGCACAGCACCAAAAACCTCTCCAAGCCTTCAAACACTAAGATTTTAACAAGTAAATGGTTAAGCAAAACATACCATCTCCCTGTGGTGGGCAGAGTTCCAGGCCAGCTCATCCCCTGAGCCTGACCAACTGGCTAGCTTGGGCAGCATTCCCTGAAGGTCATTCATTTGACCTATTTGGGAGGAGGGTGGTTTCAAGATGCGGAGGCAAAAAAAGCATTTGTTAGAGAATGCTTCATTTGCTTCTTTTCTTTTTCCTAGAGGGAAAATACTAACTGAAGTGTCTTGGGGAGTATGGGAGTCACTTAACTTCCAGATAGAGACTGGAAACTTCAAACTATTACAGTGAAATAGAAATCTTCAGATTGGGGCTGCTGTGAAGAGTAAGAAGAGTGATTTTATTATTGACAAAGTGCATCTTTCCCTTAACTCTGAAATAACCCTTGAGAAGGTAGAAGGTGGCTCAAACTTTTACTACCTGAGATTTGGAGAGTTAGTAAATACAAGCTTTACATGTTTTGCTAAGTGTATGGCCACAAATCATGAGGCTTTCATTAGAATATCCACTGGGCCTAAATAGTTAAAAGAAGATACTGTTTAATAACATAATTTATGCAGACAATTTCATGTGACATTTTGTTTTTACTAGCTACTGTTTTCTCTCTATTTTTAATAGTACATCTGTAGTTAAGGCTGTATTTCAGACATGCCTTTTATTCAGTATTTATGTACAAAACAACACTAAGAAAAAAGAAATGAATACAGATTTTTTTTTTCAAGTTTGCTTATAACATGCACAGAAAAAATGATAAATATGTTCAAAATACTAATGGAAAACTTTTTCAGTATTGTAGGGATTTTCTTTTGAGGTAACAGTTTTGAGGGATTATTTATTATGAAAGACCTAGCCACTTGGCAAATTTTCCACTAGTAGTTTAGGTTGTATTTTGGTAGTTCATAAGACATCTTCTCTTTGTGATTGCATCATTTCCCCCAATGGTTAACAACTGCTTTCATGGGAAACCAGTAGCAAGAACATGTATTGATGTATTTTAAATTTTCTTTAATATAATTAAACATCTGGAAGTAGACAAAACCACAATCACGTGAGCAACCAGGTTTCCACAGAATTTCAGAATACATTCTTGACTGCATTTTACAAGTGGCTGCTATAGTTATCTGATGTCTAATCTTTATTCATGATACTCAATTTAGTGCCTATACACAATGTTAGGGTTGTTTTGACATCTGCCCAATATTCTTAACTGCTCATTACTAAATACTTATGCTTGTTGTTGTTTGTGAAATTAATACATATTAAGCTTCATGATGGTCTCGTGAGATAGGTGTTGTACAAGAAAGTCAGTGACAGAAATTAGAGTAAGAACCTAGGCTATGTGTCTTCTAGGTACTAATGAGAAATAGTAGGGTGATGGCTAGCTACAAATAAGATAAGTCTAATTTGTAAGCATTGATAATACCTCAGTCAACTGGGTTTCATTTGTAGAAGCATACCGTATCACAAAGCAGGAAGTTGGTAACTGAGTGGTATCCGTGCAAACAAGCTCTATCTTAGTGAACTTTTTGCCTTCAGACCTATGCTATGTTTGTATTAGCTGTGTCTTTAAATACAGAATAAATGAACAAGAAAAAACAACACTCTGGCAAAAACTAAGATGAACACTTCATAAGGTGTTTAAGAAAAACAATCTTGATTTCCTTCTCTTCCCCTGCCTTCACAGTCTCTGCTTTCTACTCATGTCTGGCTAAGATAATATAGTAAATATCTGAGCTCTTGCAAGTAAGGCTGTCACATTGATGTTTAACTGACTTTGAAGCACTGCAGCTGTAAAGGGGAAATGAATTCTGTTCTCTGTCAAAGCCTGTAAAAGAGTGTTTGTTTTAGCAGCTACTGAAGATGGAAGTGTTTATTCCATGACTGGGTTGATTGTCAAAGCTGAACATATTTTCCTGTATTAATAATATTTGGAATTTTTCATTAGTTATCATTTCCTGTTGGCTCTTGAAAGGAGTATTGAGATGCTGATCACTGTCCCAATCTTTTCAGCTCTTTCTGCATTTAAATTGAAATCTTGGAATTCCTTTGGGGTGGGGGGGTGATCTATGTGTGCTCCAGCATGTCTAATTATGTATTATATAAAAACTTCTAAAACACTTGCAAATGTCTGATAATTTTGGATCCCAAAAGGCAATACCTTTTTGTACTAGAGATAGAGGGGCAGTTCTTCCAGTTTGTCAGGTGATGGAAGACTGTACCTAATATGCATGAAGTGCAACTTAGTACTCTCCTGTTGCTTTTTTCATCTGACTTCTGTCACAGACTTTTGCTCCTGACATGGAATTGTCTCTTGATATGAAAACACCAACCAGAATCTGGATACTTAATGTTACTGAAACATATGTTACGGTGTGTAATTTATTTCAAAAGTAGCTTATTGTATGCATTTACCAAATCTTAGCCATTCTACACAAACAAAACCCTTACAAAGTGTTTCCAATGCATTGTTGCTGTGGGGGGGGGGAAGGGGAGGTAATAGGTTACAGTATTTTTGATTTGTTTGGCTGTTTAAGATAGATCACCTAGAGCTGAAACTTAATTAAGTGTAAGTGTTTGAAATTGGAAACAATAACCATGTTAAGTAAGCCTGTCACGATCCTGGCATCGTTAGAAGAGAGAGCAAATAGTGAGAGAAGCTGGATTTGTACTGGTGTTGCTTATAATGGTATGTAATTTACTAATTCCCTTTGCTGTGAAATGGTCGGTAAAAAGCCAAAATACTGCTTCCCTAGTTCCCTAGGATCCTTGTTTTGAGAGGATTATACTTCCTGGTGTTTTTACAAGAATTACATGGACGCCAGAATGTTTCCCAAGCTTCTCTTTGATGATCTGTACAATGTAACAGGGAAGACTTGTCCAAAAATTACTGAGGAAGTGAGTAGCAGAGAGATAAATAGGTGTGAGAATAAATGAATCTGATAGTTGACTATTTATGCATCTTCTTTAACCTTTATCATTTTTAGTCTGGTTTCTGAAGGAAGTGAAACTCACATGATCATAAATGAGATAAAACATGTTAATATGCATTTTTGGGACTCTGTGTGTGTGTGTTTGCCTTTTTCTTCCACTGCCCCAAATGAAACTGCTTCTACAGGGTACAAGAAATTACATCATCAGGTAATGACTGCCATCCTGTTAGTGAAAGAAGGATGTTGCCTGTTGACAATTCTGATGTGACATCAGGAAATCATTATAGGAGAGCAAAATTATGGACGGCTGAGGGCACAAAGTCAGTCAAGTGCATATGTTTGTCAAACTAAATTTCCATGAGCCTTACTCTCTGCTTGTCAGTTGCAGATTGAAACACCTTATCATACAGAGGGATTTTGAGTCTTAAGACATTTTATATTAAAAACCAGAAGGTAAGTTATATTAAGACAGTTTTAAGTGCATCAAAACGTATTGAAAAAGACACGTACAATATTAATGTAAACTTCTGAGATGTAGTTGGGTATTTAAAGTTTAAAACTTCCTTTATGGAAAAGTGTGAAAAACACTTGAGAAATTTAGGTTGAATTTGTGGATTTTGGATACTTCCATTGTAAAAAAGTAAAATTATTACTGGTAGTTGCTGTCTTGTTTTTTCATTTACAGGATAGCCGTAGTGCCATGTCTTAGCACCCTTTTTTTTTTTTTTAATATAAATCTCTCACTTTTCATGATAGTGGCAGGAAGAAAGTATGCAGTGTTCTCTGGCAGTGGAGCAGCACAGGCCTTCAGTAGTCCTTCCCCACGTCTAACATGATGATTTTTACTGTCAGTGCTGTAAGTTGGTTGTTTCAGCCTCAGATAATCAATCTAATTAAGTATCTTGGTAGTATTTGATATTTTACAGAAAACATTTAAAATGGTAGTGATATTTCACTGAGCTACTGCTCATGTGGAAAGCTTCATTTTAATAGTCTTGATGATAATGGAAACTTACTGAAAAGAAAGAGGTGGATATATATGTGTATATATATATCTTTTTGGCATAGATGATTGTAGACTTACACCATTATGAGAACCCTTTCTTATATGCTTAGTTGCTATTTGGATGAGTGAAAGCAGAGAGATTTATGCAGTCAGTCAGTAAAAAGGTTGAGGGGAAAAAGTCTGTGACTGGTAACATGGTATAGGCAAATGTCATAAACTCAAGTTGTTATTGGCCAGTTTTGTGTACATTAGAGATTTCTTGAAGGTAGAAAATGCCCTTGGTCAGGTCTCACCCCTGGTGAGGCCAGCTGTACTTCAAGAAAACACAGTGTTGTCTTACTTGCCCCAAACAGGTTCTTCTGCATGAATGTAAGGCAGTTTTAACCTAGGCTTCAGTATTTCCCAGTTTCAGTGGTTGAACGGTTTTGCTTCAATTTATCTTGTAAAATGACTCCAAATATAATTTTCCTACTGACATTTCCCCAGAAAAGCCCATCACTTGGCAGCTCCCACCAGGCTCACCAGGTCCAGTGCCTGCTGCAGTGTCTTTGATAGTCAGGAGTCTTAGTTTCATCCTTTTCATCTCACCTGTCTTTCCTCCCTTCCTCACTGCAAAGTCAGTCCAGGAAGACTAAAACTTTTCTACTTCGTAACTTCAACATCAAGGTAGAAATTAACTTGACAAAGAAAAAATCCCCCACTGATCAAACTGTAAATAAACTTAGTTTCTGGTGAAAATTTCTTCATTCACCTTCCTCAGCATTTAAATAAAATGTCACAGTGTGCCTGCTATGTGAATAAATGCAGACCTGGTTTAGCTTCCTGACTACAGCAGAAAAAAAATTCAGGCATACTTTTTAAGGAATGGTTATTTAAAAGTAATGTGTTTTTGTTGCAGCATGATTATATGCTTAACAGGAAACTAGGTTGCAGTCTTTATGACTAACTCTTATTACTACTGCTCCCTTGGTTTCCAGGAGATGATGACTATAATGCTATATAAAATCATCAGGTAGGTAGCATCATCTTGGACAACTTTCTTTTTTGCCTGATGGTATTGCTCTACAATTGTTATTTTGTAAAAAAAAAAAAATTAAAATCAAAATCTATATCAATATTATGTTTTGATTTTCCTTCTGACTCCTTGCTGTTAGTCTGGATGAACCATAGGAGGTTGGTAGTAGGACCACATACTGAGATTTCTTTGGCTTTTAATACTTCATGTGCACAACTGCAAAGTGTAACTGGAACTTGTGTTTAATGTAGAGGAAAAACACTGACTTCT
The DNA here is from genome assembly GCA_013399895.1 of Serilophus lunatus. Classification (NCBI taxonomy): domain Eukaryota; kingdom Metazoa; phylum Chordata; class Aves; order Passeriformes; family Eurylaimidae; genus Serilophus; species Serilophus lunatus. The sequence continues at coordinate 183,566 of VXBA01004623.1, read as the reverse complement.
GGAATCATAAAAACATACCAAAATAATTAACTCTGAGATGAAATGAAACAGGAAATTATTGGGAAGAATTCTTTTTCCTCTTGTACATATTTTTAAAATAGTTTTCTTGTTGACAAAGGTAAGTATATAATGAGGAGCATTGCTTGATCTCATGTCATTTGCTGCTTACCTACAATAACTGTAAAGGAGTGCATGAATTATTACTCAGAACTCCAGGTAACTCTTCCAAAAAGCCTTGTGTGGAAAAGAAATAATTTGAGATCTGTCCTGCACAAACTGTTGTTTGAGAGTCAGAAACATTAAGCATGAATATTTTTCTGTGGACCACTAGCCCCATTCAATTACTTTGGTAGCAATGCAGAAGCATTCATTTTATGAATGTTCTTTAAAATACCAGGAATGTTGCTGTCAGTATGCTTTTTACAATCATGTATTACCATGGTTTGACAGCTGACAAAACAGGCATGTGAAGGCTGACATTTGTGCCAGATGTCTTTCATTATATATTTTTATAGGCTTAATTTTTCATGTGTGCACTTTATATTGGCAGCTTTAATTTATTTTGCAGATCAAGCTTAATTGTTTTTTTATGCACATTTATATTTTAGTAGATTAAAATTTTGCCACAGAATATACTTGTAATTTAAATTGCTGTGCAGAAAGTAAAAGCTTACCAAAAACATGACCTAAAAAGGTTTAGCCTTTAGAAAAAGGGGTGGAAAATACCTTATTCCGGTAGAGAAGCTTTTGACCACCCGAAGAACTTAACACTATTTTTCTTTTTATTGTCTTTTATGGCCCTTAAGAAAATCATGTGATGCTGCTTTAAGGAGCAGAATCCTGTTATCCATAATCAAGTGTATAATTTAAATTGTTTCACCGTCTTGCTTACATTCTGTTGGTATATGTTGTTTTATGGCAGTTCTGAATCCTTGACAAACAGGTCAAGTACCTTCGGCCACTAGGTTTCCTAATGCATCTGGGAAGAGCCTCTTAAAAAGAAGCTTTGATGGTCCCATAGCTCATGCTATACATCCATGCCAGCTGTCAGCCCCTTTGCACAAGAATATATTAGGAAATGGTAGTGAACCGTAGTCTAATGCTTTAACAAGTGTGAGAAGTTAAGCAGGGTAGGGTTAAGTCAGATTTTTATTTTTCTTTTCTCAAAAATGTTGAGACCTCATATGTTTGTTATATATGAGGATGAGATTATGGTTTTGGAAGTATTTTACAGACTGTGTAGATGAAAGGGAGATTCTGACATAAGGAGTAGCCAGTACTATGGCATTTTCCTGCAGTGACAGAAAGTCAAAATTGCCAACTTGCCCAAATCAGGTTAGGGCTTTAAACACTTGTAGTGAGCAGGACTGTTCAGTGGGTTATCTTGCAGTCATCCTCTCATCCCCTCACTCCAAGGTTCATCCTGACTCTTATTCTAACAGGACTGTCTTGAGAAGGTTTCTTGAGAAGGTTCTTGCACAGGGAATGGTTTTGGTAAGTTGATTTTTTGATGAGTGCTGTTAGAAAGTGACTGCTGCTAACCTGATGTTGAGCAGTCTGCAGCTGCAGCAGTGATCCCTTTTGCTTACTCCATTATGGTGGAAAGATAAGTGGAAAGGAACAGAAACTGGATGCTATCACCTTAATATGTTTGTGATCCTCTTACAAATGAGATTTGATTCTGGAGAAAAGAAAATGGAGTGGAAAAGACCAGTGGTTACAACAATAAGATGGTGAGAGAGTCCACTGAAGTCTACTGAAAATGATAGAGCAAAATTTCATGGTTATTTTTAAAACAAGAAATGTAATTGTTGAGTCATTTATGTATTTCCTTTTACATAATGTCCCACCCACATACACACGCTTGTTTTGCCCCATTCTACTTTACAGGGCTCTGTTTGTATTTAATATTGTTGCTGTAATTCTGTCCTTAAGAGTTTTAAGATAATGATTGGAAAAGTTAACACTTCTCTTTTTGAAACATGTTTTTCCTCAGCTTTCCACTTTGAATTATACTTATGATACTTTTCTTTTTTTTTTTTTTTTGCATTTAAGAAACAAAATGGAGTGCTCTCTTCCTTTCTTTCACTTTGGTAACAGAAGCCATAAAAATGAATAGGATCTAATTTCTGCCAGCATTTCAAAACCAGTAACATTATCTGCATACATTTGAACACCATTCAGAATTCTAGTTTTATGAAAAATCTTCCCATCTCTCTTTTCTAAGTGCAGAATTTATGAGCATTTTAAAATATCAAAATCATGAAGATAAATTAAGGGAAGGCTGTGGAAGGGCATAAAAATGAGAGTTTTGAACTGCAGAAGGCTTTAAAAACTTAAGATACTTGTTTATTCTACCCAAGTGACAAATGTTTTTGGCAAAGAAACTTTTATGGCATGTTAGTTCCATTGTAAATATATTAATTTGTATATTTGACTGCAGATACTATGATGGATATTCTTACAATCATACTTTAAGAACATGTTTTATTTTAAGATACTATAATCTCAAAGTACATAAATTCTATTGCACTGTTTACATCAGTAATAGTCAGGAAATTCTAAATTGAGACTGGCACTTATTTTTCATGCACAAGTATATTCTAAGGTTTCTGTTTCCAGATCTCCTAAATTGTGTGGTGAAGCAGTGGTTTCAATACTCAGAAATTTCTGTGTTTGTTTTAGCATGGCATTGTTTATATAGTTTCCATATATCTCAGGGTTTGGTCAATATTAGAAGTTAAAAGTCCATTCTCTTCATTCAAATAACCAAGTAAATAAATAAATTGTCATAAACTCTGGCAGAAATGGAAAGATTGGGCTATTGCATCTAGTGCTGTTCTACAAATTAAATGAGTGTTTAGTGCTCTCCCAAGTGTAATACACAAATGGATGTTACTGAAATATTACCAGGATCTGTTGTCACCATGCAAAAAACTTAGGAGAAAAAACCGTTAGAGTAACAAGTCTACTTTTTGCATAAATGCCTTTTATTCCTCTCCTCTACATGTTGTTTTCCTGTCCTTTTTCTATCTACTGGTGTTACATCACTTGCACACTTAGTTTTTAAGGGCTCTTGTGAAAGTATCACTCTATTACTTCCAGCTGAGTAAGTACTCAGTTGTACCTCATAAGGTTTCCAAGTCACGTCTTGCAACAGTGACAACCCTGTTGGGAAAACAACTGAGTTTTTAAAGCCCTCTTGTTTCCATGCACCATGTTAGTGATGCTCAGAGCTGATTGTGGGCCTATCGGTGAATGATGGTGCAGTAACTTCAATTATTCTATCCAGCGGTGATGTCGATGTTGATCGGTTTTCAGATACTAATCCTGTTCCTTAATATAGCAGTTGGCCACATGTGTGAGCTCATCCCGTTAAGGAATGGCCTTCAGGGAAAATAACTCCTGAAACATTTTGGTGTGGAGTTTATGCATTTCCTAGGAACTATGAAGTTAAAGAAAAAAATTGGTAGACAAATTCAAACACAATGACAAAATACCACTGGCCTATGTCAGTGAAAAGCAAATAAAACAGCCTTTTGTAAGGCAAAGTATAAGGCTTTTCTCGATCGCATTTGAGGAAATCTGTCTTGTACTTAAACGTTTAAACAAAGTTCTTGGGCTGTTCAAGTGCTGTTAGTAGTGAAAAAGTGTTGGAAGGGATATTCAAGATGGTTTTTTCTTCTAGTGTCAATTCTGCTATTCAACCTTGATGTCAACAACTTTTGTCACCAGCAATGTAAAATAACCAATAGTAGAGTAAAAGCTCAGCCCAGCTGTGCAGGGATGATTCCTTTGCTGTTGCAAATTAGTGGGAATTCTTGTGAAAGAAGCTTTTCACGTTGGGAGTGCTTTGGAAAGTATCAACGCAGGCTTCAGCTGCCTTTCATTTGTCTGTCTTAACTGTATGTTTTGTCTATCTTTGCCCTGAAAAGTTGTGTGCAAATAATTACCTGCCATCCTACAAATAGTCCAACAGAGCAGTTATTGGAAAGCCGTCTTTGAATGAGGTGTACACAAGATGACGAGTAGTTTTTCTGTGCATTTGGTTGTATTTGAAATTATGTTTTGCTGGAGTTTTTCTTTGTACTATCATTCTTCAACTCTGTTACTTTAGAAGACTACCATACATAAAGTTCAAATCCTCATGGTAAACTACCAGTACTCTTTAGACCATTTTTAAACTTTTTAATGTTTTCTGCTGAATTATGTATGCTTGGTGTACTTGTCTATCTTTAGCCAAACATTTTTCTCTGTAGAGCCAATTGCATGATCTATAGCAAAAGTATGTCTAAGATTCAAGAATGTTTGTGAAGAACATGTATGTGTGTAAGTGTTAAAAGTCAGAATTAAGAAAAAATCCTGTGGGGTGTTTTCTTTTTGGCCTTTTTAAACTATGAAAATGTCTTTTAATGGGTTTCTTCAATACTGTGATGTGTGGAAACCTTCTACTGTTTTTATTCTACCTCGTTCTTAACCTGTTGTTCATTACATCTTTCTTTTGCTTTAGCTCTTATGAAATGTGGGAGTCAGATTTCTAATGTACAGCATGTTGAAACAGGTTTTACTGCATTGCCTTTCTTTCCATTTGTGTGTTTGGGTACACACAGGTTTGAGAGTTACCTACCTTTGAGAGTTACTTACACTGAATTTCTTCTCAGGGTTAAAAAGAAGATTTAATTCTGTAAATCAATACAAGTGTACCTGTCTTGAGGTTAACTTGTAGTTTTTACATGTTTTTGCACTTTTGATGCATACAACCTGCTTGTTTTAAATTAACTCTTGGGCAGAACTCAACAATACTGAGAGGGAAAAACCTCAGCCAATCCAGGTATATATTCCAAGTGATGAGGTAGCTAACATTTTCTGCTTACTGTGAGAAGTACTTCAGAACTATATTACTTTGTTTTCACATAAAAGCTGGGTTCAAGGCTAGCCTTATATGTTCACATTTTTAAAAATTTCTTTTCCTTGCCCCCTCATTAAAAAATAAATTATTATTTTTGTATGTGCATGTAAAAAACCTTAATGAGGCTTCTGATGTTAAGAGGTTGGGGTACTCTTCCACTGTGTTTTAAGTATAAATGTATTTTAAGCTTTATGTGCATTAGATATGGAGTTTTCTCTAAGTATAAATCGTGTGTATGATAGTGTTTGCTTCTGATAGTATTTGGAACACATTTACTATCATAAGGATATGCTTAAGCTTTTTTAAAGCATTAGTTGGAAGAATGAATTCCAGTGGCCCCTCTAGTATAAATGCAAGACCTTTTTAGGCCTGATATAGTAATCTGTGATTTTTATGTTCTGAATGACCGAAAAGAGAAATGTTCTTAAAATTTGTTTGCGCAGCTATGCTCTCAGGATATTTGTTCATGGTGTCTCCTAAAACCTATCATTTGCTGTTTTAAGATAAACCAGAAGGAAAAAAATCTGATAATAGTCTGTAACTTAGTTTGCTTTGTGGAGTTAGTTGTTTAGAGGACTCTAATATATGTTTTATATTGTTGTTTCACAGAAGCAAGCCAAAATCATACAATCTTTTTAATAAGAATACCAGGTTTGACAGTCGGAGCAGTTGCTCCAGTTGTCGAGGTTTTTAATACCTCTGTCTCTCTGGCTTTGTGTGAGTATTTTAGTTATTTTGGCTTAGCCATTTTTGTTTTGCTTTGTTTTTTTAAGAGTTTCCTCTTGAATGTGTTCTGAGCTAATAGAAGAACTGGAAATGCTTTCTTTTTTAAGATCAAAATGTCACATTTTCTTATTGTTTTTTACTTTTTTACAGTCAAGGTCCCAAAAAATGGAGGCAGTAATGGTTTGTTCCATGATATGCTTTCATGTTTTTTCTGGTACATATAAAACTCTTCAGAGAATTGTACAAAACTTCTGTAATTACACCTGTGCGTCAGTTTGTTCTTTTAAGAAACTTGGAAGATATATGTTTGTTTCTGCAGCAGCATTACACTGACGAGTTGCTGGCTGCCAGTCCCCTGCTTAGTTCTCTAGGTTGTGCTGCTGGTGCAAAGATACTTATCTTTAGAGTGTTTAGCAATCTTTGCCAGCTGCCCCTTTGTACATTGCAGAATTTGTCGGACATGGGATATGCTTCCCTGGAAGAGGGCTCATTTGTCAGGAGGCTTCATGTTCCCATGGGTTTTCCTTGAATGTTATAAAGCACAATTTAAGTTTTGTGGGAATGCTCAGCCAGTATTCTCAATCTTAAATTTTAACATATGTTGTATTAGCTGTTTAACACCTAAGACAAACCTGAATGTTTCAAGCTGTTGTTTGAAATCCTACTTCACAAGGACATTTGTTTCAAGAACTGGAATTTATTGCATTTGTGACAAGGAGTAGAAATGAACATAATATTGCATATACTTGTAAACTAATAGCGTAAGTTGATAGAAGCACAGTGTTTATGTAAGATACCACTACTTGGAAGAACATTTGGGGGAAAAAGTATTTTTGTATTTTTTTTATTAAAAATTGTGTATTTTAAAATCAGGGAAGTACTGACATGTCTTTTCACTGTATCACAGAACAGGGAAACCATGTTCTGTGTTTTATTAAATTCTGTACAAATCCTGTGATTACTTGACTTACTGGATTATCTTTTAAACCTTTTTGGCTGCACAGAAGGGATGCACTGATGTGGCAGTTGCTGTGGCTGTGGGAAAGCCAGAAGATGATGCTTTGAGTGATCAGGTGGAACCTGCTGTGTGTCACAAAACTTAAATGCACAGACCTTTATCTCCTCAGTTATAGCTGGTGTTTGTATGGTGCATGCGTTACCTAGGAAGGTTGTGCTGGCAGAGGCAGAGTACACAGAACAGCATTCCACAGAACTTGTGACTTTGTACCCAGAAAGTGTTTAGCAACCTGTAGAGGCTGTAACAGCAAATATTTTAACTGACTTTGAAAAAGTTGCTATTACAGGAAGAAAATAATAATTTAACCTTAAATAAATACTTTTTGAAACTTGTTAAGGAAAAAAAGGCTTTCTTCTAATTATGTGGGCATGTTTCTGGCTGGACTGTGTACATGTGCAAAGGTTTTGCCACCTCTTTAGTATAAGAGTTCATCATATTTACTGTAATGAATAATAGATAGCAGTAGCATTTTCTTTGTTATACATAGCAAAAAAAGTTAGCTTAAGACACAGCTGAGTTAGGAAAAAAAATAAAATCAGATTTTGACATTACAACGTAAATCTGACCAGTACAAAATACACTCTGAGAGTTACTTACATACTTACTGCCAGTTTGAGGTGTGTTTCTTGGCAAAGTGCGTTGGCTTTTATCAGGTGGACAAAGTAAAAGGTAAACTCAGTAGGTACCAGGAAGACTAGAAGCTCAGTTCTGGTGCAATATATTATTACCAGGATGTAGTAGTTATGAGGTCATAAGAAGTTTAATAACAATAATGTTAGAGAATAACAATTTGAAATCCCTTAAGACAATCTGGAGGTGAGTGAGGCTATTTGAGCAGCATCCTTTTCTCCCCTTAAAGCTCTACAAGTGTCTTTGCAACCTGGTAGTCTTCAGCTATTGATAGCATTTGAATGTGAAACACTAGTGGAATGTGTTGTGTTTTATGTATTTCTGTTTTATTGTTTCTGAAGGTGGACAGACCCTTTGATATGGGTTTATTTGTGATCTATGCCTAAAATTATGGTCCACTACATACTCTGGAGTATATGTAGATCCATGCCCCGTTCAAATGAGCATTTTGTTAACCTGAAAGGCCAATGTGCCAGCTTAACACAAAAATACATGTTACAATACCATTTTAGATGGACAGAAATGGCTCCTGTTCTTGGGCTTGGCTCAAGCTAAGGGACAACTTCCTCCTTGCTTCCTCTGCTTGTGTGTCACGTTTGATCTAAGGTAAATGCATGATAGTGCTTTTCTAACAAATCTTTTACTTTGCTCCCATTTCAGTGTGGAGTTTAAGAGCTATTTAAGGATTCATTTGCCAAGGATAGTAAATTGTGCTATAGAATTCCTTTGAGTTGTTTAAACTATAAATTTAAATGCTTAGTAGAATGCTGTTTCCTAAGCAGTTATTTAAGCAAAACCTTGTCTGAATGATATTCCAAAACATCTTTTAATAGAAAGTTATAATGAGGGCCTTCAGGTCTTGAAAAACTGGGAGTTTTTATTTACTTTTCAGATGTTAAAAAGGGTTAAATAATTGATTAGTATGAGCCTTTCAGACTATACATAAGAAATACAGCTCCAAAGATACCAATTTGCCAAAATAGCTTGGGTCTGCTTGAAATCTCTATTAAAAAATTACTAGTTTTTACTTTGGAGGTTTTACAGAAACAGTACCTATAGGTATTGAATATGTATGAAAGGAAATGTTAACTGTTTAACTTCTTAAACATAATTTTTTCTTTTTTTTTAGCTCAAATTGAGCCAAGATATACCAGATTTTTTAGCAATGGAACAGCTGTCTGTCTTCAGTATTTTCAAGACCACTGCATTTCTAATGGAGATGTACAGGAAAAATACTCTTAAATAGAACCGTGTGCCAACCATGGCCTTTTGGACCACTCTTTGGAAACTGCTGCTTTTTAATGTTTATTTCTAAGCCTGTCATATAACTCTTTTTGGCCACTGCATGAACATGCATTTTAATAGTGTTAGTACTGTAAAAATCATAACACTGACTGTCATGATTTTCTTCTTAGATAAATTTTCTACTATTACAGCATTTTTCCAACTTTTTAATGTTTGGTTTGCTGTATTGGAAAATGTAAATTTTTGCACTTGAGTAACTCTACATGTGGAATCACTTTAAAATGAGAATAAATACATTTCCACATATGGACTTTTCATGGGCCTTGATTTTGAAAGCAGCAATTAAATCCATTCTTTTTTTTTTTTTTCTTCAGAAAACATTTTCATCACATTTAAGAGAGTAACATAGACCTTGTAAAATAGGGTTATCTCCTGAGCTGGAAATCGGGCATGCTAATTTTTTTCCTGGATTCAGCATTAGTGAAACATGAGCAAATTTGGCTTTTCTAATTACTTATTATGAACATACCCACTTGAAGAACTAAAACCAGTAACTTAAAAAGGTTTATATGGTTAAATTTAATCTTGTGTTCAGGCTGAAAAGGGGTAGGATAACGTCTGAGTTGGTTGTATACTAGAAACTTTCAGCTTTTGGTTCATATTTCATCAAGAAGACTAGAAATACTTGAAAATAGTGGCATTTTTTTCATTCGGACTGTAGTGCTATTTTTATGATATTAGCAGACCTCTTGAATCTAGTGGCTTTTGTCTTTGATTTTTTAAAGGCAATTTATTGTTATGTAATTATTTCATTATGCTCATGTTGAGTTGAAACCTGGTATGCTGGGTGTGTGCCCAGATTGCCCACGGTAGCTGTACATGCAGAATACCAGATGTGCACATCTGTCTAGAGCTGGTGCATGTGCTTTACACTCCAACTAAGATAAAGCAGATAAAGCAGCACCAGCTGTGCCCTTGTCACAGATGGCTGAGCTCTCTTTACCTGAAAGTAGTTAGGAGTCACTTTTGCTAGAAAAGTTCTAGTTAAGCTCTTTGTATTTTACCATGAAACAAGGCATAAGTTGTTGGCTTTTATTTTTGTTTTGTTGTTCTAAGGTCTGTGTTTGATAGCAGTTAGTAGATGCTTAACCTGAGAATGTCCATAGGTAAATTCTGTCCTGCAGACTCCCCTTTTCTAGGCACCCATCTTGTGATCTACCCAGGCCTTATGTCTTTCCTCTACCAAGAAAGTGCTAGGCTGCAGAGGTGCTTGGGGTTGGTTGCTTGTGTGCTGGAGGGTGCTGTGTGTCTGCACCTGCTTTTTGTACCTCATTATCAGCAGAGTGAGCAGGTCTTGTCTTGGTGGCCTTGGGGCAGGCCTAAAGAAGCAGGGTAGTTAAAACCAAAGTATTAAAATGCTTCTTGCTGTATGACAGTTATTCAGAGGGCCTGTTTTCTAGCGTTCCACCCCTTCTCTTTTCTGAACTCTCAATGGAGACTTTGTGGGAAGTCTGTGAAGCTTTCTGAGAAGTGTGCAATACCTGTCTAAAATGAGTCCTTAGTGGAAAAGTTCATGAAGAACTTGTGTGACTCTTCAGATGCTGTCTTGGTAAGAGAGTCCTTCTTTGAACTTGCTTTTCCACATATTGTGCCTGCCAGAGCAGGAGATCTATTGACTGAAGGAATCTTCATGCCATGAAGGAATGATGCTCTGACCCACTTCATCCATCTGTCTGGTCTGGTGGCTACTCCTTTTCTCTGAAGCAGGAAATATTAAAGATCCCCAGACATGGCCCTGCATTATTTGCTGTCACGGAGCTGGCTAAGCAAGGGGATAAGAGAATTCATGAAGGTTTCTCTAAGCAGGCACACCTCCTGTGTCAAAATGACATCAGTTCTGTGAGGTTGTTAAGAATTACATACCTTGGAGTCACTACTGCATCCTTCATCTTTGAATAAAAGTACGACTGTTCCTGTGATGTTAATGTTGATGTGCTGGTACTTCTTGTTGCTTTCTTCTTCCAAGACTGCTTAACGTCTGATAGAGGTCTAAAATATTTTGCCAATGTAATTTTGTTCTCCATGTATGTCCAGTCTCCATAGTAATAAAAAAATGCTATTTTTTTCTTCTTAGTGGATTTTTTCCTTCGCTTAGGCCTCTTTTAAAGAAATTTCCTTGTTCCAGTTTTTTTCTCCTCTTGCATAAGAAGGGGCTGATGGAGCACAGGACTGAAATGATCTGCCTTGCAAAATTGGCAGCCTTTCTCCTTAACCTTTTAGACACCTAAAGCAAAATCAGTTATCTTTGAAAGCCTTAGGAAGATTCCAGCATCTTGTTTGCTGAAGCTATGTCTCTGATTGCTGGAGCTAGGACTTTGTCAAGCTTTCTGAATGTGCGTGTTGAGGCACTATGGATATCATATGGGAGGATCTCATTCTTTTTTTTTTTTCTCTTTCTTTGATATTCCACAAGTAAGCTACTGAGCTATTCAAGTCTTGTTCAGATGTTCTCGTTAATGTGCATACTATGGACTGTAGCAGGTCTGTCTCCCTTTTAGAACTGCATAGAAGAGCAGATAGCAGTTATCAGTTTTTCTTTAAGAAGTGTAAACACTTCTTTGAACATTTTAATCACACAGTACAGAACCAGTGAGCAATAACCTGTAGATAAATTATGTGAATATAAATAGAGTTGGGAAGAATTTTTTCTTGGAGAGTCTAGTGACTGTACTCAGGAAAACCTGTTTCTTTCAAGTGGCTTTGAGGCATATATAACCCCAAAGCTAGATGAATGTTTTATAGTCCAAACTCTGCAGCAGGGTACAAGTAAATAAATGGAAAACCTATTTAGACTTGAGTTGTTGTGTTTAGAGGTTGTGGAATCTCCATCCTTGGAGATACTTAGGAAAAATTTTGGCCTTTTCTTATGTAGCCTGCTCCAGCTGACCCTGCTTTGAGGAGTACGTTGCATCTCTAGAGGTCTCTTCTAAGCTCAGTAATTCTGTGTTACTGGAAGCACTGTAACACTAGGTGAAATTTCCCATGCTTGGGAATGAGGGTGGAACGACAAGGGTAGCTCCATGCAAGTTGAAGCAACAAGAAGAAAATTTCAGACAGTATTGGCCTTTCTTTGATATGATCTCTGTGATTGGGTAACGCTTGCCTGAACCTTCCTGAGGTAGGATCAGTAGAAAACTGCAGCTGCAGATGAGGTCTGTGGCTGATTCCCACAATATAACCCTTTTACTTCACTAGGTGTGATAAGCTCTGCTTTTGAGCCTAAACTTGGACCTCTCCTGCCACTTCTGTCTGTCCTGTGACTAGAAATAGAGAGAGGTTGATATGACAGGAGGAAATTGAAAGCGGGACAATTGTGATTTTTTTTTTTTTTTTTTTAAATCCCACTAGCCTAAGAACTACAGGCACTAAATAAAGTTTGCAGTGGTTCTTAAACTGGTGAAGCTATATATGTCCTTCCATTTGAAGAAGAGGGATATAGTCTACATTTAGCTATAGTGGTACCATGGTTTGTGAACCATCGTAGCATACACCTTTGTTCTGTGCTTCTCCATTCTGAAGCAGGAGGGGAGAGGGGAAAAAGAAGACAATTCAGAGTTCAAGGTTCCTTCAAACAATGCTTTACTACTGAAAAATTACTTAGCATCTTGAGGAACAAACACATTTTGTCTGAAGTTATCTTCTTATGGCAATGAATTCAGTGTATGTGAATGAGAGTAACTTCATCTGGAAGTTGCTACAATGGAAGGGTCCTGCTCTACTTGTATTTGGTTGCTGTACTGATTTGCCTTTTCCAGACATTTGCATGTTGTTTTTCTTTCACCATAAAGAAGATAAAACTAATGAAGGAATGGTATTATATAAGTAAAAAACTCAATCATAATGCATTTGCATGACACAGTAGATAGAATATGCAAAGTAGCACTGATGACTGTCAAGCTACCATTTTCCATGTTCCAAAATCTTGAGTGTGTAACATAATTTACATTCTCTAGTCATTTGTGCAGGACCTTTCCTGGGTTTAATATGTGGGAAAAAATAAAGTTTTAATTTGGAATTGTAGCATTGATGTCCAATTCAACCTAACTACAAAATTATCTGCCATCAGCCTTTGATAGAATGGATGGTTTGATTTAGGATTTAAGTTTTTAGGATGGGCAAGAAAAATTCTGATCATGAGTGATAATGCAGTCTTTTCCCTTGTCCATGACTTAAGAAAATGATTCTCTTTGGGTTTCCTCTCTTCACCTTGTGGAGTATTGCCTGCTATAGCTGCATGCTGATGATGTTTTTTAGGATCACTGTGTTATGGTGGGAGGTAAAAGATCTTCTGACCTGCATAGTGACTTTTGGAAGGTAAATTGAGAGGACGCATGAGGAAAGGGTTTTCCGCTGACCAGTTAAAATGATTCTGGCATTTCCATTGCTGCTTTGGTGGTGAAATGAGCCCAGCTTTATAATCTCTGGTTATGACTACGATGTGCTGCCAAAAATTTTGCAGGAATGCAAGAGAGGAGAAAAATTTGGACTTTAACAGCATATACATCATCCAGAAGTGAAAGGAATTTCATGGGACAAAAAGAAAACAGCTATATAGCCCATGGGGATTTCCTCTACTGAATATCAAAGGTATACTGTAAACCACTGAGGTGTAGGCACTTATACTTGAAAAACTTTCAAGATCCTTTATGATGAAAGGAGTTAGGCAGTTGAAGTATAAGGGTTGCTAACAAGTCTCATTAGAAAGTACATAGCAGTGTTATTTGAAATGTCCCATTGACCTCAATGGGTCTTTTTGTTTCTTTTTTTCATTGTTGCTATTTGACATTGAAACTGTGTTGAAAAGATACTGTGATTAGATGTTTTTGGGTATGCCTGGCATTTTCATCTCAGTGGCTTGGCTTACACAGGGCCATATTCAAATTTGACAAATAGATGTCTGAAAATTACTAGAGGCTTCATTCTTTTAAAAGAAAATATTGAAATGACAAGTTTTTGTCTATCATGGTTTCTGAAGTTTTTAGGCGTAGCTATTTTTTTGGTAGTTAGATGTTTTCGTTCTAGTATATGTGTATTATGTAATTAACTGTTGGACAAAGAATTATGATGTATACTAGAAGATTATAGTGTTTTCCAAATCTACAGAAATCACTACCCTGCAAACAGCAGTCTTGAGAATAATAGGAAACTCCTGCAGAATGCTATTAACTTTCCTAGTAAACCTTGCAAGACAGAGGCTTTAATTCTGAATTGGGTCTTTGACTAAAAATATTTGCTTAAAAAATAGAGAGAGTTTAAGGATGTCCGAGTTACCTGCTCCTGATTTTCATTAAACTTCAGATATCTGGAACATTCTTCTCCTTTTTTTTGACTTTAGTGGCCAGTTGGTCTAAAACTCTACAACTGGCAGACATGTTGCAATTTGTAATGCATTGCTTCCCTAGGTAGCCATATTGAAAACCAACGATTTTATTCAAATTGTAAAAGGAAAATCTATTTGATAACTTTATGTGTAGATATAATATGGTACAACTAGAATTCTCTTAATCTCATATAGCAAGCACCTTCAGTGACTAATTGTTCCTGTTTAGAGATCTGAAAGTCAAACAGTTAATGAAAACCAAGCTAATAAGGAGTGCTGCTGAAGTCTGAGGAGTTTTAGATTTCATTTAAAAATACATTAAATGATTGAAATAATTCAGGATTGCAAAAAATTATATTGCAATTGTCCTTCAGGTAATTTCTTCCCTTTTATTTTCTCCTGAAGTTAAATAAGCAGGTGCACAATGTTTGTAATTAATCTTAACAAATTAAAAAACTGCTTTTCAGGGCGTAATATTCCTGAAGATTGCAGATTTTATGGATGCAGCCATTCATATAATGCTGCTAGTAAACAAAATACAGAAGAAATTGCAGGTAAAGGAAAATGGAGTTCTTTGCCAGGAATATCACCCTCATTGCACTTTTTGAACTGCACACAGGGCTCCACAGTCATGGAGTGGAACAGCAAGTAGTTTTATTCCACTAGTCTGGCCAATATAATCAACATTTATGTGAACAAATTACGGATAACTGCAACAGGATTATCTCTGATATTTAACCTGTGATCTTTAGAAGCTCAGTGCACACATGTTGTCAAGAAATCAATAGCAGTACTACACTCAGCCTGGGTACATAAGCAGAGGTGTTATTTGTCTGAACAGAGCTGGAAACAGAGATTTGTTCCAGGCAGGTTGACTATGGGGTTGCTGAAAGACATTTCTTGAATTCACTAGTTTGTTACATCTGGTCAGGTGAAACAGGAATTATATTCTTAAGCAGCTGCATATTGGTTCTCACCAACACCCTTCACCCCCCGCCCTGATTTTTTAAAAATACAGTACAGTTTTTCTGTCTTGGAGAAGCTTACATGTATTCTTCTATTTCTATTGTTGTGTTCCTCATCTGTGCACGTTGTTCTTGCTATGTACCTTACAAAAAAGGCAATTGTAAGGATAAGCTAAATTAAAAATATATGCAATAGTACTGTTTTAGTAGAATATAAAAAAATGGCAAAGGGTGTAATAAGAGGCATAGTCAGAGGGTCTGTATACAGAGGTCTTGGCTCCCCTTGTAGCTAGACTGGCTGTGGCATAGCAAAATTCCATACAGGAATGTAAGGAATTAGAAGTCATAAGATTACCAGGAATTACAAGACTCAGCTGTGTATGACTATAGAAGAACATTTTTAATGCTTTATTAAAATCAACAGTTAAACACAACTTGCAGAAAAAGGTAAGACCTAGAAAAATCATAACCCCAATGTAATAGCACAGATTTTTTGAGCATCAGCATTTTAGTAAAATAACTCAAATCTGTGCTCTTAAAAAGAATCCACTGGTAGAGTCGTGTAGCAAAGAAAAACCCCTTTGAGACTTTCATTAACAGCTAAGTCTTATGAAATTATGCATTACTTTATGTATGAATCAAATAAAAAAAGGAAGTAGAGAATTAGAATAAGCAGACTAAACTGAAGTTATAAATTGGAATAAGCAGACTAAACTGAACGTTTAATACTTGTATTTGCTTGAGTTCAGCACAGGTTCTGTACGTGTAGGACTGTGAGCTTACTAGTTGAGCTGTCTTGTGTGAAGCTAATAGTTAATAGCTTAAAAGTTGATTAACTTGTCATACCAGTCTCACCATACTTTTGTTTTTCTCAAACTAGATGAAAGGTTTCTTTAAGTATGGTTACTGTAGTACTGCATTCCTGATGATGCTGGTAGCTAATGACACTCTTTGTTGTAGAAATCAGGAAATGTGGGTTGAGTCTTTGGGATCTGTGTGGCTGCAGTATGAAAATATTCTGTTCTAAATAGCAAGATCTTGCTGGAGCAACTTGGTATGTATCATTGCTAATAAAGGCTACATGTCAGTAGTTTTTGTTTTTTTCAAATTAATTTACTGCAAAGACTAAAACTGTGTTTTTATAGTAAGACTTCATATTTCTTAATGTGCTTGATATAGGCATCTCACTTCTGTCACCAATACTATTGAATGGCTTTTTTTGGTTTTCATTTTCAAAAAACAAACAGATTCTGGTTGCTTAAATGGGCTGGCATTTAACATGAGTGAATTTCATTGCACTAATTAAAACAACCCTTGTGGCATGTACTTCCATTCCTTGTGTACTTCCATTTGAATTTTTAATTTAAATACAAAGAAGTTATTCATAAATGTTTGCATAATAGAATGTTTGCCATAAAGTGCATTTAATGTATACCAAGCTCAAACGTGTGAGACTTTCTTGCCTGTTTGGCTTGTTTATCTAAATTCTCAGTGAAGCGTGGGTGGGGCAGAGTTGGCATTGGGGACTTGAAAAAGATTTATGATTTTGTGCTTAATTTAACTGAAATATTAAAGTCCTTGTGTTTGTTAGAAATTTAATTTTGACTGTTCAATGAAAAGCAAGGTAACTTTACTGAATTAATGTTGACACAACATCGTAAATCAACTGTCTAGTATGCCGGATTCAAATGTAAGGTCCTAAGGTTACTCCTTCTGTGTCTGAAGGAATAGTTTTCTGTGGAAATACAGCCCCTAGTATGTCTTGAAGATTCTGCTTGTGTTGAGAGCATCACTTATTCTACTTCTTAACCTCTGGCCTCTCTACTAAGTAATGCATGCCTTGAAAAATTTATTATATACTGACCTGTTACATCTAGTTGCGTTAAGGACCAGCTCCTCAAATATGATCCCAAGGATAAAGTGCATAGTTTAGTTCTGCAGAAAAAAAGTTTAATCCGATCTAGGACACGATACTTGTTTGCGTGAGATGTTGCAGTTTAACTATCGCGTCTCCAAGTTGATTCTTTGGGCATTTCCATGTTCTAAGCTGTGTCCATTGGTGTAAAAATGTAAACAGAAAGGTCAAAACTGACAAGTTTTCAAGCATTCCTGAACAGGTTATTGTCATTACAGTGTATTTACAGGCAGTCCTGTGAGACGTCTCTTGTGTGTTCCTCATTTCTTCAGGAGAAGTCATCTAGTTTTAGCATGATGAACTCACTGAGAAACGCTGGTGATTTTGTTTTCTGTGAAATATAAAAAGAATGTACTAGGGAGTTAAACAATGACATTCTTTGTAATGTGCCTATCCTCTCTGGTTTTCCTGAATGGAAATGGGGAATCCTCCAGCAAAGAAATGGGAAGAGGACAGAAATGAGTATTTCTTGTCTGCTTTTGAGACAGATGGCAAAACTTTGTTTTCCGCAGGTTTACTAGACAACAGTGAGGTTTGAGGAATTATACAGTGGTTCTAAAATGGCCTTTAAAATACACTTTTAATATGAAAAGGAATCTGGAATTTCTTCAGTATTGCCCATACACCTGCCTGCTCCCCCACCCTGGCTCATCCACCCCTCCCTCAATTCTCCAGAATGATGAAAAAACACCTGGGATTTATAGCTGGGATTTATAGTTTTCACAGCTACATTCTCCTTTGGAGGGAGTGGAACCCCCAGTATCCTCACTCAAGCCTTTTCTTCTATAAAATACAGAAATTTTGTACATAAAAGCAGTGCATTAGTTGAGTACAGCTATTATTTGACAAGAAGGCTATAAATGTTGAAAGAGTGAATTCATCACAGATAAGAACTTTAGAGGGTGAGTTAGAAGATGACAGATTTTTGGAAGTATATTGAAAAATTAATACTTCTAATTGTTTCACAAAATGGCAAGATGCCTATCCTTCTATTCTGTATTTCTTTATTCAGGTTTTAAGTCTTCTGCTTATGTCTCAAAGGATCTTTAGCAAGTGCTTGCTAACATAAATGAGATTCAGTAGAGTCATGCTTTCTTCATTTCAATGCCTTAAAAACAATTTTTGCCTCTACTTTGGGTTTTGTGTTGATTTCCCATCTGCTTGGAACAGTTGACTCTCAAAGGCTGCAAGCAAAGTTTGGACATGAAGATACAGCCAAATTAAAAATACAGCAGAATGCTTCTTTTGTTTTCAGTTGACTTAAGGCATTTTTTTTTAGCTACAACCACAATTTCTGTATGTTGTAGAGCAGGACGCTTTGAGGGTGGGCTATTTCAGGGATGTAGTCAGGGATGGAAAGTGGTTACTCTTTCAGGCTCTTGGGTTTATTTTTTTGGGCTAGGGGTGCTGGCGTATTTGTTTGTTTTTTATTTTGTAAACCAATATATTAAAAACCAAACCAAAATACCAGTGCTCCCTTGTCCCAACCCCAAAACTCTGCTAGGCTTCTGATTATAACTAAGAGTTAGAAATAGGTGCCTCCTGCTAGTTGAATGAAATCTGTATATCTAGCATCTCTTAAGTTTTCTAGAATGATATTGAATCTGTGAAGAAATAACAAGGTGATGAGTATGGTGCCTTTTAAAGGTTTTGTTTTCCATTTTGTTATCCTTTTCTGAAGTTTTTTTTTTAATTTGGTTTTATTTGTTTTACTTCATGGGTAAGAATTATGATGTTATAGCCAATGTTAGAAAATCTGGTTATTTTCAAATATTGTTAAATCTGGGTGTTCATGAGGGTGGAGCCGAAGTTTCATGACTTGCCAAGGCAAGAAAAGATTCAGTAGTAAGGAAAACTGAGTACATTGTCTTTGGAAAAGTATTCAAGTCTCTGATAAGACTGGAATTCTGCTGTTGGTTACATGATTCATGGGAAATCACATGCATACAATTGGTACTTGGCCTTAACTCGCATAAGAGAAGGCCAATCTGTAGCAATACTTTTTTTTTTTTTTGGCTACAGTACTGTGATGTTTTTTCCATTTAATTTGAATATTTAAGCAAATTTGCAGGAAAATTAGTATGTTTACTGATTTTTCTAAAATATAATTTAGAGCTATCAGGACATAATTTTCTATAGTCCAGTGAAATTTCTCCTTCTATAAAATCTGTAGTCTATTTGGACTACTTGCTGGATGAGTAAAAAAACCCAGAACACTATTTAAGTATTCATTTGTTAAACTGTGTGTAGTGTGGTCATTGCATTTAGTTCTGGGTTCAAACTCTGAAAGGTGGCACTGTGGGTTGAGGGAAACTAAAATCCACATTATTTTGCTCAATTTAAGGAGAAATAATTGAATAATTGTTCAATAATGTAGTCAGGATTTTAGCGTGACACTTTAAATATATAATCAATGCTGTGGATTGATTCACGTTTGGAAAACTTTGCCCTTATAAGGGAGATAGATGGAAAATGAGCCTAAAATAGGAGGCTCGGCACATGTTTAACATCTTTAGAGAGGTCTGAATGTGAGGATTGTTTCCAACAAGATAGTTCAAGAAAAATCACAGCATTTTAATCTGCTCGAAGTTTCAGGCAGCAAGATTTCCCAGTTGTGTGGTAACCTCAAAGAAAACTGCACAACGGCAAAAAGCTGGAGAACTTGTGCAGAAAGTAATCTGGAATTATTCTATCTAGCATTTTTAAAAATAGAAATACTAAATTAGTAAATCCTCCTTGTAATCATCTCTGAAGTAGTCTGTACACTGTGAATGCTCTTATATCCTGCAGTCCTGGGATTTTTGCACCTGAAGCTGTAGTAAGAGGAGAATACGGTTTTTTTGCCTGCATGGCACCCATGCTGCCCCTCTCCAGAACAACTCACCCACACGTTACTGAAATGTCCAAGTAGTAATGAGCTACCATTTCTTCTCAGTTAGAATTAGTTTAAAAGTCTTGCTTAGTCTGAAGAAAGGGAACTCAGTTGCCGCAATGCAAACAAATTGTTTGTCAGTTAAACCTCAATTTTCTGCGCACACTCTTACCCTGTTACTTGTACTCCCTTTCACCACTATTTGTGGTAACTGCACAGCATAGATGATCCCTCAGTAAAAAGCTGGGCCATGTTACAACGCACTCCTGGGTGCAATACCACATGCCAGGACTGGATTCATGCTGCCTACAATGACCTTACCTCCACTACAGAATTGTCATCATCAGTTCAGAACCAAAGCTAGTTACAGATAATAACTTCCTGAAGGTTACATCTAGAGATAGTAAAGCTAGATCTTTAATGTTTAATGATGCTGGAAGATGGTAGCTTCTGTCCAGTTAAAGGCAGGATGTATCTTGAGTTTAGCTGGCATGTATTCATTTTGCCATATGTAAGTGTCACCACTATTTTTCGTTACAATAAACATTTAATTCATTTTAATTATTGCCCCTTTTAGCCATTAATGATTATATGCATTGTGGGATATTTACTAGGTGGTTATGCTGATAAGTAAGCTAATAAATTTATCCACTCAATTGATATTAGGGTTGGGTCTTGTCTAGTCCGGGCTTTAAAGGTGTGACCCTGAAGGATTTACCTAGCTTAGTCTAATTAACACTGTTGGTTAATGGAGTTAATTCTTAAGCTTCCCCCTACACCTTAACTTTTGAGGTTTAGCACTTCTTGAAGAACAATTGCTTTGTTTTGAAGTTTTAGCAAGGCGTTAATTAGGTCAAAACAGGTAGGAGATCCAGTATAATTCTTAATTTCCAGAAAAAGCGGTGCCTTTGCACTTTCGGAATTTTAGACTTTGTGTAATTCAGTGCAGCTTCTGTTCTCATCAACTTTTGAGAGCTGTGAGCAGTACATCACAAATGGGATAAAAGGTGCTGTGCTTTGCTTATGTATCACAGAATCATTTAGGTTGGAAAAGGCCTCTGAGAGCAAGTCCAAAGTCTGACTGATCAACACCTTGTCAACAAGACCATGGTACTAAGTGCTGTGTCCAGTCATTTCTTGAGCTCCAAGGATAGTAACTCTACCAGGTCTCTAGGCAGCCCATTCCAATGTTTAGCAACCCTTTCCATAAAGAAATTCTTCTTGATGTCCAGCCTATCAAGATATCTTTTTCTTAGAAAGGATATAGTGACCATTGAAAACTTAGATGTTCAGTGTTTAAAGTTGTTTTTGCATTAAAAGCGATTATTATGATTAGGCTGTCTGCTTGTCTCAGGGTCTTATTGCTCATTAGTTCTGAATTATAAAACCTTTTCAATAAATGTTGGCAAATATCTCAAAGGGAAGAGGAATAAACCTCTCAAAGACATTTATGACAACAGAAAGTCAAATAAAGGAGAGAGTATTAATACCTGAGCTGAGAAAGAAAAGGCATTAGACCCAAAGAAGTTGTCATAGTTTAGTGTAATTTCATCAGTATTTAAGGCATGGAAAGAGCTTTCCAAAGTCAGCCAAACATATGATACAAACCTATAGGAAAGTAGGTTTTGTTAGTCATAGTGCTGTTTAGCGAGCATGTATTTTACACATAGTTTTAGCTTAAGCAAACTGTGTTAAACAGGGTGGCTGTGGAAGTCAACAATTCATTGTGCATATGTTGAATTAACCGATAATTTTACTTTAGATGTCAAAGGTGCATTCAAGATACATTGCATTACAATGTCAGAAGTAAAGTCAAATCTTAGTCTGAGATGATGGTCTAGAGCTGATAAGAACAAAAGTTAATTCAGAAGAGGATTGCAAATCCAGTTTTTTGTTTGTTATCTCTATTTGGGAACCCATGGAAGACTTTTCTTTGAGTTTTTATTCCAATTAGATAATTGATAATATAATCTTTGCTGTATATGAAAATCAATTTGTATATGGGCATAAGGGTTGCATAATGGCATCAGCAGGCTTGTTGCTTTTCTGATGTATGTAAAAGTGCTTAGCAAAGGGCATTTTTTAATGAGGAGATTGTTTGCTTTTTCCCATAAGACTGCTGCTTCATATTTGCAATGTTATCTGTTTGTTTAGATAATTGAGAAGAAGTGGAATTTTCTTTGCCTGCAAACGTGCTGTTTTTCCTATTAAATCAGAAGCTCATTTATTGTCTGATGGGATGAAGCCTTTTTGGCAAATCTCAAAACTGTCTGATACCTGTTTCTGCCATTGTCACTACCTTGGAAAGGTTTTAATTGAAAGCATTTCTTACGTCAGAAACGCAAAAGTGAAAAAACTGATATTTATTGCTTTCAGTTAGAAATTTTTGTGTCATGACAACTCCATGCAAGGGTTGGGACAGAGTGGTGAGAAAGCTGCCCAGTGGAAAAGGATCTAGGAGTGCTCCTCACTGGACAGCTGAACGTGAGCCAGCAGTGTGCTCAGGTGGCCAAGAAGGCCAATGGCACCCTGGCTTGTATGAGAAATAGTGTAGCCAGCAGGACTGGGCAGTGATTGTCCCTCTGTACTCAGTGTTGATGAGTCTGCTTCTCAAATCCTGTGCTCTGTTCTGGGCTCCTCACTACTTGATGTGCTGGAGCATGTCCAGCAATGGAGCTGGTGAAGGGTTAGGAGCACGTGTCTTATGAGAGCAGATAAGGAGGCTGAGATTGTTCAGCCAGGGAAAAGGACTCTTGGGGGAGACTGGCTGTTTATAACTGCCTGAAAAGAGGGTGTAGTGATGTGGGGATAGGTCTTTTCTCCCAGGTAGTAACAAGCGACAGGACAAGAGGAACTTGTCTCGAGTTATTCCAGAGGAGGTTTAAATTGGATATTA
The DNA here is from genome assembly GCA_013399895.1 of Serilophus lunatus. NCBI lineage: Eukaryota > Metazoa > Chordata > Aves > Passeriformes > Eurylaimidae > Serilophus > Serilophus lunatus. The sequence continues at coordinate 161,010 of VXBA01004623.1, read as the reverse complement.
GGAAAAATTTCTTCACTGAAACAGTGGTCAGACATTGAAGGCTGCCTAGGAAACTGGTGTAATCAGCCTCCCTGGAAATGTTCAAAAACATGTGGCTTGGGGACATGGTTTAGTGGTGAACACAGCAGTGTTAGGTTAACAGTTGGACTAGATGATCTTCCAGATAATTTCCAACCATAATGATCCTATGATTCTATAATGTTACGATTTTTATTAAAATTCTAGTAATATTTAAAACGTATAAAAAGTCTTTGAACTGCCATAATAAAATAGCATTTTCAAATTGGTCTTTTTCTACTTTGAGATCAGCTTCATTTTGCTTGTTTCTCATCTCTGCTTGCCTAATGAAAGGGATCAGTATGGCTCCTGCTGTTTATATCTCTGTGGGCTGTTTATATCTCTGTTGTCCTGCTTTGCTGCTTTATTCACTTTATTGATATGGAAAACAAAGTTGATATTTTTCTTTTTTTTAAGTTATATGGGTAAGAGACAGATTATGATACTAATTTAATAATGCCCTTTTAATGAATGGCAGATCTTTATGCACATGAGAAGTAATGATGGAAAAGACTGGGGTGGATAAGATAAAGTGGAGCAGAGATACAGTGTGCTAGTCATTCTAATACAAAGTGCCTGCCTTCCTAACTGATGTCATACCAAGCCAGACACTTTTTAAATGGAGTTGTGATCATGCTCAACAATTAATATTGATGTAATTTAGGGATTTGATGACTCTTCGAAAACAAGCTAAAATAATTTTGGACAACTTCAGCAATGTTGGTCTTTAATTTGAGCAAATTGATGGAGTTTTCATGTCCCGCTTGCTGGTGTGCCAGTTGTAGTTCTGTTGCTGTGCTAATTTGAGTACATCTGCGATTAACTTTTTCTGGAAAATACTATAGCCCCCAGTTTTGCCTCATTTGAAGTAGATTTTTTTTTTCTTTGTTGTTGCAATTTTGCTGTTTCCATTTGCACTTTCCATTCTAATGAAATGGAGATGGTGATGAAGGAAGTGAATTTACTTCCCCAAAAGGCAACTAGACAAAAGTGAGCTAAGGATAATGTTAAGGCATCTGTTGGGAAATCATTGTGGATTTTTTAGAGTGCTGTTTCCATATATGGACATCTGGTGTATACACAGATGTATATGTATACATTGATTAGAGGTTTTGCCTGTGTTAGAAAAGTGAACAATATACATAAAATCCCAACCCACATGCAGATTTATGATGGAAAAGTGCAACAGACCTAAGCATAGTGAAGACATCTGACTTTGTTAGAAATGGTGTCATTAATTAGCCCAGACAACCCTGTGGGAAATGATTCTAAATGTTTATGACAGAATGTAAGATGAAGATCTGCTGAAGTCACACTACAGATGAAAGCAGTTGACCCTCCAAGAGATGAGGAGGATGATATTATGGGAGATTTCGTGCTAAGGAATACATACTAAGTTTCCCCTTGGTAGTGATGCATTGGGGCTTTTTCTCACATATTTCTGAGGTTTTAGCTTGGTTGTATGGGTCCACTCACAGGCTTTATTGTTAGGCCTTTTCTCATGATTTGTGAAGCTATGTTTAACATTCCTTCTGAAATAACCAAGGTAACAAGACAAAATAGAGGGCCCAGAGAACATATAGAAGGCTCCCAGAGTTTGGCTGAGGTGAGGCTGGTTGGATGACATGATGGGTGGAAGGATTGATGGATGTTATAAATGTGGGGTGATAAGGGTGGCCAGCACGCGGCTTTACATCTGGAAGTTTCATTAAAGAACCTGCACTTTTCTTCCTCTGCTTTAAGGCATCAGTAGTACCATTACTTTGGGCATTCTAAATCCAGAGATGGCAAAATCCTTTCAAAAGATGTTTGTATCCTACTCTGAAAAAAAGGCATTAACCTCCCATTTTTTGAAATAAAAAAAGGAAGATTGAACACAAAAAAAAGTGCTGTAAGTTTCAAGGCATGAACAAGTCTGAACTAGTTGGGATGGGGAGGAAGTAATGGAATGAATGTAAATTTGTGTATATTTTCGTGTATTTTACACTACAGATACTGTGAAATAGACAAATGAGAAACCACATGATTTGAAAAAGAGTTGCTTTAAAAAACTCACAAGAAAACAACGCTGCCGATTAAAAGTGATGGTTTGAAAACCATGAGTATTATGAAGAGAATTAAGGCAGTTTGGGACCAGTGTGAAACAAATAAAAGCAAGGTGGGGGAGTGGGGAGAAGATGAATCTAAATCAGAAGCTTGTGATAGTAGAAAGTAAAACAAAGAAAAAGCAAAGCAGCCCAAAGAGAAAACTGTAGCTTTGCAATTAACAACATAGAAAATGAAAAATGTATTTTGGTTAAAAAAAAAAAATTAATACTTGCTATATTTTGAGCTCTTGAGCTGAGGATTAAATACTTGCCTTTCCTGTACTGTCCCAGTAGGCTTATGAAACAACAGAGTAGTTAAATACTCTGGGCTAGTTTGTTGACTTCTGTTCATAACTTCATGGGATTATCTGCAGAGTTATCTGTACTGATAATGTAGATTTTTCTTTCTTATTGAACACCCCTACACTCACACATAAAATTGTCACATGACAACTCTAGATATACTGAGAAGAAGTTTAATGTTGTCTTGGACAGGATAAGTTGTTTATTCTAGTCTTAACAGCCTGACTCCAACCCGGGATAAAACCTTTAAAGGCTGACCAAGGTCTTGATTAACCAGGAATTAAAGCACAGCAACATAATTAATGCTAGTCAATGTATTCTGACTATATCATATCTGTTTGTTTTTTTTTTTTCTTGAGGAACAATTAGTAGTTTTCATGTCATATGCTAAGATACAATTTGTTCCAGAAACAAAGCTCAGATAAACTTTAGGTGATTAAGCGCAGAGGTTGGTGTCCAGCTCCTCCTCCTCCTCTCCTGCAGTAGCTATACAAGGACAGTACAATGTTCCCTCTTGAGTTTTTAAAAATATTTTTTGTTTGGTCTTTCAATCCAGAGCCACTGGAAGAAAAAAAAGAGAGAGAAAAAAACAGATCTGGGACCGAGGAATCAGGACTTTCTTCTGCTTAAGAGCTCTCTAACTCTAGTCTAAAAGAAAAATCACATTTGCTATTGCCCTTTGCCCATGTTTCTTCCAGTCATTCTGCTCAGTGAAATACAGAGAGAGCAATAGGTCACAACAGATCTTCTGATTTGCTAAATTCTGCTCTATAATGGGATCAAGTGTTTGCTCACTACATACATAAATAGCGTGAGTTTCCTCCTAAGGGAATCCAAAAGATAAGGTGAAAAATGTTATCACATGAAATCCTAAGTTCCTCAGCATGATAAACATCTGGCTTTTCATGAGACTTAATTTATTTTAGTTTACAGACATCTTGAATTGAGGCTCTGTAATTTACAGAATTACATTTGTTTTCATTTGTGCTAGTAGTTAACGAATGAACAGTTTAGTAACAAATACAATACCAAAAAAACAGAGTTGCCTAGTAGTGTATTTTTAATGTATTTCACATTTAGTTGAGAAATTTTTCATCAAATGACCTTTTTTTCCAAAATGGATATTTCATTCTTTCACCCAGGAATTGGCTCCCCTATCCTCCATCTCATAGTGTGATTGATTAATATTTCAATAAAATTTTGGCTGTAGTCTTTTATAGGTATGTAAGACATGGAAACCTATTTATATGTGGTACATAAATCTGTAGAAACATATCAAAATAAAACTTAATGCATAAAAAATTGTGGCCTGTAAAGTTGACAATCTACATAAAAAGGCAAAAAGCTGAAGGAGATATTTGTAGCCAAACTGCTAGTGTAATAAATGCTGAACAATCTCAATGTTAATCTGAAACCAGATTTTCAGTTGATTCTGACTTCAAGTTTTCATAGAAGGTGTCTGTTAAAGCTGAATTAGGCAAGGATTGCAGCCAGAAAATAGTCTCCTGACCAAGGCAGCTGCAAAGGACTGTGCTGAGCTTTGCCACCAGCTTCCCATCTGATGCTCGTATGTTGTTCAGGTTTTTTAGGAGGTTGGCACCAAATATGAATCTTGATTGCACATGCTCCGCTTCAGTCTGATTTCCAAAAATGCTGAGTGTTCAGTCTTCTCAAAGAGAACCTGTACTTTGAGTCAGGAGATTGTGTGGTTTGAATATTTATATAAGTGTATTTCCTAAGTGATGTGGAAAATAAGGGCCTAAGTTTCCATAGTAATCACCTACGTTTTTATACTGCCTGTTGCTGATGTTGAAAGCATGATGCATAACGTTGATCGTAAACACAAATACTGTGATACTGTAGGCAAAGCAGGTCAACTTACTTTTGAACTTCATAGAAAGTTCTCTTATGAAAATAGTACTTGATACTGAACACTTCTGAATACTGCATCAAATGGTGCATGCAGTCATGTAATGGGAAATGGAATTAAGACAAACCATTGAATACAGTGAATATCGCGGTGAAGTGCAGAAGGCAGCACAATTGGAATGTGTGTAGTTAGATGCATTATAATTCATCCATGTGAGGAGACTGATTTGCTCAGGGAAGCTCAGTTAGGTCTTAAGAGCTTGGTTTTCTGTTCCTGTGTTCTATTTGTTTGGGGTTTTTTGAGGTATGCTAACATAGAAACAAAATGAGTGAGATCATAACCCTCACTGTTATGTGAAACCTGGTTTTGGTGGTGCAAAGTGATTTTGTGAACGGTTATTATGCTTTTTCCTTTTTTGGTTTTATAACTTAACTCCGAACACTGACAAGTCTTACATGGATGGAAAGGCAGCAGTGCCTCCTCAAGATATAAAGGTAATAAATAGCAGAAAGAAGTAGCCCAAGGATCACTTACTTCCGCTTGCTCTCAGCAGATGGTTTTAATGGCTTTAGTCTCCTGGAGATACTTAGTTGCACTCATGCCAAATTAACTATTATCTTGTAAATGTTTATAAATACCAAGGAATAAAACAACTCTGAGGAAAGCTGATTCATGGTTGGAACTCCAAATCTTCCCACATAAATATTACATGTTTCAATTCATTCCCTTCTCAGTCTCTGTTCATTGCCTTCAGCCTTTCATCAACTCTTTGAGGTAAGGGAACCCAAAATGCCTAACCTGAGATCACAGAGCTTGAGAAAGAAAGAGCATTGAGTCCAACAATCAACCTAAGTGCTGGTTAGAATGAAGGGTTCTGAGATGTGATTATGAGCTCTAGGGATATTGCAAATACAACTAAGTGCACAATTTGTTGATGCTCAAATGCGTATGTAATAAGGGAGTTTATTCTGTCTTTGTGGATGATTAGTGCACACATGGTACATGTGGTATGATTGTTTCTGCTCTTTTGAGGGGGGTTCGTTTTTCGATTCATCCTTTTTTTTTTTTTTTTTTTTAAAGTTGTGTGTTTTGAGTGAAATCCTAGAAGCTCATAACAAAATTGCTGCTTTGGAACTGAAACCAACATTTAAAAACAGCCACTGTAGGAAAGATTCATACAGCATCACAGACTTTGGTTACAAGCCAATGTCACTCTTCTTTCCCTCTCTAATAAACAACAAAAAACTTCATTAACTCCAAGAATTGTGCAAAACCAGAAGTAAGATATCAGATCATCTCAAATATCTGATGTGTATGTAATAGGAAGGAAACCAGTCTGGAACAGATAGCATATAATTTTTTTAGTGTTCTGCCATGTGAAGAGAAGCTTTGTTGTTCCAGAAATCTAGATGTACACAAAGTCAATTAACATGTGTTGAATATCCAAATATTAAAATGAGTAAACCTATAAGTATTAACCAGTATCACTTGGGGTTGGGTCTCTCTGGTGTTTTTCATTTGCTGTTGTGTTTAGGGGAATAGGGAGTTGGTTTGAGGGGTTTTTTTTCATGGGTTTATTACTTGAAAAAAGGCTTAGCACCTCTACTTTCCATTCAGAGACGTGAGGTGAGTGTACTTTCCTTGAAATCCAAAAATCAGTTTCTTCTAATGATATAAAAGTCCGAACTTAAAAAATAAAGAGAAAGGGGGGAGTAAGCAATTAAAGTAACCATAAAAGGTAATGTGCAGACTAGGAGAAAGTCCTGTTCTTTCAGTGGCTATTTAGGTGTCATATATTGAGATAAAATTATGTAATTTTAGTATTTAAATTTTACAGTTAATTTCTACTGTTCCATTGCCAAAACATTTTGTTTGACAAACAGTTTTGCTCAGAAAAACTTCAGCAAATGGGTAATTAACTAGAACTATGGCAGAACTATGCAAATTTTTGCATGTAATATTGATAGTGACAGCCAAAAGAATCCCAAGGAAACAGAAGGGGTTAGATGATTTGAAGTTGATTGATATACAGATACTTCTCTCTGTGTCCTCAAAAAATGTTTTCAAGCAATTGCTTGCTTTGTAGTTTTAGATAGTGTTACAAAATCTGATTCTAAATATATTAAGAGGTCCTGCTGGAAATAAATAATTGTTAGATTTCCAGCAGTCAAACAGTATCAGTATTCCCAAAATATGCCATTAGATGTAATTGTTTTCTTTCTGAATCTCAGCATTTTTTCAGTCTCTGAGCATCCCACTGCATTTTTTGAGATGACTTACATAGACCTATATGTGTTTATATCTATATTTTAAAACAGAAGTAGATAAAGACTTATAAGTGACTCTTTGGCAATAGTGCAGATGCTTCTTGCACGAAGAGTAATTTTGAGAAAACTCTGGGTCAAATCTCCTGACCTTATTTGTTGATGTTGCTGTTATCTGAACTCTGTGCAGCCAGTCTTCTGTTGTGCATTTACTGCTATTGCCTTTACCACTTGAGCTCTTCTAGCTTTGAGTGGCTGTAGCACATCTCTGAGCAAGGACTCAAACCCAAATTGCTGCTTTTCTAAGTAAGAGATTCTGAACAAACTTTTTTTCTCCCTCTTATATTTTAAAGACTGGTTTTAGAAATTCCACACTGCTTCATCTCAGAATATAACCTTTTTTTGGCCAAGGTCTATTGCCAACTTTAAAATTAAAATGAAAGCGAACATTTCTAGTAAGTTAAGTGTTTTGTGGGTTTTTTAATGTTATGTTTAAACATACATGTAAGGACTGTTTAGCTTTGATTCCCCTTTTTTCCTATTCCAAGGAAGCTCATACGGTCAGGTATTTAAAAATAACCCTCTGAAAAAAACTCCTAGAGTCATGTCTATTCACACAAAGCCCTAGCTGAGTTTGGCCTAATGTTAAGCCATGGAAAGTGTTGGGTTGCTGCTTCTGCTTCTCCAGGGCCAGGCCTGCAGTGCTGTGTTGGTGGTGCTCCATGCTCATGCCCATCCGTCATCAACAGAGTTTTTCTGAGATGGCCACAATCAGTTGACTTTCTTTGCTCGTTGGTAACACTGTAGCTTTCCATTAACCTGTCTTCATTGCTGGTCTGGTTGATAGCTCCGCAACAGCCTTCCCTGTACCCTTCTATGCCAGGTCTTGGTCTATTCTTTCCCTAAAAACCCCAAATCTTAAGACACGTAACATACATGGTCTACACTGCTGACTCCTTTGATACTCTAGAATACTTAAGTTAGTGCTTTAATGGTGATACTTGTATCATTTCTCATGTTCAGGACTGTGGCTACTACAATTGCTGCTAGTTGCTGGGGTGAGTGGAAGCCATTGCAGGGAGCTTTGTAGGACAGTAGTTGGAGGTACTTGAGCAGGATTCACTCTTGGATTTAGTTATGTGGTAGGCTTGTATTTGCATACAGATTTCCTTTGTTTTTCCATGAATCTGTTCTGACTAATCCTTTGGCCTGTATTTCATTAAAAGTGTTGACTGCAGAATGATGGTTTTGGTAACAGATGAAACAAAACTTTTCCTTTTTTCCTTTGCATGTGCATGTACAAAATAAAAAGTACAGGATGACCTTTTTATTTGGTAATTGAGAATGTGCCTGACTGTTAAGAAAGCCATAGTTTTTAGAACACCAGTTCTTTGTCTTTTTAAAATTACTGCCAGTATGGTATATCAGTTCGTGATCCTTCTTATTCTCTCCCCATCCCTCACTACTCCCTCCCTATGTTTAGAGGCAGCACAAAGCTGTTTTGCTTTGAGTGAGGGACAAAGATTAGGATAGAGTTGTAGTGGTTTTTAGCAGATTTCCAAGATGTTAAACGAGCCATATTTAAAACAGTGCTAAATTATTTCTATGTTGTATTCTTCAATGCTGTGGTTGTTTACTTCTAAAATTTTTACTTCTTAGCTTATCAGCAAATTATGGATGAAAATTGAATTGTAGCAAACCTGTGTGTGAGGAGCAGAGATTCCCTTCTTCTCTGTATGAGAAATGGTGCTGACATTCTCTGTGCTCTTGTGAAAATGAAACTAAGTTCAGGATCTCTGTGCTTCTGTGATCTGCAGACTGCTTAATGAAGAGAGGAGTATTAAAGAAGGCTGTTTATGTGCTGGTGATAAAAATCACAAGTACTTTCCTGTGACCTAAAGACCCTGCAGATTTTAGTAAACTTCGAAGAAAATCCTGTGCATGTGTGCATGTTTATCTGTATTGATAAATACATGTTGTTTGCATGGAAAGGTGTTAAGATTACTGATGTTTACATATGTGTCAGATGCAAGATTGCAAACTGAGTACAGAATGAGGACACTAGACTTTTAGCGTATGTGAAGCGTATGGAATGTTTTGTAAGAATTCCTTGGTTTAATGGTAAAATTGTTTACAGAACTTAATGTGGGAAACATTTGTCAGTTAAGTTGTAGTTCTTTTTTTATCTTAAAGAATGCAATAGAATCCATTGCTAAAAGAAGGGACAATTCAAGCAAATGATGTCAATATAGACAGATACAGAGAATCTTAGCATAGCCAAGAATATCTCAGTTGAATAAAATGATTAATTAGTTATTTCAGTTTCAAAGTCTGAGATGAAAAACTGTTGTGAGTCCTGTTATTAAAAACTTTAGCTATAAAAGATGTACGAATGTGATGCTGGGTGTGTTTAATTTTTTCCTTGGGTATAATATAGTGTGCACTTGTTTTGATGTGAGAAGTAGCTTTTTAACATAACTGCACTTTATTCAGTTCATCGAAGCCGTGTAAGAATCTATCCTTGTTATAGTTAAAAGCAAGTCAATCACTCCATCCTGTTAGTTTTCTTCTGTCTTGAAAGCCTCATCCTTCTAAAAAAAAAGGTTTTTTTACTATCTTGGGTTGCCATCAGATGTTTCAGCTTTAGGCCTTTCCCTGTCTGTCCTCATGACAAATTCAGGCTACTCTGCAATCACTAGTGTGGCGATGAAACTGGCACTTAAGCATAGGTATATGCAGTGGGGCATGGAGCAACGAGAGTTATTGAAACTGACATAGTTATACAGTTTATCCACCACTGTAGGAGACCTCATTATATATCTTTATGCAAAGCCCATCTAGAATTAAAACAAGTCTAATAATTTAATTTGGCACTGCCATTAGGGTTTTTTTCCTTTCTGTGTTGAACTGTCAGTTCAATTTTTTGCATCCTTTTATAAAGGGTTGCAATAACACTTGTTCAAAACACCGAAGTTTCATCTTTTGTGAAGTTGATACTGATAATAGGTCATAAAGAATTATGGAATCTACACATGGCTGAAGGGATCTGGGCTTTTACAAAGCAGGTTTGACACCCAGCCAGTTTTGGTCTCTGCAGACCTAATAAATGAAAGAGATTTTTCCACTGCCCTGTCACAGAAAACAAAAACGCAGCTTACTGAATTGGTTGTTCACTGCCAGTTTAGGAAAAAATTGTCATTTCTTTGCCCTATATTAGAAAAGCCGTATTAATTAGTAGAAAGCACTAAACCAATCTCATATGCTTTTCATCTAGTGTTTGAAACTTTAAGAAATTCTCTTTATATACAATTGTGATAAGAATTTTGAGAACTTCAAGTGTTCAAATTGCATCATTTCAGCCAGCTCTTAAGCAGATGAGGTTACAAAAGTCTCTTTCAGAGCTATATTGTTGATTTGCAAACTCTTTCTGACATCTCCTATAAAAGCGAAATAGTTTTCGTCTTCTTCTTATATTCAAAATAAACTTATAATTGGTTTATAGGGCCTGCGCTCAAGTTGATGGCATTTTTGTTCGTCTGGGATGCAGAAGGAAGAAATGGGGAAAAGAACGAGCCCCTTGCATCTGGTTAGCAGGCCCGGCTCTGTAATTGCCTGCAGATCAAAGAACCATTTGATGGTGGCCGTTAACACCTTCCAGCATAATATCCCCAGATCCCTCTTTGCCCATCCTCCTCGGGCAGCTCAGAAAGTTGGCTCTCTGAAAGATCCTACCTCATGAACATGAGGAAGATAGTTAAGAATGAGGATTTGGGGTGTATAGGAAGTGGGGCGAAAGAGGAGGTAGAAGAAATTACCAAAGGATGATTTTCAAAACCTTTTATAGACTGTTTGTAGAAATGGGAGACTGTCCTGCTGACGTGCAAGAGCCAAAATAGAGTTAGGCATACCAGCTGGCCACTTCTTTAAGAAAGATAAAAATCAATTGCATCTAAAGATGATTGGTTTACATGCCCAGGTGCCCTACATATATGCAGTGGTACCAGCCATGCCAAGGGTATGGCACCAATGTGGTGCAAGAGCTGAGGTGTCTGCAGGGCTGTGGACGGGTTTGTTTTTGTTTCCACACATCCCCTGCTGGAATGGCTACTCAGAAAACAGGAAAATTCAGTTGTCTCATATGCAGTCATTAAGACAGCAGTAAAACTGGCCTGCCTGGTTGGAAACCAGTCAGATAGCAATCATATAAATGGGCCTTAGCTTCCCACAAAAGGGCTGAAGGGAGTAGTGCTGGTGTAACTCAAGGCGTGGATGAGGTGGGTGAATGGTCCGTAAATAGTGGCATGGGGATGTTCGGGGCGCTCTGAATAGGTGCAATGAGCGTGACTGATACTCATAGCAAAGTGTGAATCTCTCTTTAACTACTTTATCTGGAGTTAGAAGTTCTTTGCACCCTACTTTGTATGAGAGCGCTACCTGGTGAAGCTGCCGACTAAAGTTGCACACAGCTGAAGATACGGCAGCTTTTCCATGTGATTCCACTTGCCCTTATAAAACTCTTGAAACAATTAAAATATTTTCTCTCTTTTGAGAAATGCAACTTGCTCTATTTGTGTTCAGCAGGACTCAAAGCAGTTTCTTCACTTTTGGGGATGTCTGTAGAAAAAGCCTGGAACCAAAGAAGAAAATGAATCACCAAATTTAGTTGTAAAATTGAAACTGGTTTGGTTTTTAGAAAAATGGAGTAGCATTTTTGGGGCATTTTTTTCATGTTAGAAATTATATGTATGCTTTATATTTATATACATAATGTGTGTATATCTGTATAAATACATATGCATACTAGTATCCTTTACAAATTGAGTAGAATTATCTCATTTTAAGCTTATAGGTAGATGCTGTATGTTCTTTTTTGACTCCGAAATTCATGGGATTAATATATAATAATTCTTTGTTTCTGTGTTGTAACAGTCACTGGAGGTAAGTATTAAAACCATTTCACATTTGGGGAGATTACGTGGTAGAGAAGCCGTTCCTTCGTACGGATTTCATAGTGGGTTGATGGTGAGTTGGCTTAAATGGAAAAAAAGAAGCATGCTTGGCAAGAAATCAAAAAAAATAATAGTAACCAGGCAGCTCAATTTGAACCAAAATACTGAAGATACTGTCGATTTTTTTTTTCCATCTTTGCTGAAAAACTTACAAGAACTTCCATAACTGCTGCACTGTCTGATTTGATGTGCATTAAGTGTGTGGTGCTTCTGGTATCCAGGTACACTGACTGAAGATAAGAGAGGTACCACTGAAACCACAGATTAGGAATGGGATGTCCTCTGGCTGTTGACCGGACTGGGGGCTTTCTTCAGGACATGCAAGTTTTATTGCTAGGTGCTTTCTTAAGTTTTTGAGGGTATTTTCCCACTACTAAGTTTTCTCACTGGCTTCTGCTATAAATTTGAGAAATTTTGACATTCATAATTATTGTTTATGGTACAGTTTTGTTGGATCAGCCATAGAACACTTACTGTAGTTTTCAACCATGCATTACAGCTTGGAAACTGCTGTTTGGGGTATTCAAAGAAAACAGAAGATAGCAGAGTTATAGGGTTCAGAAGGCTTGTCTGGCTTAAACAGATGCGCTTCCCTGACAGCCTGATTCCTAGTCTTTGGGCTAGCAAGTGTTAATCTATCTATGCAAAAGGGAGAAGCATCAACAAGTGAGTGAGAAGGTTTGGTCTGACAGTATAGGATGGCTGCAAGGAAAGGGACAGGAGCACAGGAACTTTTATTATAATAGTTAGCTGTTAGGTTGTCTCAGTAATCTGGTGTAACAGCATACTTGGAGCATTGCTGTCCAGATGGTTTTTGAGGTAACTTTCATGAGAGGAAGGATTTGTGGGTTCAAATAAGAGACAACAAAAAAGAGATTACTAAGTTTTACAAAGGTAACCCAGTGAGTAGAGTAGAAATCAACATATTAAATCAGAACTGTCAATTGAGGCACTAAACTCACATTCCCTCACACAGTATCTGTTAGAAAATATTCTCTGCTCCTGCTCATGGTGGATTTCAGGCTCAAAATCTACAATTTCTGGAGCTAAGCACACTACTGGAATAGTGAGGTAGTGTAAAAAAAAAGGACATTTTATTTGAATAATCTCGCAAATTAGGCACAAAGAGTATCATAATAGGGTTTAATGGTAATTATTTTATTAAGAAACCTGTACTTGACATGCATATTTGTATATTAGGAGAAATAATGATTCTTAGTTCTGTTGTGTTTTTTTTTTCTCTGCTCTGTGGAGAACTTTTTTGTATCATTGGCAAATGTATGAATTTTATCACATAATTTTAAATTTCTGAAAATTACCTCAGTGAAAAGTAAAGCATAATTTTAAAAGTCATGAAGTCCTGGAGCAAAAAGGCAGTTTTGCTCACAAAAATATATGGTTACAGTGCATTTCTGCTCCAAGCCGCAGTAATAAGAGGGGGATAACTTTAAAAGGTTTGCTTTGGTACAGTACCAAGGCCAAATGTGTGTCGGTAGTCATCTTCACTCTGAGGTATGTCCTAAGAGCCAATTCAATGGCCAAAGTATACTGCAGGTGTACTTGCATTTATTCTAAAGACTTTTTGTTAGCTCTCTATGCAAGATCCTTGTATCTGTGTGGTTATTCATTTTGCTTTTATAAATCTCTGATTTACTTAAAGTAAAATGACATGTAAGTATATAATTTCCAATTTTCACAAATCTGAGGCTCAAGTGTATTGTTTTGAAAACATAACAGGCTGTAAGTAGATTTATTTTAGTAGCTAGCATATGGATTACATACTACTATATCTTCTTTACTGTTTGCTCTGTAGCTATTTTTGGTGCTGTCATTCATAGACTAAGGAAAACAAATTCTCTTGTAGAGTGCATGAAGTGAGATGAGCTTAAATATTGGTATAAAAGAAGTGATTATGAAATGACTGAGCTCTAGTCAGTGATTTAGAGCAGTGCTTGAGAAGATGGAAATGGCTGTAGATCCTAAGAGAAGGTTAGTGGAGGACATGAGTTGATCTCCACAAAGCTTGAACGCTTTGACTGACTTTGCATCTAGTGTTTCCCTCAATAATTGGTAAAGAATGGAAAGGTCACTTGACCTTAAAAATATTTAACTGAAGCTGAATTACTTTGAGGTCAGGATAGTGCTAGGGATGGGGTTTGCAGAGGGTTGGTGCTATAGGTGCTTATTGCTCTTGACTTGGTTTCCAAGACAAGGGTTTTGTTTCATATGACAATGAGCCACAAAATTAAGGATACAGTGCCACAGCAGTCAGAAGGTGTAAACTCTTGTCAGTATTGGTAACTCACTTTTTCCTTTTTTCGATTTTTTTTTTTGTTAATAATATGCCTAAAGTCAGTAAAACAATGAAATATAGGTATAAGTTTGCTTTTCCATTTTAATCAGTGTGAAGGCAAGCTGTGAGCATCTGTGTGCAATGTTTTGTGGAGCAGTAACCTTAATCTGGTATTCTGTTTATTTGCATAAGAACCATAATATTTTATACCGAACTTACTGTGTCACGTTACTTGAACAGATTGAAATAAAAAAGTAAACTATACTATACATGTTGATCAATGCTTGAAGTAGTATTTGCATTGATGCCAGAATATAGGATTTTAATAGTTACAAAGGATTATAGAATTTTTTGAGGTATTTCTTGAAATTAGGAAGGAATCATGATTTGGTGATTGAAAGTGCAAGTATTGTAGGAAATTATGTTCTTTATGATGATTTAAAGAGCAGTTTCCCTAAGCAAACATAATAAGAGACTTAGTTTTACCATATAGAGAAGAATCCCTCATCAGGTGATGCCAGTATTGTTGATCATACCAAGTACACTCTATTTGCATTGTAGTGTGGCTTTTGTGATAATTGTGTTAGTAATAAAAAGCTGTTGAAGGTTTTCAGGGAGTAATTTGTATTGCAGAAGTGCTGGAAACTATTTCAAAATAAAGAAAAAGGGAATCTTACCTTGCAATGAATTTGTGATCTTGAAGGAATCTTTGCAATTGGGTAAGATGCTTGCTACACTTCAGCCAGCCGTCTTAGGTCCTTGTAGAAATACACTCCGCAAGGAAGATCAGTCTTTTTGATGTTTAGTTCACTGCACTAAGCTTCACCTTTTTCTTGACATATATGACCAAGTGTTTATAGATTCACAAATCTTACATAAATTCTTTGAATCCTAGAGCCTTTTCAAGCATTTCCGTTATCAGTGATTTGTTTTATATTAAAGCTTTCCTACTTGATTTAGTCTTTTAGCTCATAAATATTGATTTTGATGACGAAATATTCAGGTTAGTTTATGTTAAACAGATAACTTTTTTGGAGGTCTGCTGGATTTCAGATGACTTTTTAGGAACACAATATAGTGGTCTGTAGGAACAAAATCTATTGCAGTTGCTTACAGTTGAGAGACGATTACCAGTGCTTGATACTTCTAATCACTTGGCTAATGCTGTATGAATGAAAATACTTCCCTTTCCTTTTTCTTCATTGAAAAAAGTCCTTTGCCAACAGCAAATGTTAAACTCTGCCAAATGAAATAGTGCATGAAATTCTGCTCTCTTTTTTCTTAAGCAAGAAGTTTTGTGTAGTTTCTATGACTCTACATTGAAGTACTGAATTTTCATTCATCGTAATTATATTTTTCATCCTAACTGTAACTTGTGAAGAGATAATTATTCTGGCCTTAAAAAAATACATATAGCTAACATAGATGCTGGATAGCCAGATTCATTACTAAGTTGAATTCAAGACTGTAAGCACAGCAAAATTCTCAGGTTTACCAAACTAAATTTTTAAAGAAATTATAGTTCTCGTATGTTGTCTTGATCATGTGAGAGCTGTATGGCCTGTAAGGGGAGGGAGGGCTGGTCTGGTGGAAAAAACTGATGCCTTGTAAACTGATGCCTTGTACCTCAGTGCCTGAGGGTCAGAAGAGAGCCCGTGGGACGCTGATATGCATGGGGCCCCTAGTGTGGTCACGGCTCCAAAATACCATAGACCTGTGAACAGGGGAGACAGGCACAGAGTGAGAGTTAATACTGGAGAATGAAGTAAGTAGGAGGAGTCCAGGGGAGAGTGTTGCACTGTTAGCAAGCCTGGAAGTGACTGAGCTGGGAGAAATGAAAAGCATTGGGGAGTGGGGGCAAGGAGAGACTTGATAAGGGCATTGAAGGTAGGAATGAAGTAGGACCAGGGCTTAAATCAACATAGGCCAGAGGAGATGGCATGAAGAAAACAAGCAGAAGAGTTTGTTCTGGAAGATCCAGAGATCTTTGAATATTAAGTAAATGCTCTTTGATTTTAGTAGAAGTTCCTTGAGAATGTTTTTAACCAGCACCAGAAACTATAGCTAGTTTGTACACAGAGAATTTTGTCACATTTGCCATCCCTTTACTACTTTGCCAAAAGAGCTGCATAGTACATCTAAAGATTCCAACTGAACTACCATTTTTTGTAGGTGTCAGTGTGAACTCACTGATGTCTCAAATTCTTATTTCTAGAAGTGGTGAATGCTAACATTTTTTCAGTATGACAGTGTCCAAGTCAAGGAATGTCAAAACTGAGTTTGTCTTTGCATATCACTTTTGTTTGGTCAGTTGTGAGGAAGGCCCTCAATTTAATGGTATTTAATCATGTGCTGACATACTGTTTGTTTCCTGCAGGACTCCTGCTTCATTCTGTGCACAGGATGGACTTGTTCTGGGGATGAATCTGGTTGATGCGTTGGAGGAGGCTGTTCTTTGTAGTACCCCTGCCTCACTTCCAGCAGAAGTCAGTACTTGCGTGGTGGACGAGGCAGGGGATTGCAGGAGGCAGGAGCCATTCTGGTGGTCTGTGCAGCTGCATGCTGCCCTGCCAACACAGACTCACTTCCTGGCTGTGCTGCAGACTTCCTAGGTGATGCTAGGTAAGTTGCTCAAAACTAGCTTTTCTCATGTCTTTGTGAACTGTATGTGTCGTGCTTTCTTGCAGATGACTTGAGATCTTTGAATCTTGCTTGAAAAGTGCTGAGCATTGGTAATTGGGAGTGAGGCAGCGGGGGCTATGGTTTGAAAGTGCTATATAAAGCACAAGGTAATGCTAAGTGCTGAGGAGAAGTTAGGTCTGAGTTATGCCGAACTGGAGACAAAGTTGACTTCAGAACTGAAGAATCATTTTGACCCTAAAACTGTCACTTTAGTTAGGAATCTAGGAATAACACAGTTATTCGAAGTTAGGACTAATGGTAGGACTAGCCATTATGTTGATGAAGCACTCAGCTGCACCATTGAATTCACAAAGAAATTACTTGTTTTTTGTCAAAAAAAAAGGTGGGTAATGTGCAGTGAATAACATATAGGACCATATGCCAGATGCCAAGAGATAAACAGATTATTGTTTAGATTAGTGGTAATTTTGTAGTTTATTTGAACATGTAAGAGGTACTATGGAAACGGTATGACATAGCTGCGACACATACAGTGCCACAAAAGCAAACAAGGGCAAAGTTTAGGTTTTTTTTAAACTTCCAATATTTCCTTCTGTGAGTCCTTGCCTCTAGAGGTGAGTTTCAATGTAGACATTTGTATCATGTAGGATGATCTGGCATGCAAGAAGCACAGCATTTTTTGATTCTATCAACTCATAATATATGTACATAACACCAAAATGGCATATAAGTTCATCATTCGTTGCAGGCATATGCCTCTTGTGCCTGGTTATTGTATCAGATACTAAGTAGACAGTGTTTGTAATGCCCACTATCAGAATGGCTTGAGGTCAGAATTTCATCTGCATTTCCTCAGGCTCAGATTTGTATTTTCCCAATGTGATGTCCATGCCTAGCTACAATGCTCTTGTAATCAGTAGATAACAGAGAATTTTTGGCCAAGGCATGGTTAAGCTAAATATTGTTTTAACTTAGCTAAACTGAATACAAAATATCTACATTAGATCAGATTTTATGAATTAACCAAGAGTGTGACTTTGGTGCCTAGTGAGTGTGTTTGCCAGAGAAGTTGTTACTCTCTCACTCTCTTCCTTGCAATAGAGAGTAAAAAGCTCTGAAGCTTTGATATGAGCTGAATATTATATTAAATACGTAGAGTAAGAATGTATGTTCTCCTTCCAGCCTGCTCACAGGGGAACTACTACATATGGCTCTGTAAAAGGCTACTACAGTAATGCTTTAGGTGTTGAGCAATATTTTTAAGTGCTGCTTTCTAAGAAAACATGAGGCATTTTTGTTCGGCTACTGCAGCGTGCGAGTCTTTCTTTAAATCTTTAAAAATAAACAAAAAAGGCGGTGGGGGCAGCGGGGAAACAATTGGGTTTTTATGAGCAGAAGTTAAAAATGAAATTATTTGCTTTACCTAGAGGATTGAGAATTATGTTGCAATTAGAC
Source organism: Serilophus lunatus (assembly GCA_013399895.1). Lineage (NCBI taxonomy): Eukaryota > Metazoa > Chordata > Aves > Passeriformes > Eurylaimidae > Serilophus > Serilophus lunatus. The sequence continues at coordinate 143,029 of VXBA01004623.1, read as the reverse complement.
TGATGCAATAGCACATATTACGAAAGGATCGCACAATTTGCAGAGCCCGCTTGGAGAAAAGCAGGGGACTGGAACAGCAGGGGTGTTGTGGGCCTGCGGGGCAGTGTGCTGGCACAGCTACATGGGGGAGATTATCAGCTAATGTGGAGAGAGGAATGCCAAGAAAAATAAAAACTCTGCTGTTCCTGCATATCCTATAAAATGGGGGGGTGGAGGAGGAGAGAGGAGGAGGGTGACTTGTTTTATCAATGTGCCCACTTGATTTCAGTGTCACATCTAATCCAGTATGGAAAATGTTTTCTGTTGTGAGAAAGAAAGAATGGAAATGGAAGCTAATTATGAGCTAATACATTTTGAATGCTGCTAATAATAGTGGAATTTTATTCAGCGCACTCTATTTCTACAATAGAAAAGTAAAATTTCTTTGAGTCAGCTGAAACATCTGTTGAACAAATTGGTTCATTTTCATGAGTCTGTTGCTAATTCTGAGAAGTAGATGGTGTTTTATAAGATCAGTAGAGTCAGAGGTTTAGAGCCTATATGCTTTAATTTTTTTGCAATTATTAACAATTCAACATGAACTACTTTATGTTTTCATTACAGTAATACTATGTTTTAATACAGTAATACTATGGTTAATATTACTAGTATTTGAAGCTTTATCTTTGCTCTAATGAGTTTGCTTCACTGTTTTTAATATTACTGATAGTCTTTAAAGTTGTAGATTTTCAGCTTTGTATCGAGTGCTTGGTAATGAAGTAATTGAGCAATTTTATTAAAAAAAATCCTCTTTTAATGCATTTCTACTTATATTTGCTTCTGCATTTTTTCCTACTCTGTTTAACTTATGAAGTTTGAAAACTAACAGAATTTTAGTTGCTCCGATTGCTGTTTTCTCACTTGAAGTAATCCTTTTTAGCTTCATAGTTGTGGAAAAAATATTGTAGGTGACAAAGCAGTTTGTGGTCCCACCTGGAGGATGCCTAAGCCTGTCATAGAGTCAATGAGCTGATGTCATATGAATCAATAAAAGAAGAAAAAAGGAAGAAATTAAAAATAGTTTCTAAGATTCTGTTGGCCTGTGTCAGGATAGCTCTAATTTAATCTCTTACACATACTTGCATCTTAAAGCAGTTGAAGTTCTCTGATACATCTAATAGTATCATGACTGAAAGGAAATCACAAGTGTAATCCGGATCAAGTTAAGTTCTGTGTGCTTTACTGTTAAACATATAAAATCAATGTTCTTATGTACTACATGTAACTGGCTGTTACACTTTGATGCCTTTAAAGTGAAAGCTGAACTTTGAATTTAGGCAGTGATTATATATTTTCTTTGCACATGTATTACATAGAAAATATAAGACTGGCATTAAGCCTGTGCATTTGATGCAATTGTAAGACGTGGCATTTTCAGTTTCATGGTCAGGGTGCCTGTTCAGAGTAGCTTTAGTGTATGATGTACGTGAATGGAAGTTGATAATACTTTCTGATGTTACGTAAAAAGTAAAGGAAATTACCTGTTAATGACAGCTCATTTTTAAGCTTTAATATATGTTAAAATAGAAAATAATGGAGGTATAAATGGGAGGGACAGCAATGTGGGATATCATTGCTTTTGAGGGATTGCTGTGGTGACAAAGAATGGAGATGTGTAGCCAAGTTTTCTGAAGGTGTATGTGAGTATTGTCACTGCAAGAAGCTGCCACTGCTGCTAAGATGTTCCAAACTCCCAGTTGGTTTTGTCTTTAGTACAGTTCACTGAAGTTGCAGATGAAATGAAGTGAGGAGAAAGTTTTGTGGCTGAAATCCTGTGCCAAGTCTTTTTGAAGTTATTTGCAGCAGCTGTGCTGTAGCTAAAGAAAGGCTTTCTTTGCCTCCATTGTAACATCTGCATGGTCTTCAACAGCAGAATTGTTTCACTATGATGTGTCATTCAGCTAATCTGGGTTGCCTTCATTAAGCCCTTTTTTCTTCTTACCCTTATTAGAAATGCTCACATTACTTTGGGAAATTAGTTTTGCAAAGAAGTGGACTTGAGCACATTACTTTGGGAAATTAGTTTTGCAAAGAAGTGGACTTGAGCACTTCTATGTAGAAACAGTAGTCAAAAAAAAGAAGATGAGTTGAGACTTTGTAGCTCAGCAAGTCTCTTTAGTTTGGGCCACTCTAGATGCATGTCATGAATTGGATTTTTCTGTGTCCTCCCTTGTTTGGAGGATAAGGTCTGAACATGGGACCACCTTTTGCGGAGGTGCCACCAATGTGGCATCATTGCAGCTAGAATTGGTCTAACAGCTTCCAGAAGCGTGGCTTGCACCCTCCATACTGAAAGGCTACCCCAGTCTTCCTTGTGCGAGTGCTGCTGCAGCTGCAACTGTGGGCTGAGCTGGCTCAGAGAGCCAAACCAGTGGTCAGTTAACTGTGTTTTTGGTTAGGTCACTTGGCCTGTTCCTGAATTCTTTGAACATCTTAAATGCAGAGTTGGACAAATGTCTCTACTGAAGATGTCTTGGAAGAGAGGGATGACAGGACCAGCCTCTTCTATTTTGCTTCCAAACCATGCCTTGACTTGAGGCAGGAAGAAGGCAACCAAGGGAAGTGTTTTAAAGAAGTGCCTGAGTTTGACTGTATACTGTGTTTACTTTGAAAGCTGAGAGAAATCCATAAATCAGGTTTAATTGAATTTGAAATTTTAACTTTAGTATTTCTTTTAGTTGATGGCTTTTGCACAAGGACTTTTAAACTGAATCTTTATTTAATCTTCCAGTGTCAGACTAAGAGGCCTGTAATTGTTCACTCTTTGCTAGTACTGGGATGCAGGCAAGTTCCTATAGCGAAAGGGCCCAAATAAGGTAGTGGTCTCAGAGAGGGAGTAGAAATAAAGGTAGTAGAAATGCTGCCCCTTCTCTCTGTTAAGGACTTTGGCGATCTTGACCACAAATATCATGTATTTATATAGGGGTACTTGACTCTCAAGAAGTATGTTTGAAAATAAATCTGGAGGAATACATTGTAAATTAAATGTGGATAGTTGGTTTTTTTGTTTGTTTTTCATAAAAATTACTGGATGTGTATTTGCTCTTCAGTTGAACAATATGATGAGTCTTCCTGCTGTAATCTTGTAGGAAAATGACTGTCACTGGAAAAGCAGAGTGCTGATTTACGTAATTGTACTCATTGCAGAAGTTTGGTTTGTGAGATCCAATTAACATAAGTAAACAAAATGAGAGAATAGGACAGGAAACATACCGCTGAGTATTAGGGTTGTTAAATGATATTTTCAAAATTATCATCTAGTCAAATTGTGATTTTCTTCAATCTATACAAGGAGGACTGTGTTGCTTTCCACATTCGGTGTCTATAAAATTAAACATATACTTGCCACAATGAAGAATGGAAACTATACTACGCAAAATAATAAAGCTGCAATTACAAATTATTGAAATACTGCCTATTGAACAGAAAAAGATAGGTCTGCCTGCATTTTTTATTCGGAGTGTAGCCTCTCTCCTGGGGTAGTGCAATGCACTGACTGGCCTCTCCATCTCAGAGTGACCATGACCACATCACCAGGGACTGAGCATTTTCCCCCTGTGATTGCTGGGCTTTTAAGTCTCGCACATTAAAAACATGTGTTTCCTAGTGCCTAAGGAGTACACTTTGGTCCTAGAAATAGAGATGCTTGGCAGCAGTAGTCCAATATATGCATTTTATCTGCACATTTAAAAACAAGTAGTAAAATAAGTTGTTAAGGTCAGTAAAACTGAGCACATTTAATACGTTCTGATTCCAATGACGTTATCATGAGGTAAGGACAAGCAGACAAGGACTTGTTTCAAAAACAGGAAGCACCTACATTTATATAAAATTGCGCAGTTTCAGCTGTCATAAATGTGGTTTCAGTGCAGTTGCAGGAGTAAAGCCCAAAGTAGTTATAACCGGCTTACTTCCTCTTCCAGTCAAAGTGCAAATAGCCATATAATTAACAATCTGTGGCTCATTTTCTCTCACTGGGTTAAGTATTCTGTTTCGCCTGTTCAGTCACTGTATAAAAATAGAGGGAACCTGACTTGGTTAAGAACATTTTAAAACACAAATATTCCCAGTCATAACTGGATCTGCAGATTCACAGAAGAGGGTCTTCAGTTGCCCCTTGAGCTTGGCAGCAGCAATGAGACCTGTGAGTGTGGCTGGCACACTGCCAGGCTCCTTGGAGAAGAGCAAGCCTTGCCAAGTTGGCCTCTTGCCACAGTAAACTGCATGGGGCAGCAAAACCTGCTGCAGAGATGGTAGACAGTTCTTCTCTTTAGGGACTTCCCTTCTTACATTCCATTACAAATTGGCTTTATTCAAAGTCTTTTATCATTAATTTTTTGAGGACTGATTGCTCAGCTTTTTTCGACAGCTTTTTTCTGAGTTAATTCACCCATCCTGCCTTTGACTCTGCTCATGCACTTAGTGTGACAGGAAAAGCATCAAGTACAAAAGGATCAGAAATAGTTCCTCTTCTGCTCCCATACACTCTTGAGTTGGATCAAATATGTTTTAGGCTGCTTGGGGAGTCTTTGAGGAGAGCCCTAACTTTTCATCCAGAAAATGCCTGTCATACTTCTCTGTCTGCTGATATTGTGCACTTGAGTAGCAAATAACCCACTGAATATTCCCCATATACTCTGCTTGCTGGAAAATGCCATTGAGGAGTCTCCCCAGGGAAAGTTTGCTCTCCCAACAGAGTTTCTACAGGGAAGCTCTTCTTGGTTAATGGAGCTGCAGCACTAACTGCATATGGTAATTGACAGTGAACCTTTTCTTCCTATTATAGGTAGCACTGCATTTTTCAAAGCCTTGTGAGAAACCTGTAGGCAGAGCTCAACGAAGATTATTCTGTCCTAAACATAAGATGGAGCATTTCCCTTCCCTTTCCTAGCTTTCCTTTTCAACTGTCATATAAATAGTGGAATATCTTACATTCGCAGTGACGATCTTTTGTCTTTATGCAAGAAAGTGAATAATGCTTAAAAGGATTGTCCTGAGGTTTTCACTTCAGGAAAAGCTGGCTAACTCATTTTCTTGTCACTGGAACAACCAGGAGAGCTACATCAATGGCCAGAACCTTGGTTCATGTTTCTGAATGGAGTTTTGAAAGGAAAAACAGTCTTAACAGGCCCTGTGTCACAACCAAGATACATCCAACAGTGATTGCAAGGAGAACAGAAATCAAGACAGAGTTCTTTGAGCTCCCTAGTGTTTTCAGCTATGATTTAGCAGGGAAGACAAGGGAGGACAAATGAAAGTGAGAATTCCTTTGCATCATGTAAAAAACCCATGGTTGTTGCATATACTGCAACAATGCAGAAATGTTTCTTTCATTCTAAATAAAATTTTAAAACTTTCAGGTCACAACAGATTTATAGTATTTTTAATTGTATAAAGGATTTCTTCCTATTGTTGTCTTCCAATATTTTAAGAGAAGAAAGTACAGCTGCTGCTCTGAAGAGGATGGTTGTACAGTTTCTGCTGTTATGTCTGCTTACTCTGTGTACATAGGTAGTAATTTATTATAGCACCAATATAACATTGCCTTGAGTCATTCAGAAGAGCCTTATCTTAGGTGCTTGCCAGAGTTACTCATGTATTTCTTTGCTTAGCGTGACATGGCCATATTTTCCTTCATGGCTTAGTTCCTAGCCCAGGCACAGGCAATGAAATGTGCTCACATTGCGCTGTGTTTTATCACTGACTTAAGGGATTGAATGGGGTTGTGTTGTAAAAGAGGACAGTAGGGCTAGTCAGTTTTATGCAATGAATGGATTGCTCTTATTCGTGAAGGAGTACGGTCAAACAGTGGTCTCTGGGCCAAGACCAGCCTACAGGAAATTTCCATCTGCTTTGCTTTTTACCAAAGGAGATGGAGAGCAGCTTTGCAGCAGCGAATGCTGTGCAGCAACTGGATGGTATTGGAGGCTTGCCACAATCCAGTTTAGAGGCATGTCTCCAAGGGAGTGGAAGAGTCTCCCTTCTCCTGTAGTGTCCAGCATTATTTCCATGGCAACATCTTGATCATAGTTCTAGAATAGCCACTTGTGGCATGGGCACGCTATCCAGGTTGGTGACTTGGTTGACTCCAAGGACTGGGAAGTGAGGTCTGTGAGAATTAGCTGGTAGGAGGTTCTGCATCCAACTACTGAAATAGAGTTGCCAACTCCTTGTAATAAGTGACCCCTTTTAATAGAAAATCATATTCTTTAAAATACTCCATTAAAAATGACCTTGTCAATTACAAGCTCCCATGCCATGTAAAAAAGCATCTTATTTGCATATGAAGTAATTCAGACTCAAACTTCTAATTGCCATTTGAGAAGCCAAATACTAATTTTCGAGGGAATTTTGATTATATAGTTTTATATTCCCTTTTAGGGGAACTACAAGATTCATCTGAGACTGTACCTATTAAACCTGAAAAGAGCGTGGGAAACTGGAAGCTCTGTGTATATATAAAACAATTATAATATTAATAAAATATATAAAACTGTAAGTGTACTCTATTGGTATGGAGTGATAATATAAAGATTTTATTATCCTGAGATAATATGCATGCCCATTACATGAGAGCACTGAATACCTTTTTAATCTGTGCAGGTCATCCAAAACAAATGCCTCTAGCAATCATCTCTACACTTCGTTGTGTGTTTTTATCATCATATGGTTAAATACTAAATTAAGATTTAGATTTTTTATATAATTTATAATTTTTTGCCTTGGCTATTTTTTTCAGATTCATTGTTTTAAGAATTTTGACACTTAGGAAACCATTAAGCTCTTGTAATAATCAAAATAGTTCAGGTGAAAATGAAACTATAGAAAAATCATGTACTAATTGGGTGGTATCTTAAAATCTCAGTTTCATGTCATGTGCTCTTTTGGCTGATGGTAGAAAAAAATTGTTACTTTTGTGTACATGTGTCTATAGAAATAATCTGCATTGCTTAATTCAAATACAGTCAAACGGGGCAATACATACGTTGTTGTAAGGACTTACTGCAATTGGCTTGGTCTCTAATATGTATAGCAGAATTGTTGTTCTTAAACAAAACTGAAAGAAAGAAATTCTCCTGCATTGCAGTTCCCTCATGTCATTGCTCTATGAGCCTACATAAAATCCATGTTCTTGTAAATTCCCCTGAGCTTTATCAGGCTTTTGTAAAGTTCTTTCTGGTTCTGGCATGAAAGATCTCTTTGCTTGGAACAGGTTGTTTCTCCTTATCAGGAATGGGGCCCTCATGAGTAAGCTAACCACATTGCCAAGACCAGTGTTGAACTCTCCAAATTGCCCAAGTAATACAAAGAATATTGTAAATTCATGCTCAGTTGCAAACTTTCTAAAATCCCCTTTTGCATTGTAGTAAAACAAGAAGAGATGCACAAACTTATACAAAATACCATGTGGTTTTATAGCATTTCCATGCTGCTGGATCATCCTGAGACTAGAGTCAAGTTTCCCAAATTCTCAGCTTCTCTTCTTCAGTCTTGTCATCCCTCGTGGTTGTTTTAGCTCTACTCTAGATCAGACTACTCTGCCAAGGTGAAAAATTTCACTGTGTTCAGACATGTTGTAGATACCTTTGGGCCTTCAGCCTTCCCCTTTGTGTTCTTAAGAGTCAGTTCTGCTGCCTTGTTTTCTTTGTTTCTTCTTTTGTACCAGGCTTTTCCCACTGTTCATTTTGATGAGTGGAGTAGGTTTCCTGTAAGAGCATCCATATTGCTTTCCTCTGGGCAAAAGACTATTCACTTATTCCTGGCCTGGATCATAGGTGATACCGGTTCTGTTAACAGATGCCTGAATGCTGTATGTAAATGTATACACAGTTTATTTTTATATTTATATATATGTAACATATGTAATAAGCATCAGCGTAGTTTAGTATTTTGTATGACATGTAATAGATAATGTCTGGTATATGATTGTTAGTATTAATAATTGTTAATTATTTTAGATTTACATATAAAATAGCATCTGCCAACATTTCTCAGAGAGATAAATCTATTGCCTTAAAATACTGATTTGTATTTCACTTTAGGTTTTACTTGTTTGTTTAAAAGAAATGCAACATCAGTAGCTTTTTTTTGTTTTCTAAACATCTCATTGACTACGACTGCTCAGTTTATGGAAGTAATATGTGATAATAATGTATAACTTAATTGATAGCATTCTAAAGAGATGTGCTTACAGATCTTTGCTGTAAGAGCTGCTAAGGAAAATCCTATGTTTTTTGTTGTAGAAGAGGTGAGATGGTGGACTGTTTCGGCCTTAAAATCTATATTTTGATTAATTTATCTGGGATAATTTTTATTCTGTGTTTTAGTAAATGATCTGACTCATAACTACTAGAATTTTTTATGTGAACATATTTTATGACCTGCTTAGAAGTGGCTTAGTGCTGTTATTTGATTATTCTCTGGTATATGTTACTTAACTGATCTCAGTGGCATGGGCCAGCTTATGTTCTCTTGTTACATTTACAAAGGGTTTAGCAACTAGTAGTCAAATGTGAAAAGGAGAAATATAACTATTCACGTGAGAGTGCTGATTTGTGTTTATATTCTTGAAGACAGAACACACTTGCATATATGCTAGATTAAAAGAAATTTAGAGTATCACAATTCTATCACATGTAGACTACAGTAAAATACATATCTGTGGAAAAGTATCTCTTTATATCTCCTTTTAGAACCTTAATGGGACTTATGTGACTATTTTTCTTTAAACGCCGCCCAGCAAAATGTACAAGATGGCCTTACAGTATTGCGGCATTACTTTTAGGTGATCTGCTAGTGTAGCCAGCTGTTTAGTTTGGTCCATCTAAATTAGCTTTTTGTGAAATAGCAATAAGGTCAAATACTCTATTTTTAGCCTCTTTTCCTGTAGAAACAAGGCCCATGAAGTCACATTGTGCACTTGTGTAGATGCACACACATCCCTTCATCTCCCCTTAGTATCTTTGGAATCTTTTGCTGATTTTGATCGTATTTTTTGGCACAGCGGAGGTCTCAGAATTCAGATCCCATAGGTTTTGTGAAAATAACTATCTGAGTACAGGTGGAAGCACCTAAAGCTGCCCTGACAGAGAGAAAGGTTGGAGCATTAAATAATCTTATTAATTGTCTGGGAATCCTAGCGATGGGAAAAGAGCAGCTTTAAACAAATGTCCCATCTGTGGGAAATGCTTCCTTCAAAGCTTTCACCTTTCTAGATGCCAAAGTCAACCAACCAGGAGGTATAAATATGTAGGAGATGAGGCTTAATTAATTCTGTTGTTCATGGGACTACTTGTTCTTTAGATATTTAATAGTATCTGTAGCAGAAGTGTTTCTATTCAGTATATTTTTGCATACTTAGTGTTTAATGTACATATGTAGAGATATTCTTATGACAATCCTCATGTTCAGGAACTCTTTTTGTTTTCATTGTATTAATTCAAGTGTTTACAGAGCGTCTTCTCTCCCTGAGTAGTTCCTTCCCCTACTTTTAAAATGACAGATATTTTGAATGTTTTTCAGCCCTGTTTTGTGTGTGGTTGTGGATTGCAACTAACCAGAAATGTTAGAGAATTCATGGCACTGTGATTGTGCATTAAGGGAGTTAACTGGGAAGAAAACAAAGTTGGTACAGTACACTCACTGGATATGGAAATAATAATAATTATTAAGCTAACCAACAAGAAGTGTATTCTTAATAAATGTGTGGGCTTTTTCAGTGTAATCATATGACCATATAATACAAAAATTGCTTTGAGAGTAGGTCAAAGATTATGCATAGCAGAGACTTGTGTGATTGGTTATGAACAAGCGAAAATAGGGTAAACTTTTGACCCGGCAGCAGCAAATGGAACTGTGTAAAGCACCTACAGATGGCAGGATTTAACATATAGTCAGACTCTCGCCCTTTCACAGCAATTACGATCATATTACAGCAGGCACTGAGGGGAAGGCGCTCTGCAACTCTAATACAGTGGGTCTTTGAAAGTTTTGCATATGCAGTTGCATTTAGTTTTTGTACGGCCATCAATTAGCTTAGCAAGAAGAATTCCACTTTTGTTGCTCGTGTTTGACTCGACGAGTTTCTGACCAGTATGCCAAGTCCATTTGGAACAAAAAAATCATTTGAATGTTCTGAATAATTTTGATATTTCAGACTGCAGTAAATTTATTGCTAAGCTAGAAAGACTCAGTGAAAGTTTTATGCTGTTGTGCTGCTGCTAATGTGGGCTTGAAGGGATGAGGAGAATGTGGTTCCAGAGAGAGGTCTGGGAAACTCCTTAGAACCTTGTGTAGATGCGTGCATCTTCTCATTGAATTTGAAGTTTGACAATATTGTGGCATTTAGTTGCTTTGGGGTTTTTTTGTACCTATGATATACGTGGCAAATTAGAAAAAGTGAGAGTGCCTTGTGATTCAGAAACCAATGATTGCCTTTTTCCTGTAAACTTTGTCAAGTTACAAAATCAAAAGCCCAGTTGCACTTTTGACAGAGGCTGATAGTTCTGAAGTCATCTGAACATATTTTGTGTAATTCACTGCCTTTCACATGTCTGTGTGTCTTGTGTATGTGTGGACTTCTCCCATGATAGCGTTTTTAATCATGTTGTGATGTATCAGTGTTTGGGAAAAGAGTCTGAATTAAAGAAGGCATGCTTTCCTCTAGTTGTGATCCAGCCACTATCTCCCTTTCTGTCTCTCTGCATTGCCTTCTGGCCTGTAATCTGATGCGTGTGCCAGATGTGGGGAGGTGGAGCAGAAGCAGTCCAAGCTTTTTAGACCATTTCATGGAGGGGGTTACTTTATTATATTTGTGGTTCACAAAAATTTTCCTTTGGTTTTTCAGAATGACTTCTATGGAGAGAAGAAATTGCAAACATATGGTAGTAAGCTAAATAAGATACTTAAAAATGCAATTTGGAGGAAGGGAGAAATTTCAAATACTGATAAAATGGTGGTTGGTAGGGTTGTTGTTTGGGGGGTGTTTTTTGTTGTTTGGGTTTTTTTCCTTTCTTTTAAATCATGCTGAAGCTTGCACTGTACATAGACTGCTGGGTTTAATTCCATTTCTTTTTGGAGACAAATTGTGTTCATTTTAGCCATGCCTGTACCTGCAATAAAGAGCTGCTGCTGCTGCAAGCTTTAAGGCTCAGTGACTGTTACTATGTGAGTTTGATAGAGTCACACAAGATTTTGAAACTTTCCTGATTGTTAAAATACAGTGAAATTAAAATTACTCTTCTTAAATGCCAAACAGCACATGTTTGTGGTAGATTAATTCCTTCTACGGTTTTATAACCCACCTCACAACCTCCCGCCACCTCACCAAAACAAACTTTGTCAGTTAAAATCCCACCTGTGCATTCCACTCTTGCTGATGAACAGCCTTCAGATCTCCAGGTTTGAGCTTTATTCAGTATTTGCCTGGACCTGTTGACGTCCTAGCTCTTCAGAGGAGGCTCAGGAGCCACAGTGCTGCCCTGTGCTCTCTACTGAGGCTGGGCTGCGGGTGTTACAGTGGCCTCTGCCAGAGATAGTGGGTTGGCAGAGTTTCCTCACCAACCTCGTTAAAACATAATTGAGTAACCTTTTAATCCAAGGGTAGTAGCATAATTTTTCTGTGTGAGGTGGTTGTCTGTTGTGTTCATGGCTTTAATGAATTAGAGTTTGTTTGCCTGACAGCTATTGCATCTGAAAATAGGGGCAGCTTTTTTGAAAATATTGTCAGCTTTCTGCCTTGTAAGTACCAACTTCATAGAGCAATTCTGGATTTGCTATACTTGGCAAATGCAAAAAGCAAAACTAATTCTGTAGAAGAAAAGTGTTAATATATTGAATAGAAAAGGAAATTAATTGAGGAAGTGGATTTCATACTTGGAAAAGGAAGTGATTTCCAGAATCACAGAATATTCTAGTTTTGTCTAGTTAAGTTATTTCATGTTCTTTTTTGAAGTACAGAATAGTATTGAAATAACCTGAAAGGCATTGAAATGCTGCTATTGAAACATCGTTGAAATATTATAGTATATATATTATAGTATTCTCATAGGTTCACTGGTTAAAATAGAAATCTAATCGAAGGATATGCGCTTTTCACAGCTGCTTTGTAAATAACTATTTTTAATTTGTATTTCAGTCTTTGAAATACCTCCAAAAATTAGAGTTACTTAATGAATCCCGTTTGCTGCTTTAAAATGTAAAGCATTAACACATCAATAAAACTGTGGAATATATTGAACATTTAAGAGCGACATGCACTTTAAAAAGAGCATGAAGGCACTATAATTCTGATCAGTATTTCTTGCCACTGTATAACAGAGATGTTCATATTTTCTAATCATTGCAGGAAATAAAATAGTTAAAATAACTCTTCTAGTATCACTCCAAGCTAAGTATGAAGGTTTCCATTATGAGTGGCACAAAAAGTTACTATCTACCTTTTGGTAAGTAGGTGAAATGCCTGTGTGCAACACATGCAAGCTGTTTCCTTTCAGTGTTATCTAAACACCTAATTTAGTTTTCCTCTGTATGTATGTGCTCGGAAAGTAACTGACAAAAGCTGTGATTTCTTAGACCACAACATGCATGCAGATTCAGGTGAAGTGTAATAGGCTTTTTCTGCTCCCAGAAGGTATCTTTCCAAACCTGATTGCATCTTTTCTTACTGTCCCATATTGAGACATTTCTGAGCTGGTCTAACTTCGTTTTGGAGTTAGTGTGGTACTGCCATACCAGTAATATTTAGGTTACTGCAAGTGAATTATAGTTACAAGAGTAATCTGGATATTGAGAAATTTTTAAGTTGTCAAACAACCATTTTATAATTGTTACTAATCAGTCGATACATATAGTATAGCACAGTTATTTTCATGCTGCTTACCAAGCTGCGTGCTGGCTCTGTAACTGGAGGATAAATGTAGTAATTTGCCCATATAGATCTAGCTAAAAAACCCTATTTTTCCTGATCCATTTAAGTTTCTAGTGGAAGAATAGACAAGGTACAGATTTAGTTTAGGATTTTGGAGGGGGTTAGTTGGTTGTTTGGGGGTTTTCTGGCAGGTAATTTTTTTGTGGTGGTGGTGGTGTGTTGTTTTTATTTGATTGGTTTTTTGCATCAAAATTAAGGTGAAATATTTATTACAAGAATGTGTTGAATTTGGCTCTGTTCATTTGCAAATGAGTGAGGAACTGCAGGTCTCCATTCCTGAAGTGGGTGATCTTCTGAGATAGATTTTTCTCTCCTCCTCACCTAAGCTGTGAAGATCACTGGCTTTACTCAACACATATGACATAAAAAATACCTTCAAAATAAAAGAAGTAACTAGATATTGGTTTTCCATAAGACATGGGAGTTAGGTTGATATATGCCTTTAGGAGGGGAAAGGAGGCCAGGAGCATGACATTTGTGCCCCTCTTGGCTCAGGAGACAGGTTTGACCTCCTGACAGTCAGTCCTGGGGAGCAGTAGGATCACTGCTAAGGTTCAGATTAGTGAAAGCTGATTGGCACCAAGCACCAAGCCTTCCCATGTTTGTAGACGTGACCACTTACAGCTAATAAGCTTATAATAATTTCTGCTTAAGCACAGGTGGTGAAAGTAGCAGCGAAAAAAAGGTAAGGGGCTTAAATACAGAGAAGGTATGGGGTGAATTGTGATGAAACATGTGTTGCATGTGGCTATTACCCCTCGCCTTTCACGCAGTGGCTTGTGTAGCCCAGTCCTTGATGCTGACACTCCTGTTTAAATGTCAGCTGTAGGGTAGTGGAATCTGAGACTGAACTCCAACAAGAAGCAATACTTATGTATCTGTTACATTCAAATAGTTTTGCAGTTGGGTATAAATATCAAGATTTCAGAAAGTTTTTTGTATATCTTGTGGAGGAAATTTTTGATGACGTGCACATTTTGTTTTACTATCTGAAGGACTCCATCTGTGCAGAGGAATATATTTTGTTTGGTCTTCCAAATGATTTCTATTTTGAAAGCTTAAAAAAATTCTCTCTAAACTACGTTGCTTTGCTGTAGATGACTTGACTGGAAAGTAGCACATGCCTCCCTGCCTACTTTGCAAGTGTTATCTCGATGGAGTAAATTCAGATTGGAGAGGCCTGGGAAGAAGAGAAGGATTTAAAGGGGAATAATTTTTATTAACCCGAGGAAAATTCTGGCAAATCTGTCTTTTCTTAGTGTATTTTCTGATTTTCATTCTGTTTGTACAGACAAGTCAGATTGTTGTTTTCCCCTTCATGATGATACTTAGGTGTGTCAGGACATTATGAATAAAGAGCATGTGTTTTTTATTTCTTTTTTTCTTTTTAAAACCTAGTTGTCTGTTAAGGAAACACCTCAGTAGTGGTGGTAGTTAAATCTAGCTTTGAAGTCCTGACCTTTTATGAAATAGTGTTTCGCTACTGACTGTTATAAGCCAGTGGTGAAAATTTCTTTCCTCTCTAAAATCTCAGTCTTTGGTTTGTTTAAAAATCATGTTATTTGAACAGAGTAAGCTCCCTTTGTGACAGATTATAGTACCTTCTTTCTTTGGAGAAAATAAAAAGGAACAAGCAAAACAAAGGAACAACTCAAACCTTATTTCTTTGTTATCTTTCTTGGCTAACACGTTAAGGACCTTGGGTCCTACTACTGCTGCAACTCCGAGGGCAGCTAAACGGGTAATTTTTGCATGTGTCTCTTAAGTTCTCAGCAGTCTGAGACAGCATAAGGACTCTTTCCTGAAAAGTAAGAACATTCTGAGCTTACTTCAAGAAAGCATTTTGCACATAATCTTTACAGTTAAGGCCATGAATGGTGCCCTGTACTTAAAGTTAGGTAAGACAGTTTAGAGAATTGCAAGACTAAGTATTTAATCCAAAGCACTACAGCTGTGATATTAACTAACAAATAAATTGTCTTCCCTGTGCTACATTCTCATGAATGTTCTTATATGTCTGTATCAGTTTGGGGTTTCTGTTAAGCAGTTTTCTATACAAAGCATTTTGCACATTTATTTTTTATTTAAAATATTTTTCAGAAGTTGAAGTGAAATATTAACACCAAGGGAAACATCACTTTTATTTTAGAGCATGAAAATAAAAGAGTATATCCTAGAATTTTTGATGTGACTGCTTACATTACTTAAGTCCTGGTAGCGTGTCTTCTTTTGGTAAAGTTGCTGGAAGTAGAATCAGCCTTTCTAAAATGTATTATTTTCTGATTGGATTGTTCATTTCTCGCATATAGTAGCATACTACAACTACTGCTACTCTCTGTAGGTTCACTCTGGTATCTGATATGGTCTCCAAGAACATCTTATTGTGAAAGAAAGCAGCTTTGTTTTGATCTCTGTTTAGCAGATCCCGATAACTCTGCCTGTGGATCCAATGCCCTTTCCACAGTACTTGCACAAGATTTTTCTGGAGAATTTCTGTGCTGTTCTGCTACCACATACCTATAGTTAGAAATTTTTTCTCCTTTCTCTTCCAGGCATATGTTTAGACTTCTGTATTTTTAAAGAGCTGATATCCATCATGATTTCATATGGGTACGATTGAAGTTTAAGATAGTATCTGCCTGTTTTCATAGTGTCACTGTAAGTTGCAACCTGAGTCAAAAAGGCAGCTTGCCTGATACTACCCACTTAAATACATCTGGCTTACTAAATGATCTTGAATAGGTCATTTTATGTCTCTGTTCGTCCTAAGATCTATAAACTTCAGCTAGCAAAACATGTATCTACCTTTGCAAAACTTTTTGAAATCCGTGAGCAGAAGGTATTCAGTAAGGTCAAAATATGAATTATTTATTGCTACATGACATGCACAGCATGCAGACTGTAAGGTTATAGATATCTTGTCTGTTCCTTTTTCCCCTGAGAATAAAAGTCATGCCTTCAGAGCTCTACTTAAAAAAGAAGTATTCATTGTATGAAATCTAATATAGTTTTATGTGTGTGAGTGTGTGATAACACTGAAACTTCAGTATCTCCAAGGAATTGGTTTCAAATGTCAAAACCCAGGTTCCTCTGACAAGTGCAAATGCAGTTTTCAAAATAATAAACATTTTTAAAATAATGAATGAATATGAAAAGATTAAAAAGAATAGTCAGAGGTGGAGCAAAGATTAGGTTTTGAAGTAAGCTAATCAGAATTTCATGGCATCAAAATTGTGGTAGAGTTAGTATAGGATACAGATTACTTGACTTCCAAGTGATTGCTAATACTTGTAGCCATTACCTATTTTGTAATATTTTATATGCCAGAGTATGATTTAAAAGAAACTTACTTTTCTTTTTTATATGTTTGCTACAATTTCTTGTAGCTCCTTCTTGACGTCAAAAAAAATCTGTGTTCTCTGCTTACTGTCTACATTATTTATTTTATTAATTTAGGTATGTGTTATGTGTGTGTATATATAGAGAGAGATTATCTTGAAGATATATACCAGTAGGTACAGATATAAAACATACAGAAAGCAAGAATAGGTATATGTAAGCCACTTAGGCCTTTACACTTCAATGTAAAGATTCTTGACTGTACTTGGAAATCAGTAGGCAGCTAGCCCAGGTTTTCAAGAACTACTGTGCAAGTTCTTGCTGACATATGCTACTTCAATAATTGGGTTTCTATATGTCTAATTTTGGCCTCTGAAAGGTTGTAAGGAATGATACACAGTAGAGCACACTTAAATTACCTAGCAATGAGATCTGTGACATTAGCATAAATCTGAAGTGCTTGGCCTTTAATCCAAGTCAAAATATTAGATCAAATTTGTATCCAGCTAAATCCAAAAGAGCCTTTAACTATTTGGGATAGGCCCAGGCTCTTTCTAGTACTGATAAGAGAGGCAAGAGTGTTCTTGTACAGATTTTAAAACTCATCTGAGGATAACACACTCCTGGTTAGGTTTGGTTCTCTACTGCACTATTGGATGAAGGGCAGTTTTACATCTGAAGTCATGTCCAGTTGAAAAGATTGGGGAGCTGTTACTGGAAACAAATTGTAATAGCGAATGGAAGCAGTACTATGCCAAGGTAAGAGATTTTTCAGAAAATTGTTCAAAGAAAAATAACTTCTACCTGTCAATGCATTTGGTTTAGAAGACTATACTTTAAGACCGTAGTAAAGTGTCTGGTTAAAAACGAGCCATCTGCTTGGAAATAATTCCCTTTACATTGTCTTCTGTCTTGGTTCTCTTCCATTAAACTGTAGGCATTATTTTGCATGTTCTGTGTATTTTTTGGATACTTTCATCTCTCTCTCTTCATAGCTGTAGAATCTGAAATCTTTGCTAGTCTCATTTTTCTTATCAACCCACTGTTCTGACCATAAGAATGGCTGAGGCACTGCAGGCTATATATTAATAAAGGTCTATATAAATTTACATATATCATAGATATTGAGTGTGATGTATTAAAGGTTGCAGAGATTCTGTGTCATGGAAACTTCTTAAGTACCTGAACCATAAATGGGTAGTTTATCACTTCCTCTTCTTTCTCCTTATCCTTCTTGGTAATCTCCATTGCAAATGCAAATGTTAGTGTCAGTGTTTCTTAGGGGATACCCACTCAGTATTTCCTTTGCTGTTTTTCTCCTTGTATTATGCAATATTTGAAGTCATAAAATAATATTGTGACCACAGAAGTGTTGGGGTTTTTTAACCCCTTCTTTAGTAGATAGCAACTTAGCAGTCAGGACTGTAATCTCATATTGCCTGATTTCTAAAGTTGAGGCATTTTAATTGACCCTATTATTTAATTCCCATCACTCATTACTTCTACTTGGGGATCTTCACTGTTGCCCCTCTCAAAAAGTATTCTTACATATGCCCCTCAGTGCCAACTGTATATGACTATATATAGTATCTTACAGCCAACATATTCGGAATTGCATTAAATCCAAAGTCTCCAGGCAGCAAGTAATTTAAGAAATTGCATCACTCTTGGCTGATAGAGGCATAGATTTGCCATTCTTCATTGGTTTCTTTCCATTGTTTTTAAAATTTATTTTACTTTAGATATCTTTTCCTATTCCTCTGGAAGGGCTTGCATTTCTGAATGGTCATCACCATGTTACACCTCCATCCCATGTGAAAAAAAATGGAAAAGGGTTTGTCCAGGGCTTATTTTTCAGAAAGTCTTTCAAGGAGAAAAAAAAAAAACAAACGCCAAAAATGCTCGAAACAAAACCAACCAACCAACAAACCCCACAAAACTTCAACAGCCCAGTAATATCTTAACTTTCTTTGAATAGGAACACCAGCAAGCTCATGCAATGTCAGATATGCTTATCAAGAGAATCACTCCAGTTTGAGAGCAATGCCAATGCTCACTTTATTATTAATTAATTGTCCCAGTTCACTTTAATTATATTTTATCCACCCCTGTTAGGCTGTCTGGGGAAAAGTGATTGTCCCCGAACCTTGGCTCTACTTAGTTAAGTTAAAAGCATTTTCAGAAATATGTGTGGCTATCAGAGTGTCTGTGTAGCTATTCCAGAACAACAGTATCTGAATGCCACAACTCTCATAGAATCACAGAATAGTTTCAGTTGGAAGGGACATTCAGATCTAGTTCCAACTACCCTTCATGGACACCTTCTACTAGACCACATTGCTCAGGGTTCCATCCATCCTGACCTTGGGCACTTCCAGGGACGAGGCATCCACAATCTCTCTGGGCAGCCTGTACCAGCGTTTTGTCCCCTTCCTAGTAAAGAATTTCTTCCCAATATCTAGTCTAAACCTACCCTCTTTCAGGTTAAACTATTACCTCTTGTACTGTCACTACATGCCCTTGTAAGCCTTTAGGTACTAGAAGGTTCTGTAGGGTGTTCCCAGAGCCGCCTTTTCTGCAGACTGAACAATCCCAACTCTCTCAGTCTGTCTTCACAGGAGAGGTGCTCCTTCGATCATCTTCATCACCGTTCTCTCAACTCGCTCCACCAAGTCCACATCCTTCCTATGTTGAAGGCCACAGACCTGGACACAGCACTTCAGGTGGGGTCTCACAAATGCAGAATAGAAAGAGGATGACCTGCCTTGATGTGCTGGTCACATGTGCAATAAAGAGAAAATCAGCCTTCCAGTGTTCAGGGCCCTACATGGCGTTATCTGTCAAAATTAGCACTGAAGTTTCTTCTGGTATTCCGTGGATACAAATGCACTTCATAGAACAAGATCACAAGATGGTCTTGAAATATTACTAGCAAGTAAGGCTGGACAACAGTAGTGGCAGTCTTAAGTGGCCCCATGGGGCTATACCTGCTTCTCAGGTGTAGTTTGGAAACACAGAGCACATCAGTTCTCTTGCAGTTGTTTTGGCTATCTGTTGGCTTGTGCTTGAATTTCTGACTTTTGAAAGCATAATATGACTTTATGTCCAGATTATTTCATAGACCATCTCTGTCTTCTTTAGCCATACTGTTGTTAAAACTGCCAGTAAAATGTTCTCTTTGAGGCCTTTTTGTCTTGATGTGTTACATGCCCTGCCTATTTTCTCTGTACTTTTGGGGAAGAAATTGCACAGCAGAAAGGAGAGTTCATTTCGGAGACTTGCCTGGTTTCTTCTTAAAAGGATATTTGCTTCGTGCAAGGTAAATGGCTTTTGTAATGTTATATATTATTACATTTTTAACTTGAAGCTTGGAAAATGTAGGTTCTTTAGAACCTGGAAGAGGCAATTTTAAAAAATCTAAATAACTCATAAGTCTCATATTAAGGGTTATTTGCTAATGGTTTTAAGAAATAGTCCTGTGAACTGTTAAGTACTGTAGTTTCAAGATGAGAGTCATGACAGCCATGTGTTTGAAATATAAAGATGGGAGTCTCTTTGCCAAAGGCAAAGCAATGAAACAGCCACATATTCTTGTTAACTTTACTTTTCTCCCCATTTAACAACCTTATATCTTCTTGTGCTTCAGTGTAACATGCTTAAGTGCAGTCTTTAAGAAAATGAAAAGCATCACCCATATTGTTGATATTTTTGTTAAAGTAATACTTTCAAGATTGCTTTTGTGGAAAATTTAAAGTGTGTAAACATGGTATGGGTCAGTAATTTTACTAATTAAGGGAAGACCTGTCAGGCCTGCTATTTGCAGTTGGTAGCATTTGTAATGCATCTGCCATCTATTTTCAATGATTTGGTCTGACTTTTTCATATTGATATACAATATAACATTAATAAATGCGTAGTTCTCAGGATTCAACAAGATTTGCTATATGTTATATGTATTTCGGATTAAAATGATTGAGCTGTATTCTGTTTCTGAGCTTTTCCCTTCGGTCATACACATGCACTTACTTTGCATCATGTTAGGGGAAACCTAAACTGAAGTTGTAAAATAGATTTCTGTTTTGGAATTCAGTGTGTTGAACTTTTTAAAGGGTTAGCAGTAGACCTAAGTCCTGACATGTTTCCTTCTTATCGTAGACTGAAATTTTCAATGCTAACCACTTTGAGGGTTACTTGAGATTGTGTGGCATTTCTGGAAGGCCACAGACCTGGACACAAATGTGATGTCTTGTTTCTACTGCAGATTTTTACCTGCATACGTAAAATTTATCATTTCTTTATTTAAATGTATTAGTGTTGTCTTCCATTATTAGAGCTGCCATTTGTTACTACTGGCACTTAAATTAAACCTGCACTTTTGTCTGATGAGAAGTGAGCAAGTCTGGTTTCTGTTGAACACATGACTGTCATTATGTTAAATATTCCTTAATACCTTACATTCAGTGATGGCTGTTGAATTATCACAAAGGGGTTTTTTTCTCTTTTATTCTCGAAAGTGAAATTTGAAGTTCTTGAATTTTCACAATACTTCAGTTAAATCCCCATTCTGTCACATCTACATCATAAAAAGGAGTATAGAGCAATTGTCCCAATGCTGATTTTTATTTCATAGCAGAGTATTTAATTATTTTATTGTAAGTCAAATTAATTCCAATTGCTTCTACTTTTCCTTTCACTTTTGTTTTATATGATAGGCTGCAGTCTCTGGCTTTTGGTTTTCTCGTCAAATAGTGACAGCCCTTGCATGTGTATTTTTGCTTGGGCTCAGTTAAACAGGGGTTTTTTCATGGTTCTGAATAATACTGGTAGAAATTACCCCTGGAAAACTCTTAATAGAAAACCTGACTTTCTTCAGTTTCTCTTCTGTACCTTATATCATCTACTGATATTTTGCATGTTTAATAATACCAAAACTTGCCACATGATACTGCTTTACTGTGCACCACATTCTGAATGGTTAATGGTAACAGTGTTTGCTGTTCATCACCATTTACTGCTCAGTATTTGCACTTAATGCTGCTTCACAGGCTTGTAAGATTTCAGTGGATAATGCAACCTTAAATTAGCTTATTGTTTTTTCTCAAATTTGTAAAGAACAACTGTCTGTGTTACAGTTTCTTCTGTGTGATGCTAATTGTAATTGGTAGCATCTTCGTTCTTCAGTGAGATCTCTTGCAGGAGTGTGAAAGCCCAGAATTTCAGGATCTGCAAGATGCAGCTTTTTGTGTGTTTCCTTCTTGCTGCTGATGGAAACTGGCTTTTCAAATGCAAGTCCACTAGCAGTGACAAGACAACTGCTGGATATTGATGAGACAAGATTTTTATTACTTCCTGATAAATGTTAGCTTTCTCTTCAAAAAGACGTCTAGGTGCAGACACCTATGTATTTATCACCAGGTGCAGCACAATAATTTGCTGTAACCCAGACTAAAGGTAGAGGTCCCACTTGCATTAAACACAAGTCCCAACTTTGTTTCAAGGGAAACCACAGGCAAAGAATCAAATCTTGCTGATTTCACATGTGTTACTGTTACACTGTGCTACCTGGTTATAAGAAACCTTGAATTTTCACCACATTATTTCTTTAATCCTCTTCCTTGATTGAGTCATATGATGTCATTTAGAAATATTTTATTTATGAATAAGACTATATATGAAAGAAAACTTG
Organism: Serilophus lunatus; assembly: GCA_013399895.1. Classification (NCBI taxonomy): domain Eukaryota; kingdom Metazoa; phylum Chordata; class Aves; order Passeriformes; family Eurylaimidae; genus Serilophus; species Serilophus lunatus. The sequence continues at coordinate 121,037 of VXBA01004623.1, read as the reverse complement.
CCTTATCCTTGAATGAATTAATATGATTTTGATCTGCTATTAATAAGAAACATTTTCCAGTGTGACTTTGTCTAGTTTAAACTTTTGTCTAGTTCAAATCTCAGCCATTGAATCTTGCCAGCTGTCAGTCCATAGATTTCAGGAAATCTTTATTATTAGAAATCTTTTCCTATATGAGTACTTCTCTTCTGAGATGAGAAGAAATAAAGAGTTTGAGCTGATTTTAAAAATATATTCACTGGAAGGTACGTTCAGTAGAGATGAAAGTAATTTCTTTTTCTTCATAATTTAGCTACATTCTGTTAAAAACGCATGGTAGCTCTTGATGTTTTTAAATTTATGTAATGTATTGTGTTAATACAACATTTTCTTCTATGCTGTAGTATTGCCATTCTGGTTTTGATTTTCTTCTTTTGCTCAGTTTCCTGTGCTGAGTTCCTCTTGTGGTCCATCAGCAAAGGTGGAAGCAACTCACTGTCTTGAACTTGTCTGGCTGTGGGTTGAGGCCTTTTTTCCACCAGAGAGCACCTCTCTGTGTGCAACCCCTAGCGAGCACCCGTGCCAGGGGCCCTGAGCACCCTTTTTTAGTTTCCAGGAGGAGAGAGACTTGAGCCAGGGGCTGACCATTTGCAGATTGCAATGAAAGAACCCCTTTTTCTTCTCTCGTATCCCTTCTTAATTAAAGGCAAAGGAGTGAAGCAGTAGATATTTAAAAAAAAAAAAAAAAAAAGAAAGAAAAAAAAGAAAAAAAAAGCCTTATTAACTATTACTGAAAAGTCTCCATTAACCATAGTCATTAAACTTGTCTTAAAAAAAAGGAACACAATTGTCAGTGAACATGCCCATACAGAACTTAATTGCTCTCTGTAGCACACACCTTAGTATTGAATTATCTGGTTAGATATTGCAGAAACTTGCACACGGTGCTCTGAGTGGATGGTTGGGTACATGCTTATGAAGTTATGAGAGCCTTGGTGAGCTGTCTTCAAGAAATATAGGCATTTCCATATTATGAAGAGGAGTCCACAGTAATATCTGAGAAATTCAGAGAGGAGGGAGTGGTTTTTTCATTGCCCTCTTATGGACAGAAGTCAAAAGGAATTTAGCACTGTAGGTATATGTACTTGTAATACAGAGACTGACTGTGAGAAATGCCAAGTGCTACAAATACTGGTGGAAGTACATTTGATACAATTCTTGTGCCCCTCAAGAGGAGATGCAAAGGTCAGAAAACTACAGTGTTGTGTTTCTTTTTCCTCAGCTGGTAAAAGGAAAAATCTTAGGTTTTGAGTAGTGATGAATTAGGAGTTCCTAAACTGAGAAAATGTTGATGTCGTTGCCATGTAAGTCGACAGGTTTCCAGTTTTGACATGAAAACCCCAATTGTTTTTAGTGTGTTCAGAGGAATTAAAAAAAACCCAACCAACTAAGATTTGAGAACTGTGTGTTTTCCTGCACATTTATTGAACTGTAACACGTGTAAATCACAGTACTTGGTTCTTGACCTGAGCAATGCATCTTGGCATTCAGTCCTAATAGTTTCTGGTGGTTGTTCTTTGTGCCAGTTTGGGGCATTGCCCGTTCAGTCTTTCGGACAGGGAGTACTTAATGCTACCTACTCAGCTTTCCTAAAAGTCAGCGGCCTCTTGCATTGAATAAAGCCTGGTGGGTCAGCTTTGTAATCTTTCAAACATGGTGTCTTGCTATTTTGCCCTGTGAACAAGGGCCATCACTGTAGGTGTCAGTTAGGGTACTCACTTTGGGTACTCCAAACCGAGAGGATTAGGGAGGGATTATGAAGGTGGAATTGGATCCTCCCGAATATGGTATAGAGAGTGAGAGAAGGGACTCAAAAATCACATTTTGGGATTAAAAAGACTGAAAAGATGTTTTGAGGTTGCTTTACCAGTCCTTGTTTCAGGTGTGAGTATGTTAGAAGAAGGGCAAACAACACCAGATTGTTGTGGTGTGTCCTGTCTCTGCCTGATTCACTCACAGTTAAGAAAAAATAAAGGAAGAAAAAGAAAACACAAACGTAAGAAAACTGTGTAATGCATGCAGTGAAAGTAGTGTTCTGTTTATCAATTTCAATGATTTGATCATGTTTGAATAAAAAATGTAAATATTTTAGCAAAGTCACCTGTGGCTGGGCAAAAAAAGAGGAAATATTAATGAAGTATATTTCTTAGAGAATACTTAGATGTACCTCTTCTTCTGTGTAAGATCTGTGTCTTACCTAACATGAAGAAATCTGTAGTGCCAGAATTAGTTTCAAAGGTCACATGCTCATCCCCAAATTGTGTATGATTCCCGTGAAACTAAAAGGAAGCAACAAATCTGCCATTTTCATTGGAAGCATGTATTTGCTGACTGCTAAAACCGAAGAGCCCTTCCTTCTTTGCTGATGCATGTTCCTTTATTTATACTCAGAGCAGTGTTTTCCATCAGGAATATTTTTTCACTCGTTTCTTCTTTTCCTTTTTGTCTAGAATCAGTCTGTACATTGCAGTGGGATGTTCCTTCTTCTCCATTAGCTATATCTATACGTTGTTCTTCACTGAGCAATCTTTTTAACAACATCTGTGTATTTTTACTCTTTTTTCAGCCTTCAATTCCTATTTTATTGCTACAATCACTCTTTTTTGTTACCTCCTTTTTATTTACACAGAATTCTTTCCTTAACATTGTAATTATTGTGTTTGTGCTCACCATGTTATTTTGACTTCAAATTTCTCACTTAATGATTCCTGGAAATATTAGCAGTACAGTTCCAGCTACGGTATCTGAGTGAGATACTCTCATTTTTTATGTTTTTCTTAGATTTGTACTTCACAAGTGAAGTGTTTTGTGTTTGTGCGTGTTCTTGTGAAAGCTCGTTTCCCTTCCTTGTCTGTTAATATATTTCCTTGAATATCAGAGATGCTCTCTGTAATCCTTGGGTCTTGTCACATTTGTATCATCTTCCAATTTAACCAGTATCCTTGATGCATCTTCTTCACCCAAGGAATTCTTATGGAAAATGTGAGACAAAAGAAAGTTAAGATCACACAGCAATTCTTGTTCTATTGGGCTTAAAGTGATATGTAGTTCCAAATAATGTTCATTTTGCTTCCCGTGTATAGTGTGGTGCTTTGAGATGGAAGGACATACTTAGAAAGGATCGGTAAAAATAAACCACTTCAGTGTGTGTATGTTTTTCTACTGAATATAGTATCCTTATGGAATCAGATTATTTCCTCCTGGACAGAAAAAAAAACTTTCTCATAGATTTTCTCTAAAGCATGGAAAATGGAAGAGTAGAAAAGAGGATTCATGCTGCTGAAGGGGCCCATTCCAGTTTCACCTTCTCTGCTGCAGAAAGGTTGTGCCTCAGCTTTGATCGCAGCGTTGGAGCAGGGTTTCCCCGGAGCCTTGGGCAGGGCTGCTTTCCTGAGTAGAGCTTTCCTTAGGGAGAGAGGTAAACAAAAAGGGGCAGTGTCAGCAAAGATGGTGTGTACGGGATAGTCACCATTTCCTCAAAATTTCCATTTTCTTTTCATATAAGTACAATCTTTCCAGTTTCTGGAAAAACCGTAAGTTTATGATCTGTGTTGTCTTTAAGGAGAATGAACTGGCGTAATGGGAAAAGATGGAAATAGGAGAAAAGGAGATAATTCTGTTTCTTGATCATATTGGAAAAGAGCAGCTACAAAGCTGCAGGAGTTGTTCTGCAGGCTTGACAATTACTTTAAGGTGCTTCATCTACAGCTTTCTTAAACAGATAGCAAATCTCCACAATGAAATATCTGAGTAAGGCTGTGCTGGCCTGTGCCCACCTGCGCTGCCCAGTGCTGTCAGATTTGGAAAGAGCCAGGGGGAGTGCATGTCTTTATGCTGTGCGCCAAAGTAACAGGGAAATGGTGTGTTAGTGCAAAAGAGGAAAGGCTTGTTCTCTTGAGACTGTGAACTACTTCAGTGAAGGCAGGAGAGAGCAGTGTGCATGTATGTGTGCTTTGCCTTTTACTAGCAGGAAATCTGAACAGTGAGGTGCAAAACTGCCTGGGGCTTGGCATTCAAGAGGGAACTCTGAAAGTGAAGCTTAGGTAGGTTTCCCCAGGGGGCAGTGTATTTTAAAAATGCTTAAGATATTTGTCATGATGCTGAGTTAAAGGAAGACAAATAATGTCACTTGAAAAAAAACAACCAAAAACAAAAAAAAAAAAGAAAAGAGAAGCACTGATACTGGAGTTTGTAGTGTGAATCATTTGTTATTTGTGCTTTTTTGCATTTGCAGGAGAGTTGGGTGCTGGGAGGAGTTGAACCATAAGGTGTTGCTGAGAGAAGAGTATTTATTACAGTAGAACTAAAATTATAGGCAAAAAATTAAAGTACTCTAGGGGGAAAAAATAATTCTAACATGCCAGATAATCAGTATTAAGCATACTTAATATTCGGTTTAGTCTCATATGACATGTTTATGACCACTGTTTGTGACCCTACAAAGGCACTGCCTAAAAATGTATTCACAAATTAATTTTGGTGCAAGAAGTAGACAGAGCCCATATATTTCTCTGCTCTATGAGGAGTTCAGTTTGCTTTTTGGTAGGGGAAGATGCAAAATGATTTCAAGTGTGCCAGATTTGGGTTTCTTCAGGAGTCGTACCCTTAAAATCAGCAGAAGGGAGGGAGGGGAATTACTCTGTTATCATCAAGCTCTGCTAATGTAGCCTGGGCGCCACGTGACTGCAGAAAAGGCTATTATCTCAATGAAAAGGAAACTGCTTTTTAGAGCAGCAACAGAACAGAAGCAGGAGGAATTTTCGAGTACTCCACCATGCTGGATTGTCAAAGGGGGATCTCTCTGATCAGCAGTTAGGGAAGGATTAGCGTGGCCAGTTTGTCAGCTGTCATTAGAAGCAGATGACAGAGATGATAAGCTGCTGTGTGCGCACGTCCTCACTCAGCATGTGCTTTGGTTTACATCAAGACATAACACTGGTTTGGGATAATGGAGAGCTGATATTTTTAAGGCTGTAAATTTACTGGTAATTGTCTCCTTTGTTTGGTGTTTGGTTTTTTTCTCCTCTCTCTCGCGTTTTTAATAAAAAGCCAGTGTGATGGATGGAGGATTTATCTACATCTCGATCTGAAGACGCAGAAAAACTAGTAAGATCTGCCTTCAACTGCAAAGGCTGGAAGACGACAAGGTGTGTTTCTGAAGTGCTGTGACTTCATTGTTAGTGCTTTCTTTTTGCACGTATGTGTGCCCCCATGTGTGCATAATAGGTGTCTGGTTGTTGGGGGCGTGGGGGGGGCAAGGGGGATATTGGTTTGGGGGATTGGGAGAAAGAGGTAATTTCTGCTTGAGTAAGATACTGTTTCTAAATAACAAATGCAAAGAAATAATGCAAATCTGATTCTTCAGTTTCTGTTGTTTCCTTCCATTTTAGTGGCTACAGGTGTACTTGTGGTTGCCTGTGACAGTTTTATGGGTTTATGAAGCTAAATATATCTTAGTCAGTGCACAGGAAATATTTTTGTAAGTTTTCTGGCATCCAGAGTAATACACAAACCCATCTATATTTTCCCACTGTCAAGAGAAGGTGGAGTCTGAGTGTGTCTTTTTCATTGCAGTAATTGCTATTCAATATTCAGTAATTTCTATGCACATGAAAAAGTACAGAGCACTGGGACATTTTTTCAATAAAGCTTTCTCTTTCTGACCAAGAGCTTGAGTAGGGAAAACACATTGAAGCATTGGTGGTTCTTATATAACTTTCTTTATTCTTTAATCTTAATAGTTCTCTTTACAAGTACGTGATGCTGTAAACAGAATGACATTCAGTTAATCTTCAGACCTCATATTTATCTCCTGGTTATGCATGCTGATGTCATTAAATATCTTGGCAGTATTTACCTTTCTTTGAACATCGGGAGGACAACATTTAATATTGCAGATTAATTAATAATATCCTCTGAAAAAGGTTATAGGTAGCTACTTGCAGTAAAGTGAAGACAGTATACTCTCTCTCCTGCTTGGGAAGTTGTTGCAGGCTTGTTGACTTTACTTTCCTGTTGTACACAGCATCAAGTCCAGCACTACTCTACCTCTCAAAGCAATAATACTAATCCCGGACCACCAAAAAAAGGAAAATACCAGCCCAACCAAAATGAAAAAGATAAAATTAAACGTTTGGATTTGTATGGGGGTGCTGGTTATCACTTTAGAGTTTTGCCTTCAAAGTTAAAGGCAGGATTGAGGACATGTATGTAAGCAGACATTGCTGCACTGCACTAGCAGTTTGCTAAAAGTCTGTTTTCCTGGATTCATATTAAAATAGCACTGGTGACTATCATGCTTAGAATCCGTTTAATAATTAACTAAATACATACAGGAAATGCCTTAGTTTATTTTACTTAGGACTTTGAAAAACTCATGCTACTTTGAGATAGGAGAGAGAAAGGAAAATATTATTGTTTTTCAAACTAATGTAGTTTGTGTTTGAAGATACTTTATTTCATGCTGTGAAGGCAGAGCCAGAAATGCAAACAAGTTAGCACTATTTATTTGCTTGTTCTTTTTTGTCTCAGTTTGATTATTTTAATTGCAGTATACCAACATTTTGCTACAGAGGCCTGGGGCAGGGGTGCTGTTGAGTAGAGGCTTGAGAGCCTGTCACGTTCACGGTACTAAATGTCGAAGCCACAAGAACAATGAAACTTCCTCTCTGCTTCTCGTGTTTTCTTCCTTTATTTCATTACAGAAGATCTAACAAGATAGTGGGGACCAAGTAGTGCTTACTGAAATATTGGCACCTATGTTTTGTAGCAAAGTAGGGTTTTGCTGCTTATACAGTATTTGTGATTTGCCTGATGCCTTTTAGAACATATTAAGGGGGGAAATTTGAGTGAAATCAACCTTTTGGATAGACGGTGTTCTTCAGGTGGCTCTGTTCTCACAAAGCTCAAGCCTGGGGTGTTTTCCTTTCATAAGCAATTTCTTACATACGTATGATATCTAGCATATATAAAAGTCGAAGTGCCGTCTTTGATCAGAGTAATTTTGTTTGTTCACTTGTCAAAATTCTTTATGCTTCTGTAGTCAGTAAGGTTACACTGGTAATTTTCAAAAGGTGTTGGTCTTTTTCTTTTGTTTTTTGTTGCCATCTCTGTAAGGGAAATTTGTTGTGCAAGGAAGGAGGGAAGGTGTGACTGTATTGCAAAGTATATCATATTGTAAGGAAAAACCCTTCTTGGAAAGTCTGAACTAGAGGTGTACTTTGAAATATTTTATTTCACTCTAGAGTTCTTAGAATGATAATAAATAATAAATGTCATTAGGAAGTCAACTGTCTGGTTAGGTTTTGTAGTGCCATTTAATTTATTTATTTAGTCTTGTAATGGAAAAGAATTAAAGTTATGACAACAACCTTGATTCTAAAAATATTTTAATAAGTGGAATTAATTTGTTAGCACATTACTATATAAAAGCACCATACTTGTAATAAGAAAGCCAGGTTAAGGACTGAGGACTGGGTCTACAAAGCCAAGCCGTTAGAGCTGAGTAAATGAGAAGGGTATTTGTAAGTTGATAATCACTATACCTCCAAGGAAATCCTGGTGGGCTCATCTTACTGCCTGCATTCCTCCTTAGCTTCTCTCACTGCTCATGTTCAGATGTGGCAGGCCTAGAACAATGCCTGAATTGGACTAAAAATTATATTTGCAGGTAAAGCTTTGAAGTTGCAGCGTAAAATGCAAAAGCCTGTGTCTTTCAGAAGTGGGCTGCTCTCAGTACCCAGTCCGGCTCATCACTGCAGGTAGTTACCCTGACAGCTGTACAGTGAGGTTTTGGAAAGAGCTGGTTGGGATGTAAGGAACAGTGCAAGAATTTGATGAAAATCTAATTGAAGAATCAACCCAAAAGTTTATGATAAGTGTATCTGATTTGCAGTGTGTGTTGTGTCTGCATCTCCTCTTTGCTGTTTCCATTTCATTTTCTCTTATGCACACTGTTCCTGAACAAAGTTCATCAGGATAATGGACTGCTCTGATTTTGCATTCCCAATAACATAGGCTGTTATCATTGACCAACTGCCTATCACAAGACTCCCATGAAGCAACTTCTGTTAACGCTGCATGGAATAAAATTATTTTTGGTCCTTTTCCTGAAGTTTTTCCAGGTCTTTTGTCCAAGTAGTTCTAAGTGTGTGTTACTTTATATTTTGAGGCAGTGTATTCCAGGTTTCTGGTGAACTTCTATGAGTGTAGTGAGTGTTCTTCTCTTTAGTAATTGTATTCCACTATAATCCAAAATTAAAAATAATTGGAATAAACACTAATTCTTTCTTAGTACTTGTGGTTCTTCTTTACCTTAAATGGTTTCATTATTAACAAAACATTTAAATCCATTTATTTTTATAAAGAGGATAAAATGGCTCATGATGACCATTCAGCTCTAACAGTAGAGCAACCTTTTTTTCCTTAGGCTGCAGGATACAGGCATTTTTTTTTCAGGCCCACAAAGTGATTTATATCCTACAAAAGAGAGAAATAACAGTTTCACATCTTCTTTTAGTAGACTAGGAAGAAAATCGAAGTTTCAGTGAAGTCAGTGATAAAATTCTGATTTATTTTAGTTGAGTCATAACACCTCTTAGAATCGTTCAGTTTTTTCACAGTGTCATTTCTACCGTGGAGAGCTTATAGAGAGCTGTGGTAAAGCTTATGGGATGTTGCCTGTAAGCGTTGTGGAGGCCAGAGGTATATATGGATTTAAGAAGGAATTAGGCACCACTGCAGATAGGGTCAGAGGGAGGAGGTGCAGCAATACGGCAGCTAAGCTCATACCACTGATCATCAGAGACAAAGAGAGGAGATATTGAGGGAAGGATCATTCTACAACTGCCTTATATCTTTTTCCAAGACATCTGGTATTAGCTTCCATGACAGACTAGTCACTAACATAATATCTCTTTCATTTGACTCATATTGCCCATCCCTACATATGCTTTATTTGGTCTCAGTCTGTATCCATATATATATATATATATATATGTGCGTGTATATAAATATACACACAAGTGGGTACAAAGCTTGTGTTCATGAGGTTTTATTCCTTGGCAGTTGACTAAGTAAAGCGACAGCATTTTTATGCATTGTTTTCCTTTTAAATGCATTAAAATGACAATTAAAGTTTCATCCTCTTTTGTTACTCCTGATAGCAATATTTTACTGAAGGAAATAAAATTAAGATTGACATGAAATTTGAAGTCTTTTATGATTGTTACCCATGTTCACAGATCATTTTTTTAACTCATGGATGTATTAAGAACATCAAGTTAATCACAAGTGTTTGCAAGACACTCATGTATGTCTCTGACATAATTTATTAGTTTTGATCTTTTTGCTTAGTAACAATGCGTGTAGTTAGCACTCCCAATGGCTCTGCCAAGAGTTTAACATCCACCTAACATACATCTATTTTTAGTACAAAACTGTAATTCTGCACGTTGGGAGGTGATACAAGTGTAATCTTTCATGATATAGCTGTATTCTCTCAAAAAGCATGTATTAAACTCATTGCTTTTCCAAGATTAATAAGAAAAAAGTAATAAATTTTTTTCTACTTCCCAGCTTTTACATTGCTGCTCCAGTATAAATGGGTGATACTGGCATGGCTACCGGTATCAGCAGGAAGCACCTGCTGAGGGGATTTACCTGTTCATACAAATAAACGATGGCAACAGTGGTCAAATTTCATCTGGTCTCTCCCATAACACTGAGAACAATGTCCTTGCCACTAGGCACCCTCTGGGACCAGGGCTGAAGCAAGCCTCTGTACACTGAGGAGAATGATGAGTTTTCTTGGACAGATGCTCGAAATGCATTTCAGAGGCAGAGAGGATGTGTAAGCTGTACTGAGCACAGCACTGAACAGGATGATTTAGGTATACAATTTCAAGAAGTGGTACATTTTGAAATTCTACATCTCCTGGGGGCACTAGCCACATCCCTGACTGAAGTCCAGTGAAGTCCAATTCGCCTCAGCTGTTAAAGTTACTATAACCATGGCCATTGGTGGAGCTGAGTACTAGCATTTGTTTAACTTGAATATAGGCATGTTTGACTTTAGACTGTAACTTGCAACCTTCTGGAACAAAACAGCTTGAATTCTTGATTCTTTAAGTGAAAGTTTGTTATTATGCACTGTTAAATATAATGCAAGCTTAGGAGAGCATCTCAGCATTTTAGAAGGAAGTGCTGAGTATGTATCTTGTACATTTGTGTGCCAGTGGGTTATTCATTCACCATAATAACAATATCAAAACGTGTAGAAATGTTGTAGATAACATTTAGGTATGTTTTCTGCAAATCAGAATTTTAATTCAATGCTTGGCATTTGAAAGAATGGTCTGAAGTTTCAACATGCTTCCTAGTAGAAAATTAAACCCTCTTGGTGCCTTAGGTAGGTGAAAATTAGAGACACGAGCTCGGTTTTTGATTAGGCATCAGAAAAGACATATAGAGCTGGATTTTCTGAAGTGCAGCAAAAATTACAGTAAGACCACGTGTAATAGAATCTACTCTGGAACTGAAGAAACACTATTTTTATGGCCAGGTTAGAGATATGAAAGGTGGCGTGCAACATAAGCATCTCTTGCTGAGGCTCCAGTGCAAGCTTGGGTTGCACATCACATTGCACCTGAGTGTGCAGATGTGCTAAGCTGATCCTAGAGACCAGGAGGACTAACACCTCTCTACCTGTGTTAAGTCATTGAAACTCAGACTGATAAGTGATGGAACTGAAATTCAAATATGATAGTTTAATATCTCTGTTTAGGTCCTCTGACTCTACGTATTACTTACTTTGTACACCTGCTGCAAAAACACGCTCTTCTCTCTGGCTTGGCCTATACTTTTTACTGATACAGAATACAGTTATTAATGAAACATGTTTTATCTGAAGTAAACAGACTGCTATTTAAATGGGGTGAAATCCTGATGTGTGTATGCCCATGCCACAGAGATGTGTAAATGCCTTTGTCTATGTGATCAGTCATATTTTTTTCATTACTAAGACAGGCATCTTGAAAATCGCGCCAAACTGTATAAGCTTACTGATGTTGCAAGTGTCAGTTGTATTTATGAGACTAGAAAATGTTACTGAATTTGAGTTTTTCCATGATGCCTTATGCTTTCAAGAGAAGCTGTTCCATTCTTCCCCTCTCTCAAGTTTGCTTTTCTCCTTGCTCTTTGGGGGTTTCTGGGGAAGAAAGTTGGTGTGGGAATTTAAGTGGACAAATAACACTTTTGAAACTGAGATTGGCAGATAGGATTCAGTAGGAGTTCATGTGCTTAACTCACTCTTCCAGAAGTATCAACAACTGGAAATAAAAGCTGTTTAAATACAAAGTTTCCTATAATATTATCCATTTCTATGTCATTAGATTTGCTTTATTTATCAGCTATTCACAAAGTTTTGTTTTAAATCAAAGAAAATTTGAAATACTAGGCTTCAAAATCAGTCTCCTAAGTTGTTAACAATTGTGAACTGTAAGAAGAAAAGAATCTAGATTAAATAAATATCTTACGTGGGAATTTGGTCTCCTTTTCCACTGAAAATGCTTGCAGGATTAATATTTTTTTTCAGTCATAGTTTAATACTTATTAAATATATCATAGAAGGCTAAATGGGTTTAGAATAAGTTTGCTTTTTTGTTTTAACTTACTTACCTACCTAATACAAAAGGATGTAAGAGTGACTGACATATATACAAATATGTGTGCATATATATATTCTGGCACTGTATTTTGGTTTTAAGTCTGCTGTTTTAAGGGAAGCTCTAGTGGTGTTAAGCTGCATTTCTTTTGTCCTTGAGTATTAAGAATTACAAATGGCTGTTGATAACTAGACAGACAGAATCCCAGACCTGAAATCACGATAGAGAGTCTTAAAGTTTGTTTTCAGTACCACTTGTCTCCTCTTCAAAAATGTTTCAGTGAAACTATTTTCTTCTTTAAAAGTAGAAATTAAGNTGTGGTGGTGGTGGGGAATGAGTACTTTCTTCTGATGTTTTTTCATTGTTTTATTAAAGCCTGGTTTTGCTATTCCTGGGCATATTAGAGGTGCTGACGTAGCCTAATCCGTAAGCAGCTGAGAGAATGGCTCTGTTAAGAGCCTTAGCCTATGGGAATACTGAAGGTAGGAGCCATCTTACAGTGCTGGGGTCAGTCTGGAGGAGTTTTGGTAGAGTGTCAGGCAGAACTGGGGGTTTCTCAAACCTGTGGTTCTGAGTAGCTGAGAAAAACCTTTCTCCTTCAAGATGTGGATGAATTTTACAGAAAGTCATATTAAATACCAGTCTGTAACACTGAACATTGATGCTAGCCATTTATTTGACTGTTATAGCATGTGTTAAAGAGCTGCTGCTGCCCATTTGCAGCCTAATGTGTTTATTAGACAGTCTTCCCAGTGGCATCTTGAAGTGTCTGTCAGGTAAAAAATTCATGAGCATTATTGGCTTTCAGGCTGCAAATGGAATATGTCATCTTCTTACTGCCTAATACACTTCTCTAAAGCCATTATGAAGGAGTAAGGGAAAAGATTGAGGAAGGAGCCTTCAGCTTAAACATTTGTTTCTAGTCTGTTACAGCAAAACGGAGACGGAGCAAAAATGTGAGTAGTAGGTGTTGGAGCCAGTTTTTGGTTCTTTTATACATGGACTCAATGGCATTTTCAAGTAAATTGTGTTCCTTTTCTTAGTTTGTGGAGTTGAAGAAGTTTAGCAAATACTGCCTTGAATTTTGTTACCTGTAATAGGCTCTCTTTCAAATGAAATTTTATCTTCAAAGTAAGAAGTATTATTTCCAGATAGAAAAGTATAAAGATGTGTCAGATTTTAGTACAAGTCCTTTAAAGATGGTGCTAACATCATCCTTATAGAAACTCTGTTTTCTCTTTTTGCTTTATACTCTGAGACTGTTGTAGGGTGGCGGAGATTTTGGGCAGTTTCATCTATAGTAAAAGCGGTACTGCTGTTTTGATAAAAAGGCATACCCTCAAATAAATTAGTTGATATTAGTTTTTAGTATCAGATTATGATCATGAACCAAGCTTTGGCAGACTGGCATTGTTTTGTTTGGGGTATTTCCCAGTTCCATGTTTTAGGTGATAGGTTCAGTAAATTGGTTGTAGAACACGTGGCTTATATATATAGGGATTCAGGAGGATGGCTTAATATGTCTTTAACTCTTCTCTGTCAAACCTTTTAACAGTGGATCTCTTGCTTAAATTGAATTTTACCAGAAAGTGAAGTCCTTTTTTTTCTACTCATTTTATTTCCCTTGATTTTCACCTCTTATTTCTTTTTTCATTTCCAAACCCTTATTCATGTCTCTGTGGATTTGTTGAAATACCCCAGCAAGAGCAAGGCTGGGTGCAAAAAGGCTGAGCTTTTCCAAGCACAGTGCAGTGTGTGGGACAGGCAGTCTCGGTTCCCTGATGGAGATTCTGACAGGTGAATGAAGTGAATTCTTGATTCTTTAAGTGAAAGTGAAAGGTGAATGGGAGTTAAAACAACTCTTCTTCCTGAACAACTGTGGCTGACTAATGTGAGGTTGGCCTTAGGCTCTAGTGGCCCCCATCTCTGATGTAGTGTCTTATCCTGCCTCTGACAGCGATTTCCTTTGGAGGCCCAAGAAAGTGTCTAACAAGTATTGCCTTCTTCAGAAGAGTTGAAGAGTGCAGTATGTACCAATATTAAATATTTTCCAATTCTGAAATGGAGCCAGTGAAAAAAGAGTTCATAAGCAGGGAAAAATTTGAAAAATCAGAATTTGCATGTGACTTCCAACTTTCCTCTGGCTTCTACCAGAATTAATGCTGTACAGAGTACATTTGTAATTTTGAAACTGAGATGAGAAAGCTTTCTAGACATGACAACTTCACAGGAAAAAAGGGTGAACTACAGTGGCTGTATGTTTAAGTAAACAGTTAACCACAGAAGTATGAGCTGTCTTTATTTTTAAAATGGAGTGTTAGAGAAAATTTTTGCCAAACTTTTCACTGGCTTTTTTTGTTTGTTACTCAATAAAACATTGACTTTAATAAATCACTTCTCTATGCATCTGTTGTATGTACACTCCTTGTACATGTTGAAGGATGGAAGTATGGTATTGCTACCTGATTGTCTTCCACATGGTGCTTCACCTTTTGTTTTCTACTTTTCAGATTGAAATAGCAGCTTTGAAGGTGTAATCCTCACTTATTCTTTAACTGCATTTGTTAGGCTTATAATAAATCTGACAGTTTAACAGGCCTTGTTTGGAAGATGGCCTGCTCTGATAAGAGAAAATGCACATTATCTTCTTCTACATTGACTTCGGATGATTAACTGAATTCACTGATGCTCAGGATCAGTGATGGTAAGATTACTCTCCATGCCATGTTCCTTTGTGGCATTTGAGGAGTTGAAGAGATGCTACAAATTCATAGAAGTGATTTGTGCTAGATATTTTCTTATCTCCCACTTCACAGGGCCTCTGTTTTTCTTGCCCCTGTGAAAGATGAATGTTTGCTATTGCTTTATAATTAGGTTAAGTCTGTCTGTGTACTCCAACTTTGAGTGGCTGCTGGTGGAGGATGTAAAGGAGGATGTGCCGTCATGACAAGAGCAGAGACTGTTGTTTTATTACTGATAACAAAAAACAAAACAACAAACAAAAGCATATTTCAGGCTCTGTTGTTTCAGTGTCCCAACGTCTGGTAGAAACTATCCTAGAGTTTTTTTAATTTAGTTTTTCGGTGTTTGTGATTTCATTTAACAGTTGAAATAATGAGGCAGTGATTTTGTCTACAAGTATTTTGGATGCTTAGGCCTGTGGTAGCGAAAGAGAGAGAGAAGGAAAATACACTTCTGGTCTCAAATATAAAGAGAAAGAAAGTATTAAGTTACCTGAGATGTCCTGTTGGTATGGGTCATCTGTTGGAGACTAAAATTAGTTCTTTAGGTATTTTTAGTAATAATAATTCTGTGTCTCTAATTATGTCCTTCCTTGTAGGAAAACGCTGCAGTGAGTGTATTTATCTTTCCATTGCTCTGTTGCTCGTTCATGCCCAGTGGAATTGAAACCTGAGTAACATCTGAGTCAGCATTAGACATTCAGCTCTTAGTTATTGTGTTGTTGGGGTTTGTTGATTAGTTGCTTTTTGGAGGGGGGAGGAGGGGGATTTTTTTTTCCTGTTAAGACAAATGGAGAAAACCTTAATGTGTATTGAGAAGAAAACTCTGCTACCACCACTGAAAGCAAAATAATAATTCTACAGTGGGATGTTTTTTGCGTTCTGAAGTGAGTACAGCTCTCAAACAACTAACACAATGAAAAATGGAGCGCCTATCTTAACGATGCTATTTTTTTCCTTATCAAATAAAACACTGATTACTGCTAGTTTTGGTTTTATTAATTCTCAATTTGATTAATTCTTTTTCTGAACCATGCTAAACAACACTTACCCACATTTTCTTGATTTTTGTATCAGAAGATATATGACAGAGCTGACATTATATTTCTATTTCTTCTAAGGCTTTAAATGGATTTAAATGTTCTATTTCTTTATCTTCTTTCTGAAAATTTCTGGAGAAATGTATAAAATGATCAGAGGAGCAGGATTAATGCTGCTTTCTAATCTAAGGTAGTTCCCTTAAGAGGGAGTTTATTGGAGTAAAACTTTTGTCATTCTACTCACGGTGCCTTTAGTTTTGACTTGTCATGTGTCCTGGAAAAATTCAGATTTCAAATTTGAACATTTTATTTTCTGTTCTGAGAAGTTATCTGAGTAATTTGGGAACATAAGAATATTTAGAACAACTTTAAAAGTTCCTAAATTGTCTTTTTAAAATATTGATATAATGTTATTAATATTTGTGTTACTACAAAACTGTAATATACAAGAAGTTTTGATATAGATAAAGCAGTGTGTATGGAGTGAGTTAGGGCAGAACCTAAAAAGCACTACATGCAGTTTTAACTGCTCCTGACCCACAGATGTTTATTTCTGTGTCTAAAATTCACCTACCAATTCAATTGAAAGTCACAAGGTTTTCCCCTCAGAAGTTTTCTAGGCCCCTATTCCTTGGTACTGTATGTTCCCAGAAGTACTTTCATCTGAAAAATATGAGTTTAGTTCCTTGTTAATGACATATTAAATTTGTAGAAGTGCCTAAACCCTCCAGAGAGATTCATCCAGCGGTATGGATAAGTATTGAATGTGAATTAGCTCATGGGGAAAAAAATCCAAACAGCTGCTTTTCTTTTTAAGACACAAGGAAGCTGGGAGAGCTTGAACTACTTACTTTTGAGTTTAGTGGCATGGACCACACATCTAAAGACTCCTGCTGTACTGCAAGGGTTAATCAACCTTGCCTGCTTTGCTTCAAAAACATCCAGTATTGGCAGGCAGATAGCCTACCTCCCAGGGGTCTGTCCTGCATGGTGAAAAATACAGCCTTGAAAGTCCTCTGTGAAGAGGGAACTGTGTCTGCACCATGCCGTTTCTGGCTGGTTTAGTTGGTAGATAGTATTATTGAAGAGTCTATCCACAGCTTCTGAAAGTTGATTCGTCCTTATTTTTCCTCATTTGGGAGTGGATTTTATTTTCTGATTTCCAGGAGAATAACAAAACTTTAACTATCCTGACCAGCCCCTACACCCACATCCTTTAGATTTTGGTACTATGTACTAGATACTGATGAGTGTATCATTGTAGTCTTTGAGACTTTGTAGATTCTTTTAAAATCATCTGTCTAGCTCTCTACTTTCCAAGACACGTAACTCTGGATTTTGCATTCTGCTCTGGAGCACAGGCGCCAACAACAAAAGAACTGCATAGCCTATACAGATCTTTGAGCTATAGAATGCAATGCTTAATTAAGACATAAGGGAGAGCAGAGAACAAACATGTTAGTAGGTGGTAGAGTTCCATAAATAAATTATAATGAGTGAAAAAGAAATGGGTAACTCATTCTAAGAACAAACTGATAATGCTGCTGAGAAAAAGATGTTTGTGCTTACAGGCCATTACAAAATAAAATAAATACATAAATTACTTGTTTAGAAATGTTTACTGTGTTTAATAAAGGAGAGAAGGTACTAGTTTTGTAATTATGATACCACTTTAGTTCCCTTCAATACAGAGGAATGAAGTTTAGAAGTTTATGGTGGGAGATGAGTTTTAATATGTCCTCCAAAGGCTCATAACATAGACCTACTGGAATTCCTACTGAATAGCATCAGTTTGAATGTAAGAAGAATTGAGCTATGTATTGGTGGAGCTACTGGTGAAATTTTGATTCCCACAAAAATAAAAGTTCCCTTTGAAGTAAGCCAGACAGGTGGGAAAGCTCTTAATAACTGTTTCCTTATGCTTTCTTGGGGAGAAAGGGGAATTGGTGGGGTTGTCCACTCTAAATGCTTACCTTCTTGCTACTGGGAGAGGAAGAGGGTTGAGAAGATGTCAAATGAATGTTTAACAGATTTTTCCACTTGGTTTACTCAAGAAAAATTGCTGACCTAATTTTTCAGGCATTACTTGGGAATCATAAGAAAGGATTATGAAGGGATCCCCAGGCCTAATTGTTCTTCTGAACTTTCGGTGACCATCTGAGTCTGTCTTGGAGATCACATCTTGAGAATGTGCACTTTTATCATGTTCATGATTTTTTCCGACCCTGGTCACTGAAACATTTGGTCCTTGGAATGGACCCTCAAGGATAGTTCCAGTTCTCCACTGACAGAGATATGGAACTGCTGTCTCCTTACAGCTTCTCTTTAATTGTTGTTACAGTTTCCTTAAAAGTGTCTTGCTCCTTCCTTAGAGCTTTACTTTTGATACTCATGAAATTGCATATTTTCAAGAAAGTGTTTAACTCTGAATATATTTGTACTCCTATACTTGGCTAAAATAGGATGCAAATCTCATTCGGGGCTAGAAACCTGGGAAAATAGATAGTTCTTAAGGAACAGCCAGTGTCACAGACCACATTGGAGACTGCGGTAGATGTTTCACGCTCTGTAGTATGGTTGCTGTTGGTGTGTCTCTGGGAATGCCCTGAGGAGGTCACAGAGTTCTCTATCAAGTACGGAATGATGGGGATTGTGATGGTGCATCTTCCCTTTGAGAATTCAGTTCTGCGCCACCACAGAACCAGGCCTTCTTGCTCTTCTTACAGTGAGTTCTTCTCAAAGGGACGGCAGCATGTATGTATGTGTTGATATATGGACTCAGTAGAGAAGAAGACAATCCTGATACTTTTCAAGTAGAATTTGATAGCAGCCATTTCAAAGACCAATAGGAAGCTATATGTTTCAGGCACGATACAGTCTTTTCATGGAACTTGACCAGTATCTGAAAAAAGGAAAATGACTTCACTTTCTTCTCAAACTGGTTAAAAAAATATTTTCAGATATTTTCTCCCTTGTTTTAGATACCTGATTTCCATTTGATGCCAGTGTGAGGTGGTCATACAATAACAGGGTCCAGCTCTTATTTTAGCAAGTACAAATCGCCTCCTGGTTATTGGCCCTCATGTTTGTTTTTCTGCTAATCCTGAACAATACAGGAACTTTCTGAAATGTCTGGCGACATCTCTGCCCATCATCCTACAAAATTGGCAGGTACTAGGCAGATGGTGAGCTGGGACTGCCTTGTCTTGCATGAGCTTTTTAATCATTTACATCATCTCTCTTGTCCTTTGTAACGGTGATTTCTGCCTCCAGAATATTGCTACTTACTGAGGATTAAGTAATCTGGGGCAGATGATTTTCCTGGGCTTCTGCAGTGCATAGGGCAACAGACAGCCAGGAGCAGGCCAGGATTTCCACAGACTGCTCATTGCACAAATTATAATCTTATGTTTTAATACATGATAATATGACAAGTTATTCTCCTTATTCTTCTATGAAGTAGATTATATGTACAAAATATTTGTCAGTTCCTCAGTGGCCTCTAGTTTGTACCTGTACTTCTGCAAGCATTATCTTCTGATTCTTAACTAAAGCTGCTTGTGCTACCTTTTCATGTACTTGAGACACGTTTTATTTCATGTATTTCAATTCTGTTATGTTTTTCTTATTGTGTGGCACTATGGCTTTTCCTTTTCTCTTTCCTCATTCAACCTTGCAAATTTCCCATGAAAATTCAGCAATCCAGGCACAAAATTTACTTCTCTCTCCTTACATAACTGGTAAGAATCAAAGAGATGATAACAGGGGTTTTTTGTCCACCACAAATTTTCTTCCAAAGGAGTTTTGTGTAGCATTTTGTGGGGTCATAAACACGTTTTTTTAATTGGTATCTTTTAAACAAAATATTTCAAGTTATAGATTTGCCAAGTGAAATCATAGCTTAGCATAGAATGAGAAACTTGGAAATATGAACAGAGACTCAAGACTTTTTCCATCATAACACTTTCTTGTTCTTTCTTCCCTTTAGTTGCTGATATGTGTTCAAGATGAGTGGGATGGGAGAAAATACCTCTGACCCATCCAGAGCAGAGTCAAGAAAGCGCAAGGATCCCGATCAGCTTGGACCCAGGTTAGACCATTTTCTTCTGAGGATGTTGGGAGAGAAAGAGTTAAAAAAAATATTATATTTTCATATGTTTTTCAGTTAGAAAATGAAAAACGGCATTCTTACAGGGAGAATTTACGCTAGTGCAGTAATTCTATGTTGTTGAAGGTTTGGGTTGGGGACTATTCTCTTAACATTTGTTTGTTTATTTGGAATCCAGTGTCACAGCAAAATGTAGAATTTTGGTGAAAATTGAGGAGATACATAAAAATCTTTTTTGACTCGTCACTGCAAGGTATCTTCAGTCGTTCAGTTGGTCAATCTGAGACATTTTTTTACCATTTCTCTTTTACATTATAATCAGAGTCTTGAAAAATAGTTTTCAGTGTTCCAGAAGTTGTGTTACCAACACAAATAAATTTTAAAGAATAACCACTCATTCATCATTTTTTCTTATGACTGTCATAAATTCACAAGGAGGTAGGAAGTATGGATTTGCTTGGTTTAACTTCTTAAGCTGTTTTATTTTCTCATACACTGTCACTATATAATACTCCTTGGGTTCTCAGTGCTATGTGGGAGGTATACTTGTAAGTGTTCAAATCCCACCCCGCACTCTCCAATTAATCTTCCATTTTGGATTTCAAATCCCAAGCCTCTTTTGAAACAAAAATATAACAGCCGGGGAAAAAAATAAGTAAATCTTTTCTAGTGCTCCATTCCTTTTTCCAGAGGAAACCTTTCTGCCTGTAGTGAGAGGGCAGTTATCTCTCCGATTTTATTAAACTACTGTCAAACCTTTTGAAATCATCTCTGAGCTGGCCAAAAGGCAAGCAAACTGACATTAACGACAATGTTTTTGTAAACCCTTCTTTCAGCCCTAAAAGAAGCACTGAGAAACGCAATCGTGAGCAAGAGAATAAATACATAGAAGAACTTGCAGAGCTGATTTTTGCAAATTTTAATGATATTGACAACTTTAACTTTAAACCTGACAAATGTGCAATCTTAAAAGAAACTGTGAAGCAAATTCGTCAGATAAAAGAACAAGGTAAGAAGGCTAATTAATTGACTTTGAATATTTTGTGTTATTATTTTTAGCAAACTTGATACCCTCTTTAGGTTTTCTCTAGCAAATTCACATGTATTTCACTAGTCAGTAATGAAAAGTGCTGCAATGTCATGTGAATGGAGTGTGTTAAGTATCATATGCAGTATTTTAAAAATAGGCTTCACCAAAAATTGCTTAGAGAAAATCAGTCTGATATGTGCATCTAATGGAATTGAAATAACTTGTGCTTTCACGAAAGTTAAACTGGCAGATGGCTTTGTGGAAAAAAAAGGCTACTTATATACTCTTACACAAATGGTGAATCCATGCAAAAGAGGAATGATCCAGGAGAGTGGAGTATATAAGTATTCTACATACCCCATTTTGCTTTCTTTTGTTGGTATGAATACATATTGTGGACTAAATTATCTGCGTCCTTTAAATGATGACATCATATCCTCAACTACAATAGATTTGAAACTATTCTAATCTCTAGATAGGGGCCTGTTATAAATGTAAACCAGAGAACGTGACAGTTTTCTTCCTGTTCTTTGTCTAGAAGATTAAGTTTGTATTTCTTTTCTTTTAATATATTTCCTATTCAAAGAGAGAATCGAAATCTTTTAGAAACTTTAAATTTTTGGAAGTGGGTTTTGTGCCACAGGTCTGTCATGAATAGCACTGCAGGTTTTTGGGGCAGACTCAAATTCTTAAAGTAGGTGCATATCATTTTTCTTTTAATGTAAATGATTTCTATCTCTGTGTAAACTGTGTTTAAAGTGATTCCGATACTTCTGTTGAGTGCCATCAAAAATGTGACACAAGTAATGCAAACAGGTTGAAGACCTAGTGACGCTGCTGTTATTGCTGTCTCAGGTTTTATCTGTAGTTTATCACCTTACATTAGGAATCCTGCACTTAGATATTATCATAATTTAAATGATTGTTCCAAATCTTTCTGTTTTTCCACTGTAAACACCTTTTGGAAAACCTTTACTGTGGTCAATCACTTATATTGTCTATTTGTAATACAAAAGTCATTACATTAATATTATATTTACGTGATGTGCCTTGGGTCAGAAATAATATTTTCTTACAGTTGTTTTGTTGAATTTAGTGTTATGCAAAATACCTGCAGGAGAAAGCTAAATGAACATCCTGAGCTCTGCATTTCTTCCAAGGCAGATTACATTAAAACAGTGAAAACTTAATTTACAGTTTTATTATTTAGAAATTGTAGTAAAGAGTTTATTTTTTGAAATAAATATTAAAATTTCTTCACAAATTTTCTTAATCTATAAATAGAATTGCGTATGAAAGTCTAATTACTTTACACAAGCACAGTCTGTTAAAGCTACTTGTAAAGCCACTTAAGCAACAAATTTTATAGCTGCTACTGAGATTTGATGACAAGACTTTATTCTAGATTGTAGAAATGAAAACAAGGAAGAAATAAATGCAGATTGATATTCATTTCCATGCCAAGCTTGCTGGGCTGGTAGCTGAAAAAAAGTAATAGATTTTTTACTTTAATAACACTCTATAATTTAGTATAATGTTATCCTGATCTATTTTATATGCAAATATATATATTTGCAATACTTTATCTGTTATCTTTGTATCATTTCTCACAGTATATACTTCAAAGATTCCTAATTTGTGGTTTGTTAGAGATTCGGTTTATTATAATTTGAAAGGAAGTTATAAGTATGTGCATAAAGCTGAATTCATTAAAAGAATTAAAGATATTTGGTAGATGTAACCATTGCATGGAGTTTTAATCTGGGTTTTGAAATGTTTTCAGTACCTGGGAAAATAAGAAATTCCTTTTAAAAAGCTTGATTTTCTAGTAGGACTTTCATCATATTATCTTTCACTAATTGGATAGAGATTTGTGAATGTCCAGAGATGAAAAATTATGGTTTTAGCATGAAGATGAAACAGAAGTTACATTCATATAAATCTTAAGTGGATATTTCTACTGGAGATTTGAGACTTGTGTTCCAAGCACTTCAGAAAAGATAATTCAGTTTTTTTATTTATAACATAAAAGTGATATGTAATTGTGATTTTATAGTTGTGTTACATGGTCATGGAAGTGTAAGCTCTCCTATTATTTTCAGTCTGCGTTAAGCTACTTTGAAGGAGTAATAGTTGCACATGTGTTCATAATGTTCACAGATGTGTACAAGCACAGTAAGTTCTGATTTCCACATGCTTAATTCAAAAATCTTGCTTTAGGCAAGTCTAAAGACTACTGGAAATAAATGTTCCTTTACATGCCAGATAGACAAAGAACTATAAAGCCAGTTGATTGTACTTAAGAAATATGTTTGGTAAAATAGTGTCCAATTGATTTTAGGATCCTACTTTATGAAGAAACTTCAGCACTCAAGACATTAATTTCAATTGTATAAGTACTGCCGAAAATGTTTTCTCCTATCTGAATTTTCTTCTTCCTTAGTTGACAATCACTTGAGCTGTTTCACATCAGTCTCATTTAATTTTTTTCAAACAATAGTCCTTCTTGATTCTTGTCAGCTGCCTGACTCTCTTCATTATGTTAGTGGTTTTTTTCTCACTATTTTTTGTTTGCTTTGTCTCCCTGTCACTGTGTTTGTTATTTTGCTTTTGGTTTGGGGTGGGGGTCCTTTTTGGATATGAAGCAGTTATAAAAATTAAACCTTTGCCGTTAAAGATTCTTTTATCTCTCATGCTAGCCTCAGTCTCCGCATTTTAAAGCAGTCTACTTATTACATTTCACTCTTTAGACATCTCCTGGTTTACGCTTTGAAACTTCTCTTTCTTCGTTATCTGGTCGTGCTTTTACCTTCTCTGAACATCAGCAATGCAGTAGGTACAGAGGATAATGAAGATCACCTTAAGTGTTTTCAGCAGTTTCTCTAGCTAAGCAGTCTCCTCTGACCCCTTCAGTTGGAGTGCTGAAGAATATGTCCTGACATCAAGTACAAGACATGAGTTTTTTTCTCAAGTCCCCTGGGTAACTTTTATTACACTCCAGGTCTTCATCTCATATTTCTCTCCTTCTACTCTATGCCTTTCTGTTTTCTGTAGTCTTTTTTTCAAGATAGCATTCACCTGTCTTATTTAGATTCACATACGGTGAGATATAGCCTACTGTGCAAAAGTCTCCTCAAATGTGATTTTATGTCACTTCAATTTTCCTGCAGGATCTGGTTTTCATGTGTCACCGTTTTCCGAAGAGGTTTTGTGTTCTGTAGATTAGCTTTTCAGCAGTTCAGGAAAGGGATATCAGGGTGGTGGATATCAGTCTAGCTATCAATGTACGCTTTCCAGTTGACAGATCTTGTTTTCAAAACAGTCTTAAAAGTCAGACTTTGGACAGAATTAATCACTATGAGAAAGTTAAATAATGTTGGGAGAAGGAGAAGTACTTGATGAAGAGAGGCATTCAAGAGCTATGGAAACTGTATGAACTCTAAAAGAAGGCTTGCTAATCATGTATGCCTTCTTTTTCTGGTTTTGTATTTGATAGTAAAACCAGTTTTTGCTTCCCTGTAACAGTACCATGTACTCACAGGGTCAAGCAGATAATCTATTGTTGCCTCAAGCGCCACTATGCAAGTAAAATCGCTTGCTAAAGGAAAACAGCATGGCCTTAAAGCTGTAATGAGGTGTTGCTTTGGCTGCTGCTATTTTGAATTTATCAGATCTGAATTTAGATTCATATTTCACAAGGTATTTAAGCAACTGCCTAACTTTAAGATGATGAGTAATCCCTATTAAGTCAGTGGAACTACTTAAATGTTTAAAATTATGTGCATAAATATCTTGCCAAATCAGGATATTAAGGCGAGAGAGCATATGCAGACTTGGTTTTTGTTTTGCAAATATTTTACTGGGTCAATATTACTGCAATTACATGTTTATATTAATCATATTTGAGATGGGCTATTTAAATTTTATGCCAAATTTTACATTTTTTTGGAAGGAATTCTTTGTGGCTATCGTTATTTGTATGTGCTATATTTTCAGCCTGATCATATTTTAAGACTGAATTAAGTGCCAGAGGAGTTTGTGCTGTGAAATCAAGGGGTTTATGCAGAGCATTTACAAAGAGAAATCTATTACTGAATTTGCTTTGCTGTCTCCCCTACCTGCAGCTAAGAGTGATGCACTCAAAGTGTCTTTGATCTTCCTGTATGCATGGTAAAGCATTTTGGCTGAATATCTGGTTTATGTTGACTTTACTACTTCCATGCCTCCAGAGAACAACTGATTCACTGAAGAATTTAAACTGTTTTTAGGTAATGCAGATCATCAGTTTCTTTTCTGGTTCTGATGAAAATAGTCATTTGCCAGCAGACTCATCAAGTGGGAAACTTTGTGGGTCTTGTTAATTTTACTGGAGTTGTGTATTATGCAGAATAGTTGGCTTAGAACTTATCTATATGTAAGTTAAGGCATTTTAACTATACTAATAGTTTCCTGTGGAAGCAGTGTTATAATTTAATTAATATTAGTTATGGAAGAAGCAACCGAAGACACCTTTATAACATATAGCTGGGTCCACACTGGGCTCAAACTATTGTTCAGCCTGGAGTGGAGAAGGCTCTGGGGAGACCTTATTGCAGACTTTCAG
The DNA here is from genome assembly GCA_013399895.1 of Serilophus lunatus. Classification (NCBI taxonomy): domain Eukaryota; kingdom Metazoa; phylum Chordata; class Aves; order Passeriformes; family Eurylaimidae; genus Serilophus; species Serilophus lunatus. The sequence continues at coordinate 95,813 of VXBA01004623.1, read as the reverse complement.
TATATAAAGGGGACTTAGAAAAAAGATAGAGAGGGACTTTTTGCTGAGGCCTGTGATGCCAGGACAAGGCAAGAGGGTAGATTTAGATTGGACATAAGGAAGGAATTTTTACAATAAAGGATGGTGAGGCTCTGGATCAGATTGCCCAGAGAAGTTGTGGATATACCATCGCTGGAAGTGTTCAAGGCCAGGCTGAACAGGGCTTTGAGCAACCTGACCTAGTGAAAGATGTCCCTGCCTAGGGCAGGAGGGGTGGACAAAGTGCTCTTTAAATCTCCTTTCTATTCTTCTCTTACTTTAAGAAAACAGATAAAAATAGACATCAAACTGATAATCAAAATTGTGAAAACGGTGTAAAATCTATGCACTTCATAGAATTTAGTGGATTGTCATCCTTTTTTGCTTCCTAATAATGATTGAAGTCATATCTGCTGATTTTGGGTAAATACAACCTTGTGCCCCAAAGTAATGAGACTGTATACTTCTCTCTAATTAGAAAATATAGGACAATTTTGCCATTTATTTCTTTTGAATATGACCAATAATAGAATGGTCCTGAAGGTGTTGATGTGCAGGCTACTAACTTACCTGTGGAAAATAAGGCAGCTGTTGGAACCAGGGCTTTTCACCACTTCTCCCCTCCTCCTGGCCACGAATTTCCATTTCCTCCCATACTTTGACAGCAGCATTTGTGCAGTTGTTTGGTCAGCCTGAGCAGTGTTTATGAGTTTACTGGTAATAGAGGATCTGTCTCCCCACAGGTCCTTGGTAGGGCCTCGCTCCAACACAGGTCCAAGAATGCCAGCAATCCCAGAGCCATGGGCTAATGCCCCTAGATGTCTTGACATTGTTGGATGTTGCAAGGTGGCAGGTGATGACGGTCGCTTAACACTTTAAGCTTCAAACCTTTGCAGGTTTGTTTGGGGGGTATTTTGCAGTTTATCATGTAATCTCTTATGAACTGTAAACATCATAAATTCACTTAGAATTTTAATTTGAGGGAAAAATAAAATAAAGATATAAAGGCTGATATCCAGCCTTCCATAGTATAAACTAAGCTTTTGAATCTCTTTATAGTTGTCTGATCAGTAACAAATACTGAGTTTAGATGCTAAAAATAAATAGTGAACTTAAGTGTTAAAGAAGAATTGGAGTTTTAAGTCTTAATGATTGTGTTTGTAGTCTCTTGTATCTGGAAGGTTTGCCTGTAAAAGGTCTTGCTTTATGCTTTAGATTAATGAATACAACATACTAATCTCAGCAGCATGTAAAGCAAGTAAATGAAGAAGGAGACTTCACTACCTTGACTCTCTGGAGCTTAATTTATGGAATAGCAAATTAATTCACTGCAAGTAGTGACGATACTTCAGTCAAAAAAAGATCATCTATTATAAGGAATCTAGCTTTTGTTACACAGCTTTTATCTTTTCTTTTTAAAGACCGCAGCCCAAAAAGCTAATATAATATTCGAGTAAATAATATAATATTTACTCACAATAGGATGCAATGCCTTTCATTGCGTGTTTGAATCCTGAAAACCTGTGGATTCACAGCACATTGAAGAGCTATTGAACAAAGGCTCCTCTGTGTTCAAACTAAAACCAAGATAATTACATATATTCTAAGTCATTCATTTTGTTATTGCTGTAGAAGATTCTATGTCTGGACAGTTAGTTAGACATAGGGGTCCTTGAATGTCAAATCACCAAGGATAGGAAAAACAATTACTACTTCAGCTTTCAGTTTCTTTTATGAAAAGCNGGGGGGGGAAGCAGCACAGGCTGAGGTTTGAAGGATGACGCAGCAAATGATCAGTTGCTTTCTCTGTCATGAACGTTTCTGAGCTCATAGTGGGTGTCCTCAGACAGATGGTTAGAGATCCAAGACATACATGCCTTCTGTTTCCTTTCATCGTTATATTGTGTTGTCACATCTCTGTGTATTTTACAAGACAAAGGATACTCTAATGTGTGCACTACACATTTAAACACACACACATACTCTCCTCCTTCTCTTCTTTAGCTTGCACAAGATCAGAACAAATTTCAGAAGGTGGAGACAAAAAAGTACATAAGATGAAGTTCTGCTAAAGTAGATAACTCCATAAAAAACCATAAATCCCTAAAGTAGATGCTCCATTACTGGAGATACTCCGAGTATTACCAGGTCATCTGAACTAGTATCCACATGCTCCTTTGGACAAAGCAGCAGTATGGTACCTCTCTTCACTAGGGCCCTAGTCGTCTCAGACCATAAAGGCATTTCCCTGCACCTTGCTTTGCTTACTGGCACAAAAAAAAATAAAACGGAGCTACACAGTTTGCCTTCCACAGAGGACTCTAACACAGGAAAGCAAGATACAGCCTAACAGCTGGAATTTGTGACCAAAGCCAACACATACATGAGGTGAAGATTTTTAGTGGAAAATTAACTGAAATTTATAGCAACTTAATGAAGAATTTGGTAGGTTATCTCAGCCCTCCCAAATTGATTCGAATGTTCTTCAAAACATTCATTGGTGGTTCTTGTCATGATACAGGAGTCATTGAAACTAGGCAGAATGATCCCTTATCATCTTAAGATGTGTGAGCATGATGAACACTAGCCTTATACTTTTTCTCCTGAGGCACTCTTTCCTAGAAAGATTTGGAACAACCTGTGGTTCCCATGATTCTTCCGGGGGAGATATCTTCCTGAGAGAAGTTATTCCAAGTCAAATTATGTCTGAGCCTATGTTCAACATTGAAGAGGAAGTTTAAATATAACATTTCATTCACTTGGAAATTTTTTTTTTTCAAAAAAGGAAGAGATATCAAGGTTGTAATTTCTAAATATAGGTAGGAAACTTCAGAGGAACCCTCATTTAGATTTTTCTTGGTTTGTTTGTTTTGGTGTTTAGTGGAAAAATTATTTGTGCCAATAACATAACATTCTTTCTGTCTTGCTTCTTTCATACAAATCTTTTCACTGTCTTGGGTTGGAGGAAATATTTAACTGTTTGAGGGGTTTTTCCGTCTTCAGTTATTTCTTTGTATTCCCATTCACTTTTCTGAATGCAATGCTCCCTGTCACTAACTGTCAAAAGCAGGCCATTGTGTAGATTGGATTTTCTTTGTATTTCCAGATTTCTTCCCTTTTTTTGAAGGGTTCTATTTTTAAGCCTTTGCTGTTTTCTGTTCTTTTCAATAATTGTCCTGTGTTGATTTTTTTTTTTTAACTTCTTTCTCAATTATGCTATCTCTTGTCTTCAGTCTGGCTTTAGCCATAATTTTAGGACTAGTAACACCATACCTGTAACATATTCCATTCACTGTTGTGTCTCTGATACTGTTTTTACTCTTAATTGCTACAGTAAGAAATTGTCAAATAGTTTAGGGAATGTGACAAAACTTGCTAATGAATTTTTGAGTGTTCACTGCTGAACATCAAGAGCATCAAGGATTATTGTGATTACTACTGAGCTTGAAAGTTGAGCCATCATCTGTTTAGCTGCTAGAGGTGCTCATTTTAAGTGAACATTGTAATACAAATTTGTCAGGCCATTGTACTTAATGTTCAGAATATAATTATGTGTTTACTGTTGGCAATCTAAAATGTAAAGAGGCCCAGTAAGCTTTTTTTCCCCTTTTTTACATCAGCCATACAGGCAGAGAAGCCGGTCTGTAAAAACCTTTATTAAATATAACTGAGGAAGGATATTGACTTTCTCAGGGTCATGAATTATGGTGCAAGAATACTCTTCCTTTCCCTGAGCTATGTGGTAGTTATGGGCATTGCCATTCGTTCCTTCTTCGAAGGTCAGAAAAGGAGCACATATCCTATATCTCAACAGCTTAAACTCTTTTCAATTGAGAGGGCATGGTTTCTTCTGTCGTTTTGGGAATCTAATCCTTTTGATTAGTTGGTCAGTTTATTTAATAAGGACTTTGGCCCAGGTCTACAAACAGTTTACAATTTAGAAAATTAGCTCAAAACCCAGTATCCTTAAATGTTTAGGCTGAGAAATAACAAATGCTACTTAAAAGGTTTCGCCTGTGGGTTCTCTAATGGGTGAAAGAAGGAGCAGAGGCACCCATGTTCCTTTTTGCAAGCAAATAAATAAATTGCAGACTGGAGGAAAAGGTTCTGGATTATCACTTCTCATCTGATGCATGGGTTTGGCTGCAAATCTGTATTACTGGCCTTCATGCCAGAGAGGGACATGGCTGGAGGCACACCATCACCTTCAACATTTCCTGGTAAAAGCCACATTCGTTCAGCATGCTCAGTGTGATGAGTGCCAAACGAGGATCCTTCTCTCTGGACCTGTGCCATGTCAGGATTTTGGGGCTGGGGAAGACTAGCAAAGCTACAGAGCTCACTGCAGCAACAACCACTAGCACAACATGGAACATCCTTTCCACTGAGATGCTAGTTGCCCATGGCTAAGGGAACTGTTAAGACAACTCAGTGTTTCTTCTCAGAAGAAAACTGGTAAAACTAAGTGAGAAAATAATGCTATTAGTATTTAATAATTTTTCTGCTTATGGATTATACTGACTTATTTAAGGCTAGGTGCTAATCTTTGCTTCATGAATCTGAATTAAAGAAACAGAAATGACAATGCCTACTTAATTAAGTTTTAAGTATGGTTTGGTCTATTGAAGGGAACCCATTTGTACCTATCAGTTCTATTAGCAGATATTTTAAAATGACTGCTAATTAATGTGTGACAGAATAAATTAATGCAATTGATGTTAAAAGTTAGTTTGTCTGGATGTAAATCTTAGTAACAAGATAAGCAAAGATTGTCTAGAGTAATGAAAAAAGATCTTTTAATTCTAGAGAATATCTTAAGCAATGCATGTTAATAGTTAGTACCATTCTTCCAACAGCCACACTGTATTGATGTACCTGAAGTAGTGTAAAATATATGAAATATCTATGTTGAAATTAATCTTAAACACAGTTTTGTAAAGGATTTGGATTAAAATAAATCCCTTTAAATAACTAACATGCAGAAGTAAACAGTTTCTTTTAAGAAGCTTTTGGTTTACTTTCTGCTTTCCTTGCAGTAATAGGAATGTTTCTGTTTCTAAATTGACTTAAAAGTTTGGCTAAGGCCTGTGGTGATGCAAGAAGAGGGGCCCAAGTTTCTATTTCTGAACATTGGGCTATTAAAGAAGAAAATTTGTCCTTCATGATTTAGAGCTTTTTAATAAAAGATTTATCTACCATAGTCTGGACTATTAGAAGCAGTAGGAGCCTTGTTATCCATGTTAGCATGGACACATTAAATTAAACCTGTTTCTGTTCTTCCTTAGCTGTCTTCAATTATCTGTGCTCCATTTTGGCCTATACTTTATTATGGAAACTTCTTTTTGTGGGTTCATAGGGAGCCCGTGCTCCATCATATTTCTTTTTGGTACACCGTATTAGGTCTCTTGAAAACTTCCACAGTTGTCAATAGCAATTTTTAAAAGCAAAAGGATCTTTGCCTGTTGTTGTGAATGATCTGGTGTGTCACAAAGATTTATCATCAGCATCCTAAAATAAGATAGATATTTTGTAATCATGATGATGTGGCATTCGAAGAAAGAGTCATCTGTTTCCTTTTAACAGCTAGTTGAGTATGTAAGAATAAGGCTTCAAAAAGCAGAATCTGGCTAGATTAATATTCCTTACCAGCATGTTATTTTGGCCTAAGTTTTGAAAACCTATAAGTTTAATTAGCTTGGCAATTGCATCTACAGATTCTAGTCTAAAGAGTGTTAACCCTTGTATCTTTATTTTCCAAATCTTGCCTATATTTTTACATGTCAAAGAAACAACTGGAGAGCTGTTAACATTAGTAAAAGCAATATATTATTTCTGAGACCGTGGTGGTGCCCTGTTTTATCAAATTCTGACATGTTTCTTGTCTTTGAAAACATTATCTTGTCCAAAATGTTAAAGACCATTGGGCTCCCACCATTTAGACATTCATATTAATCCTGTTTTGAGAGACAAATTATCAAAATAAGATGAGGTTACTCATTGAATACATATCTAACATTTATAAAACTGCAAATGCCAAAAAATACAGTAAAATTTTCTGTTCTAATTCAGTACATACCAAAGAAAATAATTACTTTGTTAAACTGAGTGATGCCAAATATTTGTATCTAGTATTTAAGTGCAGAGGTCAGTTAGCTTGGCTTTCTTTTGAAATTTTGCCATATTAACATAGCAGATTTTAAGTCAATGCTGATGGGTATGTGGTGTTATCATGTACAGTAGAGTGGTTTATGTGAGTGTTTTAAAATCATCTAAATAGCAGCAGATGCAAAACTGTTTCCTGGATGTGTTTGTGTCTACAGCTACATATATTTGAATCTGCTTATCTGATTCTAGCACAGAATAATAAGTGACTGATTAAATTGAGGGTATCTTGAGGTAAGACACTGATAGCCAATGTACTTAATCTACCATGTGTACTGCTTTGCTGTTTGAGTATTGTATTTTAGGCATTTATTAAATACTCTAAATTACACTATAATCAATCAGAGATTTGTGCTTATACTGGTTACTAGATGTTCTTAGAAAGTGCAAATGCAATAAAGAAGCTGTTGATCCAGCATTTAAAAAGGCATTTTAAACCAGTGAAAATTATAAATTCTCAGTGTCATCCTGGATTTTGGCCTTTTGATAAAGAAGTCACCTGGATGATCTCTCTAAAATGTGGGAATATAGACATGCACATTTGATTTTTCAGTTTGCAAGTTAAGCCACCCTTTCATTTTATATAAATGCCTATGTTGAACATTCTCAAATATTTTAGTAAACTAAGACCTGTCTAAAATTTCAGCAGAAGTAAAACCTTATATTCCTTTCCACTATTTTTAAAACTTAGTGGAAAAGGTCAAGGTTGCAGCATGTCCAGGGATTCAACAGGTGATGGTCATGATGAAAGCTTAATTCTGTGTTCAAGAGATGAAAAACAACTTCCCACTCACAATGTGGTAGTTTGACATATCCTTGCAGTTGAAAATGAGGCATGGGGTGAGAAGCCGTTTCTGGATGCAGGGTTCTTTTAGTCTTAGTTTAGATTGCACTTTAAGAATAGTATGACAGTCATCTTTCTTTGCCTTTACTAATACATAAAAGTATTAGAAATAATAACAGCAAAGAAGTTTTTTTCATTGCTCTGTTGTGTCATATTTTTATTAAATGCTGGGGTGCTGAGGGTGGATCAAGCCATTGAGGGTTTGGGTCCCAGTTAGGACACTTCATTCTTCACTTAAGCAGCAGCAACAAGAGAGTTGTAATTCTGGTTTATACTTCAGTCCCCAGTCCTTAATTTACCTGAAACTAGTGACCTTCTGAGGTAATCTCAGGTGATAATAATCTCTGCCAGTGCATTAAGTAGATAAATCAGGGAATAGTAGGCACAAATTTCTGTAAATAATGCTATTTCTGTAAGTAACATCACTTTTAGCTGTCCCTGTTAAATCCAAGAGTTAGCAATCTTCAGAGAAGTCATTTAAGTGTATTTATGGAGAGTGAGATTCTGCTCATTCTGCTTTGAATGGTGCTGTGTGCTGGGAATGCAGCACTGTAATGACCCAGCTCATGGGGCTCGGAGCCAACTGGCTCCTGGAGCTGGGGGAGGAAGGAATGGGTACTTCCGCTGCTGCAACCTGACTTCTTCCTCACTTTCAAGAAGTAGACCATTTGACTTTGTAATAATGAGAAGAAAAATACACAGATGTGATGACAGAAAAAGCAAGTAAAATGAGAGGGGAGAAGAAACCAAAGAAAAGGTAGTAAAAAGCATATTAAAGTATTTAGCAAAAAATACATACAGAGATAATAGGCTTCTTTCTCCCTAGCAGTTAAATATTATTCTTGGTAAGATGGATTTCATGATTTTTGTCCTTGTTCCAGTTTAAATGAGCTGGGGGCAATTATTTCTCAGGCAGGACTTGTTACAGAAGTTGTATTGAGTGACAAAAATGCTGACTTTACAAGAAAAGAATGATGGCGAAACATCAAAATGAAGAGACATGAAACTAGTATTAATTTTAGGTATTATTACTTCCATTTGTTGCTGTTCCTAAATCCATCATGGATTTTTAGTGCCTGCTTTATTTTCCATTTCGACAAAAATTTTATACAGTGGCTACTGTTACTGAATTTGCTAAGAGCACACTTCATGCAAAACTTTAAAATTTCCATAAGAGTTTACTTATATTCAATGATTTTGTGAGAACATGAAGCTTTTTGTAAAGCTACTGCCTTACTAATGCTTCTTTACTGTGGAAAGGTATGTGTGGGATGGGAGAGCAGCTGTGCCAGTTGGAAGTTGAAAACACTAGAAAAGAGAAATCACGGTGTTTTAAGTGTTGTTACTCCTGAGCAAGTAACTGAGCTTAGGGCTTTCCAAGGGCTTTTAGCTTAAGCCCTGGGGTGGCTTACCTTTTAAGTGTGCTTCAATGCTTCTAGCAGCAAGTAGTAAATATGAAGCTAAACCATGTGAGTGTGATGAGAAGAGCGTGAGAAGATGAGCTGGACAGGCAAGAGTGGAGTGAGAATGCAGCCCTTTCCAACCAAAGGAGAGCTGGGCTGACAAGAGGGCTGTGTGTCAGAGAGGTGGGCAAAACTGAGCTCTTACATTGCTCTCAGTGAATAAACGTGCTGAGAAAAAGTGCAGCTGTGCTTTTTTAATATGCACTGCAGGAGATTTCAGCAGCCTGATGATATATCATGCATTAATGTTGAAAAGATAAACACATTTGGAGAGCACAGGAAGGCCTTGTGTTTTTATGTTAGCAGAATGCTTCCTAATGAATAAGAACGTGCTGCTGGCTTCACAGAGCCATATGGCAGCTTTTCTAATTTTAGTTTGGTGCAGATGCATAATTCTCCCTTGTTTTACCTCTTAAAACCTTCCTGAGATGTTGCATAGTTTTTTCTGTAAGACTTGATCTATAGTTTCTGGGGGAAAATATGTATCCAAGAGTCTAATAGCTTCTTTGCTCTGGACAGATGTGTGCTGTGTGATGAAAGAGCAACCTCACTACATAATCACTTCCCTAAAATAGTAGCTAACTTTATTCACAAGGATGGGATAAGCTGGTCTTAACATTGATTGCTGAAATAGTTGCTGTTTCTTATGCCGTGGTGTTTTGAAAACTACTTGCTTTCAGGGAATAAAAGCAACTTGTGTTGAGGCAATGGAAACTGGGTAAGAAGGTTCATGTGGATATCAAGTTCCTTGAGAGCCATGGATTCTAGTTCTTTGAATTACACAGCTACAAGATAGAGATACTTTCCCTGTGGTTAACCAAGCATCAAAATAACTCACATGTTCTTCACTGCTTCGCTTCATCATGTGTAGTGATCCAAAACTAGTCATAATACCAAATACAAGCACTTTTTCCCTTTTTTCTTTTCTGTTTTTTTATTCAATTTGATACATTTTAAGGCACATTCTGTACACTCCTGTTCATGTTAAAAACCTCCTGTCCATTACCACCATCAATATAATTACTTAGCGATAGTCATACACATATGTTTTTACATCTAATATTTGAAATGTTATTTAATCTAATACTCAATACCGTAGGGTCAGCTAGAATGTAGCCTTTTGTTAAATATACTTTCTATTATATGTTAGCATTAGTTTTGGATACCATATCTACCCTTACCTTTGGACAGTGAGGTACTTCTGCTGTTTCCTTGCTTGTTGGAATGATATTTTTGCACAGCATTTTACAAGGATCACACAGGGCAAACGTTCAAATATGAATGAGACAAGACAAGTAGTTGGCCAATGCATTCCAAAAATGGAGAAAATAAGTTGTTTTCAGAATATATCGGTGTAAAATTTAAATGCATGTTTAAACTTTGTATAGCATTTATTCTCTCTTTCAAGTGATGTTACTGTTACAAGATCTTGATTCATATGATATTTTTAAACATGTGGAGTTGAGCTTTCTAGTACCCCTTGTAATAAATCTCTTTGATTATTTTTCTTAACTATTATACAAATGAGGATATGTGATTTGAGAAGGGTATTTCCATAGCAATTTCGGAAAATTATTAAAAGCAGGAATTATATATAGGGCATCTGAAAAAGCCCGTTTTAAACAGTACTGGATAATAAATTTGATTTTATGTATTACGGGGGTTTTTTCAGTTGACCTCTTTCTTCGGCAGTTTTTGGAGTATTGATACTGCCCTGTTGAGGATTTCATCAGCATCTCTTTTTTGCTCTTCTTGTTCTGAGAAGAACCTTGCGTTTCTTCTATGAAAAATAAACTAAACATGTGTTGATGCAAACTTTCTCTTGCAAATTATTCTTCATCTTTCTGAAATTCCTGCAGAGGCTACAGTTTTGTTCTTCACTTCGGAAATGTGTTTTGGTTTTGCAGAGAGCATCAAGGGGGAAATATTATTGTAGCAGGTTTCCTTAAAGAAATTGGGGCAGAGCTTGAATACAGGCAAAGAGAGCCTTTTGGGTGGTTCGGCTGGTCCTGCCTACCCATCTGAAGGAAAGTAGGTTTTAAAATACAACCAAGAGTAGGTGATGCAGGTCACTAGCACTTCTGAGTCTGCTGTCAGAAATCCAGAGAGAACAGGTGTAGCTTGAGTTGGGAGGATGAGAAATCAAGAAGGCTTCTTGACTTAAAATGTAGCAGGAGACTTTAAGCTATTGCTTTTGGCTTCTCTTTCTCTGACTTAACAAATTTCTGTTAAACTAATGTGATTTCACAAAGGTTTGCTTTCAGAATCTGGAATGAGCTTCAAATAAAGCTTGAGGCTTTCCCACTCATAAATTTGCCAGCAAATATTTTTGAGGGCCTTTTTCCCAACTCTTTAGTCTGTATGTTAAATGTAGAAAAGTAAATACAGTTTATGACCACTAAGAAGATGTCCAAGTGAAAATATTAATATGTATTTTAGTATATTACTACAATTGTAAACATACCCACAGTTTAGAGTCTAAATTACACACATCACTAAAATACTACATAATTGGCTGTATATATTCTACGTAGTACCTTTCTCAGGGGTACTTCTATTTTATTTAATTTTTTTTCTCTCTCTAGGCTAAACTCTTAATTGAACATATGCATAAAAAACTTTACGCATAAACTTCATATGCATGAAGTTTATTCCACTATATTTTAGATAAAATATGCTAGATCCCTGGTAGCCATATTCATAAGGAGGAGACCAGTTTCTAATTTAATTCTCTCTCTCCAGTGGAGAATTCCCGGTGTGGAGATGAAGCCATGGGAAGCCCCTTTCCACCCAGCTCATTTCCTCCACCAGCACAAGGCTGTATTTCTCTTTCCACACCAAACATCTGCTCTTCTTTGGCCTCTCTGCCCCGTAGGATGCGTGGTAACACCGTGCTGACTTTTGAACAGGGGCATTGGTGTTCTAGGAGGCAGCATCGCTGGAAGGTGCGAGATCAGGGAACTGGCTGCCGCTCTCCATGTGAGTGGCTGCAGCGGAAAAATCTAGCAGCTGTGGTTAGTCACAGGGTAATACCATCAACTCCCATGGAGCTGGAAAAAAAAGGCTTCTGAGAGGCTTTGCAAGGTTGGGCCTTTACTGGTATTTTCCTAACCCCTAACATTCAAAAACCATTAACCTAGTGTAGAAATTATAAACTCTTATGCTTTTGATTTGTTTGTAGGGCCCCTGGTGAACCTAGAAAAGATAGGAGAAGTAAAAAAAGGGAAAGTAAACTTTACCTAAACTGAAGCTGTTAAAAAAATGAAAAATATTGACTTGTGATAATTCATGAGTGTTGTCAGCATTAGAAATTTGTGTGTCAGTCAGTTTTTTTGTCCCTAACCTTCCTGCAACAAATTTTTGTTGTTAATTAGCCCCATGTGTTGTATCACTGAAGGCAAGACTTGCTCTTCAAGACACACATGACTGATTGTCAGGATGACACTGCTGACAGGATTTGCACTTACTTTTCCTGTATGTGCTGATAGAGTTTTCACGAGGGGCTTAGTAGTTCAATCAAAAATGGACAATTTGTTATGTAGTTGAACAATATCAGTAGCTGCAATGACCTAAGTTACAGCTGGTCCTACTCAGAGGCTGTCTGAGGCCATGGTTTCCAATACAATGCCACTTACCTAAGAGTGGCTTGTGATCTGACTGTGTTAACTCTTCTCTAAGCTCTCCAGCTACTTGAATTCTTACACAATTCAGTTACAGATCCAGTTACAAATTTAATAATTTTGGAGCACTTGTGATCTATAATGCTTTTCAGAATGCCTAGCCAAATGCCATGAGTAGTGTGGTGTACATTGTTACCATCTTTGGGAGAGGTGGATAGGTAACATTTGTGTCTAAATAGCATTTTCATATTTTCTTGATTCTTTACACTTTTTCCTTGAGCAAGCACCATGTTTATTGATTCTACAAAGCTATTGGGCCCTCTGAGGAAAAGATTATCAAAAGGAAAAGAAAATGTAGAGGTCAGGTGGTTGGGAGGGACAGCTTCAATGAAACAGAGATGGTCAGGGATTCAGGAATCAAAATAGAGAAATGGGGAAGCAGAAAGGAAAGCAGCCACTGTCAGGAACTGTGAGGTTTGAGATATACTTGTTCTGACCTGGTATTGCAGCTTCTGTGTTGATTATCATTATAATAATTAAAACCAATCTCTTTTTCCTTTGTATAAAACCTCACCTGTGTGCATAAAAAAACAATTGTTTTATAGATGTTTGTATTGTTGTTTGTAGGAACTCCATGCTTGTAAGACTGAAAAAAACCATCAGCAAATATTTTGTATTTTGTGAAAAACAATCCGTAAAAATAGTCTTTGTAAACTAGTGACATGTTACTGGACCGTATCTGGCCCCTCTGTTTCTGGCACATAGAGAATAATCCCATGTTTTCCCATAGACAAGATGGTCTCAATGGGTGAAGCAATGAGTGGATGAGAGCAGGAAGCTGGTATCTCTATGCATTATATTTTGCAGTGTGAAACCAGAGATCACTTTGCGCTACCAGGAACAGATGGGAAACAGATATCATCACTGACTTTATTAAAAGCTCAACTCTATTTTTAGAATTCTTTTAGAATTTTTAGAACGTGTTTTCAGGTTTTTTTATCTTCATATGGTGCCAACTCTGCTATGTTGTAGTATGGGAAGGATTGTTCAATTGTTTTTCCATTACACCTAATTTCTGCTTTTTGCCAAAAAGAAGAAAGGGTGGGGGGGGGGGAAATAAAATTTCACTGTAGTCCCTAGTCTAAACCAGAAATACTACTTTTGTACCCTGGTGAGTTTGAGTGGTAGAGGAAATGTTACTAGTTATTTCTGGTGTGTTTATTTCTATCTGATTGCGCTAATAAGAGTGATTTAAAATTAGTCACTTAATTGCAATTTTGTTTCATTGTTATTCACAATGGTGTTATATAGTGTATGAACATACTCTGAGAAGATGGCTAAGATTTTTGTGACTCTCCATGAAAGCAAAAAACCATAGAAATCTAGGATAAGACACCCTGAGTGACCAAAGCCTTATTGCCAGTGGGTGATCGCTGATAGGAACATCCAGGGCTTCTCAGAAGCAGTTCCTTTACTATATGATTAAGCAGCATATATTCACACAGACCACATAACCTTCACCAATAAAAGTTCAGAGGAACTTTGGCTGCAGTACTGCAGATCTACAGATAATGGAAAATACTGTACATTTGGATAAATTTCAATTTATATGACTGATGCTTTAATTTTCAGTAAAGGTGATTTTTCCGAAGGCCCTTTGTCCCTCCCATCCACACATTGTGCTTTCAGTAATTCCTACAATAAACCTTCTTCTGGTTTATTGTTGTAAAAGGCATAGAGTCTTGCTATTGTAATTTCAGTATGCCTTTGTGCTTATTAAAATAATCTATTGTATCATACTAAAATAAGAAATCTTTAATTATTTTAAATCTTCTAGATTGCAGGATGGCCCTAGCTTTTACATAACTGCTGCTTAGAAAACGATAAGAGAATGTTTTGAATACATAACTAGCAACAAGAGGTTACTCATTTCATTAATTTACAATGTACAATATGTACTAGAATATGTATTTTGTATAGTGTTTTTATTACTTCTATTGTTTCACCCTTAAACACCAGTATCATTCTTGGGGTAGAAAAATTAGTACAGCAGATTACTTGATAGGAATTATAAACCTGCTAGATTTGAAAGTTCTGTGAGTATCCCTTACATTTGGTGTGATCTGTGATGCTGTATATAACACATTGTAATATGTGGCATTATGTTCCAGAAAGTTTAAATCATTATTTTCTTGCCTGTAATTTTCAAATACAGCACTTGAAATTGTATGTAATTCTAATAACATATTGGTAAATAAGGCAGTATGAAAATTATGTGATAGTAAGAATGTGGGTGGAGGCATGGGAACAGAACTGAGACTGCTGTTTCTTAGTAGATTGTGTACTGATGTTTTTCCTTCTAAATATAGCGATTGTGGAGAAGTTGTGCAGCTGTAAGCTTTGCATGCTCTTTTAGATCAGTCTTTTAATACACCTTGATACTGGCTTTTGTTCATTGCACCTTCATAATGAGCCCTTGTCTTTGCCCATGGTTAGGTTTTGTAGTTTAGAAAATGTCTAGCAAAGAAACAGCATAAATTATTTAATTTGTGTCATAAAACCTGAAAACTGAGAAGCAAATAAGCTCGTTATGTTTCCGTTGATTCATTATGGGAGACTGTTTAATCTCATTTTCAGAACTGTTGCACTGTAACCGTTTCACAGCTGTTCTCAAGACTCTGTGGGCTCTTGGTGTACCACTGAGACATCATTGCTCTGTTATTTAAGACATAGTTTTCTCTATTGCAGAAAAAGCAGCAGCAGCTAATGAAGATGAAGTGCAAAAAGCAGATGTATCATCTACGGGTCAGAGTGTCATTGACAAGGATGCACTTGGACCAATGATGCTTGAGGTAAAGAGCACAAAATTCCTTTATTTAAGGCACTTCTACTTCTCCTAGGGTGAGTGAAATGAAAAGGTGCAGTCAGTGGTCACCAGGAATGGTTAAGAGAGACAAGACATCCTGTCTGCTTGGGGTTATGTCATTTAGGAGCAGGCAGCAAATTTTTATTGGATTCTTGGGGTAGAGAGAGGCAGAGAAAGAGAGATACTTCTACTTCTTTTGGATACAGACAACTTGAGGGACTTCAGCTGGTAGTGAGTCTTGGATGTCTCCATATGCATGTTCTTTTTGTTCTGAACTATGACAGCTGTGGAATACCTGTTGACATACGCAGTAGTATACAAGTGAATAATGCTTCCTCTGAAACTGCCTGTCATTGCTATAATGTTTTAATATTTTATTATTTCAGCACTTACATCAGGACTCTCCCTTCTAGAATATGAAAGTAATCTAGACAGCTTTTCAAGATGTGTAGTTCAGTTTGTTTGGTTAAGATTTCTGTCTGATTTTAGCTGTTATTTTAATACCCCCAAATGCTGCATGGTTAAAACCTATCTTCTGAATATATTAATAGTAATGTTGGGAAGGTATGTTATCTAAGATCCTAGTGTCATGTGCTACTGTCCTTTGGCACTACTGCTTTATCTGTTTAAGCTCACTTGCAAACTGTTTATTCCTGTTCTGGCTCTGGACTCTGTAGTAACATTTATTCTTCCTTACACATAGATAACATAAAACAGACTCTGAATCAAGCTGAAGGGACCAACTTTGGCAGAAGCATAATTATTCTGTCAGTTCTAAATGCACTTATAACAGTTTTAAGTATTTGCATTATTTTTCATAATTCATTAAATGAAGATATGGTTTTCTATACTGCAAATAAAATGAAGGCTCCAAATTTATGGTACTAAACATAAGATTAGACAGGTTGGAGCAAAAACATTATTCTTTGAAAAGTGGGGATAACAAATTAATTTAGTATTTATTATACATACTCAGTTAATTGAATGTTGGTTTTGCTATCAAATAAGGTTAGTCATTAATCTCTTACATTGCTATGTTAAATTTTATCTTTAAATTTTCTGTTAATTTAATTGTAAGGACCTACTTTAATTAAAAAACAGGGAAAATAAGAATAAGACAGTATTTTTCCTGGCTTATCTCTCATGATTGGCTATTGCAGCAAACATGACATAAAATCACCTGTCTGTTCTGTCTGTTTAATTTAGTTTTTCTTAGCATTGAAACCATTGCATCTTAACAATGAAAGATTGAGGCACTCAATTAATGAACCGTGGTCCTTTTGCACCAAGCAACTTAAAAAGGACTGAAAGTTGTTATACGTCTGTGAAAAGACTACAGACACTTTCTTTGTGTCTTTATCACCTTAAGGAAATGCAATTAAGTTATTTCATCTTTACAGATCCCCTTTATAAAACCCTTTCAAAAACTTACCCTTTTTTGTTGCCAAATAATACTAAAAATAGCAATGCCAATGAACAGTTTATTAATTCATTTGGTTTAGAATTGTCTGCTTTTATTAAAGAGTAAAACTGAAGAATCCTCAAAAAAATGAATGTTTCCAGCTGAAGAAAGCAAGAAAAAAATTCATCAGGCAGCTGCCTCTGAGGAATATTTTAACTTATTTCTTGGTTAAAGCATAAAGTGGATAGGATGAAAGTGTGGAAAAATAGCCAAGAAAGAGATGACAACATGTCAAATAACCCAAATGTATTTTCCATTCCAATATATCATCTAAAATATTATCTGTGTTGTTGGTTTCTCTTCCATCATGTTGTCCATTATTTGTTCACCCATTGTCCCAATAGCTCTGAAGAAAAGTTGTTGTTTGTGGTGGCTGACATCTGGACACAGAATTAAGGAATTATTGCAAAAGTGGAAGCTTCTGAAATATTTAAGTGGCTTAGTGCACTTGCTCAAAAGCCCACTGCTGCTTACCTGCCAAGATTATTTTATTAATAGAATAGAAAGAAATGGGAGACTGTTGCTCTAGGCCCTGATGACCACTTCTGTGGTCAACCCAATAAACAGCTGTGAGGAAACAGCACAGAGAACTTCCTTGCCAAAGAAGTTGCCACACTAGGAAACAGTAGAGACAACTGAAGATCATCGTGGAATGCCATTAATTCTCAAAATCTCTTGCTCTCTCTTTCTCTGTCTTTGAAATTTTTTTCCTTAGGACTCCAATAAACATCTGTGATGGCTTTGGTTTTCCCATTCCTTTAAATTAATGTGTGGACAGCTGCCAAGCAGAACGGTTCAGCCAGACCCACACCTTTCTGCCAGCTCTAAACACCATGTGGTTCCGTGGTGGGCCAGTTCAGGAGACTGATGTGGCTAGCGTCTTTCTTTTTTTTTAATGAGTTTTCAGCCGGCTGAGTTCTCTGGTCCAGCTCTTCATATCCTCACACAGTACAGGGTGCTGTCTTGATGTAAAAAGAGCTAAATCAAAGAGGTCATGCTTACATTGGCTTCAAAATGGGGGTGAAAAGCAGTCTAAGACCCTAATCCATAGCAGTGATACTGACAGAAAATTAAATTAGAGCTTCAATTTATTAATTATTTTATAAATTGTTGTTAATTAAACTAAATACTATTCAGCAGGAAGATGTAATGAATTTTAAGAAACTATATAGAAAGGAGGGAACGCTCCAAAGAAAGTAAATTAACAGGAGAAACGAGATGAAAATGATGATAAAAACAAAGTCAAAAATTCAAATTTGTGAGAACAAGAGGAAAAAAGACTTATTTTATCTTAATTTAGAGGCAATCAGGAAATGTATACACTTGTACATTTATTGGTGGGTTTTGTTATGTTGTAATAGAAAAATAGAACAATGAAAGTGTTTGTCAACCATTGGCTCAAGTCCTCTGCTTGAGCATTGTGCTTTCATTATCCCTCCCCTGTAGCAGAATCATTCTCTAATGTAGTTTGGGAAGAACTTCTGGAACTTGTGTAAGCTTTTACCTTCCTCTGCAAGCTGGTCTGAGTGCAGCCAAGGTTTGAATATCTCTGGGGAAGGTGGTTTCACAGTCTCTCTGGGCAGCCTCTTCCCATATCTGACCACAATAGTGAATTTTCTTTTTCTTATATCTCTCTGAAGTTTTCTGTTTGCAATCCATGTCTGTTGCATCTCATCCTTCCCTTGTGAACCTCTGACTATAACCTGGCTCTGTCTTCTCTTTAGTCTTCTGCTAGGGGGCTAAAGAGAGAAGTAAAATCCATCCTTAGTCTTCTCTTTTACTGTCTGGATTTGATAACTGCTCAGTAGTGTACAATATTTTTGACATCTCTCTGTCACTGGAGGACTCAAGAACTGCCTGCTAAGACCAGCACACAAGTTGTACAGTATACCAGTTTGATCATATCAAAAATGACACATGCCTGTATATGCCAACTATACCAGCTCTTCCTTGTTAGGCTGTTTTGCAGTGAGCTGTATTCAGGTTTAGTATGGATCCACTTGGTTTTGACCCATTATGAATCATGAGTTGCCTGCTTTCCTGATTTCCTTTTGTCCCTGGAGATACAATAACTAAAACCTCTTCTAGTGATTTCCTGCCAGTCCTTAGAAAGGTGAATAAATCAGGCAAAACTGCAGAAGTCTGTGTAGGTTGTTAATTGAATGCTTAGACCAAAAGCATTGGTGCTTTAAGTGTATCCCCTTTATCTGCTCATATGACATAAAGTTAGGGTTTACGTATTCTGACATATTTCTACAATCATGCTTGCATCTTAAGCAAAATTAAGTTTGCATGAGAATTTCTTACCAATACTCAAATTTTTGTGTTGTCTCCCATTGGTAGAAATCATGTAGTATTTGGCTTAGGCCTCAGAAAATGTAGAGCAGATACCTTGGAAAGATTGCTGCTGCTAGGTTGTCACTGTCAAAAGAGATAAGCAGAAAATCAATCAGCAGAAAATACTAATGTAGACACTTCCTCACAGAAACTTCAAGTCCTTTGGAAAACCATGAAGCTGAGCTAAAGAGGGGAAAGTCTGGTTCCTCTTCTCTGGATATTGTGTGGACTAAATTAAACTGGTGTCAAATTTTAAAAAACAACGAAAGCAGTCCTGGCAGTAGAAATTAAAGGTTCCCCATCCTCACTGCTCACTGCCTCCTATCAGCTCCCTTTGCCCATCTCTGCTTTTAATCCCTTGCATTCCTGGCTGCACAGGAACTCACACAGATGCACTGCTGAGGATGTGAAGAAAGTCTTTTTCTTTCTGCCAGTGTTTTCCTTGCCTTGTGACAGCATGTCCTGTGGTGTTTTTCTGAGTTTAGTCTTTCTGTACTGCATAGAGGAGTGAACAGGCTATGGGCTATCTTCTGGTCCAGGACCCTTACTTCATGTACAGGGAGATAGATAGCAACCTCTCCCATTACTTTTGTTTGTTTGGGGTTGGGAGTTTGGTTTGTTTCCATGGGTTTCATTATTTTGCATAGTGTGCACCTTTCTGTGCTTTTGCATGGGTTTGATACAAGTAAAATTAGATTATCAGTCTGAAGTGTGTCCATTGCTATTATTGACAATAAGATAAGAACTGAGATTGAAGTGGAAAGATGCAGCTATGTCTTCTCTGAATGGGGTATTTACTTCGACGTATCTTGTTAATCTGATTGTTCGGTATTGTGTTTCTCTCTCTGCTTTTTTTTTTTCTTCCCTATAGGCCCTGGATGGGTTCTTCTTTGTAGTGAACCCAGAAGGTAATGTTGTCTTTGTTTCTGAGAATGTGACACAGTACCTGAGATACAACCAAGAAGAGCTGATGAACACAAGCATATATAGCATCCTGCATGTAGGGGACCACAACGAATTTGTCAAAATCCTACTGCCAAAATCTTTAGGTATATAACTTTTCCTCGTATTATACTATTACTTACTTAATTTTGGTTTTATACATCAGTGTTTCAATAACTGAGGTTAATGTCCTTCCACTACTTACAGTTTCATCATATACATTATTTTTGATGTATGTATAGACTAGGAGTAATTGATATTATTTTCAAAAGCACCTTCAGTCTTTTCAAATTCTTCTCTGTTAAAATTGCCCTTAGTTAATACTCCTTATTGGATCTCCAGACCAAATCATTGAAAGACAGCATTAGGTATGTGAACTATGTTAGTTCTCTGTCTAGGCTGGTTATTCCAAGAATGGCTCAGGAAAGGTCGACTATGAAAGAAAAATCAAAAACCTTCTTATACTAGAATTTTATTTCAATGTTTTTATTTTCACCAATATTTAATCTCATCTTTCAAAAGCAGTTTTTATTAGTTGGAGCCATTTTTTGGATCATATCAATACTAGATTTAATGTGTTTGCGTTTTGGAGGAGATGAAGAGAAGGAGAAAGTCAGTAATATGTGCTTCATTTACTCTTACCAGTTTTAAAAGTATTATGCAATTCACTTCACCATTTTATTACTGTACTTATATACCCTGAAGACGCAAAAATGTAAATGACTAAACCCAGTATAATACTGTCTTTATTTCATTTTATGACTCAAGAGGCCACGTGAAGAGTATTCTAAATATGAGCTCACTATTTCCCTATGTGGTGTTACATCAATTCATTCTGATTGATGTCCAGTACCTATGTTTGTGCATGTCAGTATTTTTTTTCTGTTTTTTACTTGTCTTAACACTGTGTTAAGCTTTAATATTATCCATTACTCCACCCAGGTCATTCTCATCCCTTTAGTCCTTCCCGTTGTAGCTGAGACTGTGTTTTTCGATATATTCCCTATTGTATTGCTTCCTGTTTTTACAAATGCATATTAGTTCCTTTTCTTTCCCTTTCTAGTCTGGACACAGATTTTTGTACACTTATATTAGTACCTTTTAAGTTCATGGAAAGATCCTACGTACTACCTTATTTTTTCCATGCTCATATGTTAACTTGACCTACCCAGTAGTCTTTTTGCTGTACTGCATAAGTTTTACATGTACCAATATTTATACTTTTATCCTGCTTTTCTACTATGTCATTTTAAGTTACTTGAAAAAAGCATGAGAGCTGAACAGATTAGCAGTGCTCTTAAAATCTGATAATTTTATAAATTACCTTGTTACGTTCTGGTTTGGGCTTTAATATTAAAATTAGATTGTTGTTAAATAAGCTGTTTTTCAACTAGTTTACAAAGCACCTTCATTAATTTCCTGTGGATAAGCAGCAGAAATGCCTGCTACCAGATTTATCTCACTATGTGATCTTTGATTTTGCTTAGTGAATGGGGGATCTTGGTCTGGTGACACTCCTAGGCGTAATAGCCATACCTTTAATTGTCGGATGCTCGTAAAACCTCTTGCTGATTCTGAAGAAGGCCATGATAACCAGGAAGCACATCAGAAATATGAAACTATGCAGTGCTTTGCTGTTTCTCAACCAAATTCCTTCAAGGAGGACGGTGAAGGTAATTACCACTTTCAATTTACGTTATTTCGGTTTTGGAGCAGTTGATAAAGTGACTTCTATATCTAGATGGTTTAGATGGTATAGATGTTAGACTGATGTTGGGTAGGTTGTTAACCTAGGTAAAGGTTGGACTTGATGATCTCCATGGTCTTTTCCAACCTTATTAATTCTGTGTAATCCTGAAAAATGGAAAAATGATACCTTTATTCCCTATTTAATTTAAGTGTAGAAATGTCTTGGCTATGACTGTATACATTTGCATGCATCTATTGGTTAAATCAGTATTGTTGAAGTGGAGAGAAACTGTTTCCCTTAAAGAGATATCCTAGTTTTATATTGCTGCAACTGTAAGAAGAATGTGAACTGGGAACAAAGGATAGGTTTTTGAATGCTTAGAATTTGAGACAATTGTGGCTCACCATTTCCTTTACTACTTACTACTTCAGCAGGTAAATTTCCTCACATTGTTTTTAAGTATCCAGGTAAGTGCAAATGGTTATTTTGAAGCTGCTTTCTCAGGGACAGCAAGCATTTGAGGCATGTTTAAGAAATGTGGCTTAGAAAAAAAATGATGAGTGTTGAAGAAATGTGTTCTTTGTGCATGCAGTGTATTCTTTATATCAATTATCTCCTAAAGGACTGAGCTACTATAGGTATATGCATAAATACATGCCAGTAAGTAAGTGTTGTGGTGGAATTTTTCTTCTAAAAGAGAAAACAAACTTGCCGAGTTTTGTCTATTGGTACAAGATCTATTTTTTTGTCTAAATAGATTTAAAGAACTTTAAAAAAATATTTCTGAAGTCTTTGTAGAAACAAACATCTTCCTCTTATATAAAATTTAAATGCAGTAACATTTTTATTTAAGATTTGCAGTCTTGCTTGATTTGTGTTGCAAGAAGAGCTCCAATGAAGGAAAGACCACTTCTTCCTTCATCAGAGAGCTTCACTACACGCCAGGATCTACAAGGTATTGTGAATTAAGAGTAAGAATTTTTAATTTTATTTTCTTCGATGGAGAAGTTGTTGTAACAAGTGTTTTCTAATGTATGTAATATCAGGCAAAATAACTTCACTGGACACAAGTACCATGAGAGCAGCTATGAAACCTGGCTGGGAGGATTTGGTGAGAAGATGCATTCAGAGATTCCATTCACAGCATGAGGGAGAAATATCTTTTGCCAAGAGGCATCACCAGGAAGGTTAGGTTTCATATTTTTAGCCCTTTCTATATTTAAACTGTTTGTCATTTGTATCTCTTGGTTGTGTTCTCTTTGTTATGTTTACACGGAACAGTCAAGGGCTACTGACAGTCCCTTTCTCAAGCTGGTTTGCCTCACACACTGATGGCTCTCTAGACAGGTCTTGCACCTTTCTCCCTGTTTGTTTTAGCCCACATGTTATAACTATGCCATCTTGGAGGGTGCTTTAAGTCTTCAAAATGTCAAAATTATTTTGGAAAGAAACACCCTTGCAACTTATCCACTGAAAAGTTCACTACCCATCGTTCTTCAGAACCTCAACTCACACAGCACAGTTCACTCAACTGTATTCCTTTCCTCTACAAAAATGGACTTTTATTGCCACAATTCCTGTGAGAAACACTCAGTGTGAATTACCAAATCTGCAGCACTTACACTATTTGCAAACCTACGTTGTTGCACGGTATCTATCTGATACATGTTATAGGATATACTACAAGCACATCTACTCAGTCAAGATTATGATAGGTCAAATGTAGAATACTACACTGGGAAAGGTTCCCCATGAGGTTTCTGTGGTATTGACCATATGAGGATTTTTTGACAAAACTCTTATACTGCTAATTCTAGTAACACACATCCAAATTAGTAAAAATGAATGACCCTTTCTTGCAGGAGCATCATTCTTTGGGTTCATGTTTGTAGAACAAGGTTTACAGCTCGCCTGTAACAAATAGTTGCTATGGTCTTTAAGCAACAGGCATGCTGTCTTGGAAACTGAATTGTAACTGGAATATCAAATTAACTTTAAGTTGTGAGGCATTAGTCAAATATCTTTTAATATGCTGTGTTTTCATGAAATCTTCAGGTGGTGTATTAGGAATGTGGGGGCACAAAAATACTGTGGTATTTTTAATAATAGCTTTTGGAGTATATACTGCAGAAGTGCTAAAAGTTCACAGCCTCACACTGTGGTTTCTGACAGTATTGAAGAAGGTATGCAATTAAGATTGCACCAGGGTTTTAGAGAGCAGTTTCAGGTAAAAAAACCATCTGCACCAAAGGCGATTTAGGAGTATCTGTTATGGCATCCCAATACTTTTCACTTCAGTCCTCTTCAAGTTACTCCTGACCAAATTAGCGGCTCCTTCACCTAGTGCCAAGGTTTGAATGAGTCCTCTCTAAGCTGTCTGCGAAGTGATGAAAATGTACGTGCTTTGGAATTTACACTGTATCATTTTGCAGGAGACATTTGGGATTGTCCTATAAACTGTAAAATTAGTCTAAATGAGAGGGCTCTTGTGGAAGCGAAGAGAGTGAGTGATAAAAGGAGGAGGAAAAGCCTCTGGAATTGCCTTCCTGCAGAGGATACAGCACTGGAGAAGAATAATGGCTGAAATGTGTCCCTTCCTTGCCCTGAAGTATAGAGAAGAAAAACAAGGCATATCTTGAGCTGTAGCATCTTTGTGCTTAACTAAGGAACCCTTTGCCATTTTTAAGTCATTATGGTTTGAGAATAGCAGCAAAGAAAGTAATGGTCTCCCAAAAGTAATCCAGTGTTATAGTGTGAAAAAAAGCAGGTTTAGCTTCATAAACAATAAAAAACAGGCTTTGAAATTAACTGCCAGTGTAAAATGCAGAATATATTGTAAGTTTTTATTGGCCACAGTCAGAAAAATAACGTTTCCTCAAGAGGAATACGGAAACATTCCTGTTTGCTTAAAGAATTGGTTTGGAAAATGATTTAAGTAGAGATTTCACTTGTATCCTGTTGGCATTGAGTACTGGAATTTCCTGATGTAGTATATGCTAAAGTTAAGAGCTTCGGACCTTCTGGTGCCCAAAGGTTAAACTGAAACAATGACATACCTAACAGTGAAATTTTGCTTTGTATTGTTTCACAGTTGTAGGGTTTTGGTTTTCTTTATGTTTTTACTCTGAAAAAACCCTTCTGGTTGTTTAAATTGTGCTTCCTGTTTTCTCACTGCCTAAATAATACTTTGAAACCTTGCAGAACAATATATAACAGTGGGGGACAGGGAAGGGAAGCAATCGTAACCAGTCTTGCAAGGCTGAAAATGTGGTAGCTCTGCAGGCAGGGCAAATAAAGGCCACACTTGGAAAACCATGTCATTTCATTACAACAGGAAATATTGAAAGACAAGCAATGAAATGAAGATCAGATTATACTATTCATTTAAAAAGAATACAGAAAATGTATATATATGAGAAAAAATAGGAAATTAAAAGTATTTGTAGGGTTTCAATCCTAAATAATTACTGGAAAAATTTTTAAGTATGTTTCTCCTCCCATGTCTGCAATCTTAATGTAATCACTTTCAATTAGAAATTGTAAATGACCACACTTGTTTCATTGATGGCAAAGAGTGAACAGTAGAAAAAATATTTGGAGATTTGCTTTTCCATAATGTAATTTTAATTTTAATTAAAGAAAGTTCACAAGGATCTGTGGAAGTTAGAGAATTGAATTTGTTGAAGTTCAAATTTATACTGAAAACTTAAAGGGCTGCTAAGTATGCATCATGAAGTAAACCCCAAACTTGAAATGCAGTCAACACTGGGAAAGGGTTGGACAGCCTAAATTTTGGTTTAGATAATTGTATTTGTATTTTTTTGAGCTGTATCTCTTTTGTATTTTTTCTTTAAAACGTAGTACTTTCTTGTTTCAGTTCTTATTTCTAACTGTTCCCCTTTAAGAGACTTATGAACATTTTAAATTAAAGAAGTAGTGAAAAGAACAAGACAATTTAAGCAGGCAACAAGGAGGAAAGGATACAGGCTAATGGAAACATGATCTAAAAAACTAAAGACATTTATATTAATCATCTTAGTATATATGATACAGATGAAAAAAATGTATGAGGAACAAAAAGTATTAGACACATATTAGATGAAGAGTGAAGTGGACAACAAGAACTTCCTGTCTACTCTTGTATTTCATAGTATCTTCCTGTTATTGCAGGCATTCCATATAGATTTTCCTTTGACTATCCTACAGTATGTGGAATCCATTATTTTATATGCATTGCATCTATTAATTTTCAGTTTTTCTTTTGTTTGTTTGATTAACACACTATCTGTGATATCAGTGCTGATGGATTTAGACCATCAGATGCTGAGCAGCTGTTACATGAACTAAAGTTTCTCATTAATTTAATTCTGTTATTTTTCTTGCTTGCAGTGCTGAGGCAGGGACTAGCATTTAGTCCTGTTTATCGGTTTTCCCTGTCTGATGGCACTATTGCTTCTGCCCAAACAAAGAGCAAGCTCATCCGTTCTCAGACGACTAACGAACCTCAGCTTGTAATCTCCTTGCATATGCTTCACAGGTAATCCTGGCCACTTTGTTACATCCACAGTCTGCAAAGAGACACAGAAAGTACAAGTTTGCCAAAGTAAATAGATTGTTTGAGGGAGATAGATTTCAGTTGACCCAGAACTAATGGCACGGAACAAAATAAGATTTTTAAATCAATACTTGCAGCAGGAAAGAACAGGAAGATTATTTCAGGATTTAAAAATGGCATGCTGAGTTTTCACATCAAGATCTTCCATTAAACACAGAAAATTTGTTTTAATGTCATGTTCTTCATTTCAGTATTTGAATTTCCTATATTTTGCTTAGTAGACACAAGAAACTTGGAAGGATTAAATTCCTATAGTTCACAATCTGCCATCCATTGGTCCTGGGTCTTTTTAAAAGAATGTGTTATGATTACTAGGCCTACACTTTGGACAACCTGAATATTTTACTCCTTGATTCTCTTTGTTCCTCGTCTTCTCTGGTGCTTGGAGTAGCAGTGACTTTCACATGTCCAATCCTGAGAAATGCCACCTCTGTGAGATTTGGGATTTTTTTAACAAGCACAGTCAATAATATGCTAAAGTCAAGGATGAAAATCAGAACTTCAGCGTGTAATTTTTATTAAGTCATTGCATGTCTTGGTGGGTTTTTGTCAGATTTATTGGCTGCTTATAATTACAATACTGTTTTGATTGAATCCTCAGTGTCATTTTTTTCAAACAGAAGAAAACAGTGGTAAATATAATTACAACTGAAACCTTTTTAGAGAAATTGTAGATTTGCGTATTGGCCTGGCCAAAAGCTGTCTGAAATACTTAAGTTGCTAAATATACCTGGTATTTCATGAAGAGGTAAATTTTAAATTTAAAAAACCATTGTTAAGTTAAAAATAGTACTTGCATATATTCTTGCCTTTTTTTAGCAGAATGCTGGTACTATTTTTTTTTTTTTGTAACAAGGTTTTAAAAATCCATCTCTCTTCTTCAAATTAATGTTGTCCACCTTTGCCTTTATACCTAAGGTAACAAATAGAGAGTAACAAGGTTCACTATTCTGTTCTTCAAGTATTTCACTTCTCATGCTTTAGCAAAACACGAAGGTTTATCTGCACTTATGCTATGCAAGTAGGAGTGATTTTGGTCTCATGGACAATGCATATTAGGAGTGTTCCATTAATACTTGTTTTTAGAAGTCCAGAGTTTATTTGATTTTTGTCAAAATCTCTTTTTTTTCTTCCTAATCTACTTGACTCTATCTCTTTTATAGCTTTCATTGTTTGAGAATATGTCTAATTTGTCTGATTTAAGTTTTAGCACAGAAGAAAAAAATATACTTCATTTTTCCCTTAAACTAATTAAAATCTACTGAGGAAAAGAGAAGTGACCTTCAAATGCTCTCATACGAGATTTTATTCTATGTGTGTCTCACTCTCCTCTGTTTCCTTTGTCTTACAGCCTACATCTCTAATATATGAATTTCAGCTCCTGTGTGTGCAGTTTGTTGTTTTTTTTTTTCTTCTTCCCTTTTCCTAAATGCCTGTGCAGGACTACACTGCTAACAGATTGTTCTCATTCTGAAGCAGTATCCAGTAGTTCCTTTGGCTCAAATGCTGTTTTGGAGCAGTATTGAAATACTCTGGCAGCATAGAAATGCAACTTTTGCAACTTTCTTTACACTATGAACTTGGTGGGCAAGTAGCCCATTCCAGCCTTGTGGTGGAGCTAACTCGGAGAAATTCAAAGCTCTGGCAAACAGCTGTCCACAGCTGTCTTGTAAAATATGTATTTGTTGGGTCAAATGTTTCAGTTGAGATTTCTGTCAGTTCTAAAAGTTAGCTCTTGCCAAATTGTAGAGGAGAGATACATTAAAGGGAGAGAGTCTGAAATTGTAACTTATCTGCATTTCTAATGACTCATTTAAATGAGGTATAATTTTGTTTTTCTTCTCTTCCACTGGTTTGTTAATGAGGTTCTGAAAAACCATACTGTTAATATTCAGGCATGTTGACAGCTGCATATCATTTTTGTCAAATTGTTGATTTGTTTTTGACTCTAGGGGTTCTGTGTTACTTTAAAGTCATGTTTTAGGGTTTTCTTCTTTTTCCATAATGTAATTGCAAGTTATCCACTGTCATTTTAACTAACAGACTGTCTCTTTTTTCCCCTTGCCACATAGAGAGCAGAATGTCTGTGGAATGAATCAGGATTTGACTGGACAAGGAATGGGGAAGATACTGAACCCAATTAGTTCCAGCAGCCCTGCCCATCAGGCCATGTGCAGTGGGAACCCAGGTCAGGATATGACCATCAGTAGCAATATAAATTTTGCCATAAATGGCCCAAAGGAACAAATGGGCATGCCAGCAGGCAGGTTTGGTGGTTCAGGGGGAATGAACCATGTGTCAAGCATACAAGCATCCACTCCTCAGGGTAGTAACTATGCACTAAAAATGAATAGCCCCTCACAAAGCAGCCCCGGCATGAACCCAGGGCAGCCAAACTCTATGCTTTCCCCAAGGCATCGTGTAAGCCCTGGAGTGGCAGGAAGTCCTCGTATCCCACCCAGTCAGTTCTCCCCTGCAGGAAGCTTACATTCACCTGTGGGAGTCTGCAGCAGCACAGGAAATAGCCATAACTACACCAACAGTTCCCTGAACGCACTTCAGGCCCTCAGCGAGGGCCACGGCGTTTCTCTAGGATCGTCGTTGGCTTCACCTGACCTAAAAATGGGAAATTTACAAAATTCCCCTGTGAGTATGAATCCTCCCCAGCTAAGCAAGATGGGAAGCCTGGACTCTAAAGACTGCTTTGGAATATATGGGGAGCAATCAGAAGGTACAACTGGACAAGCAGAGAGCAGCTGCCATTCAGGAGAACAGAAAGACAATAGCGATAGCAACATGCCACCAGTTGTCAGTGGTGAGAGACCTGATGGACAGAATAAACTGCACGATGGAAAAAGCCAGACAAAGCTCTTACAATTGCTGACCACCAAATCAGATCAAATGGAGCCTTCACCTTTGTCCAGTACCATGGGAGACATTAGCAAGGACTCCACAGGAGGGTTGCCTGGGTCTGGTTCAGCACATGGAACCTCGCTCAAGGAGAAGCATAAAATTTTGCACAGACTATTGCAGGACAGTAGTTCTCCTGTAGATCTGGCCAAGCTCACAGCAGAGGCCACAGGCAAAGAACTGAACCAGGAGTCCAGTAGCACAGCTCCTGGTTCAGAGGTGACTGTTAAACAGGAGCCAGCAAGTCCTAAGAAGAATAATAATGCACTACTTCGCTACTTGCTAGATAAAGATGATACTAAAGATATTGGTTTACCAGACATACCCCCAAAACTGGAGCGGTTGGACAGTAAGACAGACCCTTCCGGTAGCACAAAGTTAATAGCTATGAGGACGGAAAAAGAAGAGATAAGCTTTGAGCCTAATGAACAGGTAAGTTAATCTTTGCATTATACATAAATGAGATGTTCTAGACTTGCATTTCTGCCATCTGACTTCCTCTAAGTGTAGGATCTTGACACTTCAGGAGGCTATTACCTGTCTTTTGAAATCCAGTTTTCTCTCAGTTTTACAGTTAATATTACTAGGTCATAATGATCACTCTGTCTAAAAGCACAGACTCTGCCTAGGAGGAGATGGATAACACAGGGAACCTTTCCCAGGCAGTAGTGAGGCGAAGAGAAAATGCTCATGACTATTGGTTAGTGCTAACTAATGACAGCTTTTCCCACAGGCTGATGTTGAACTGCTGTGTGCTAAGTAAGTCCTTGACCTAGTCCAGTGTATCAGCTACATTCCTCCCATGGAAAACAGGTTTATGCTCAAGAACAGGATTTGTTTAAAAGGACTGGTATCAGCTTTGCATTACTGGTCTTTGTGCTACGCTTGACCTGCAAATTGAAATCAAAGCAAATAGACTTCTGTGCCAATTGGAAGGATTTGTTTGTTGGTTTTTTCTTTATAAGTTCTTTATATTCAACTCCAAGGTCCTATTGATGATTAATCATTCAGTGCAGAGATCATGTCTCCCTGTGCAAGGTTATTTGCATTGAATTTTGCTTTCAGAATTTCTTCACATTCTCTGCCAGATTACTTGTTGCTCTACTGCAAAACCTACTAATAATCTCTGTGTTGTTAGGACCTATGCTAAAAAGTGTTTTTTCACTGGCTTTCATGCAGAGTTCACTTTCGAAAAGCACCAGGTTCACGTCACCCAGAATGCTCCAGTTTTCAGGCCTAAAAAAAAAGGGATGCAGCAAAAGCAATTTGCTACTTCAATATTAGTTTATTTTATTTATAAAATGGGTAATTACAATATCAATTTTAGTATAAGGCATTTTCTGAGGAGGTTATAACTAGCTGGAGTTAATGATCCTTAGATTTGTCGTACACTATCAACACTCCCAGCTGGTCATTAATCCCTAGGCAGCCCTGTGCATGAAGCCTTAGATTGTAAATCATGATCAGATCATACAATGTGCAAATGTTCGTGAATCTCTTGCAGCCATATCCTTAATTTTTAAAATATTTGTTTTAAAAATATTGTGTATTTTTAATGTGTGTACTAGGTTTGTACTTGTTTTTATGAATCTATTGTATTCTTTTATTGTGTGTATACAAATACAACATTGTTTATATTTTCTATATTGTATCTTGAGGCTGAGGAGGAATAGACAACATTTTCTTAGCCCTAAGTCACAGCATTGGATTATTATATTTTTTATGTTTTCCCTTTCGGCAGTCTATAACTAGTAGACAGTTTTTTCAGCAGTGGCTATAACCACAAAACATAGAGGCCAAACACCACTATGATGTGGATGCAGCATTGTTAAAATCTCAGTTATTCATGTGATTCCTAAGATTACTACTTCTGTTTCAACAGAATTTGACAGCTATTGCCATTATGTAGGAGCAGTTGTGGGTTTTCAATCTTTCCAATGCTTTAGGGGAAACCAAGCCAAATTACCCTAATTTCTACAGGGATTTATTCTCAAACCTGGGTGTGAGTTTAGTTCTGAATAGAAGCTGCAATTTTGTAGTGTCTGTAGAGGTAGGTAGAGCTTAGATTCTCTGTGAGAACTTATGCTTCATTAGGCTAGAAAAACACAGATATTAAGAAATTCACAGCTAAACTGGCAAGAATATACTGTTTTAAAAATATCTGATAGATCTCAATTCTTAGTTCATATCCTACACATTGAAATCAATGCTAGATTGAAGGCAGAGATCTTCAATTCTCCATCTTAGGTACTGGGCAAGAATGTAGGATTTGGTAATCACCAAAAAATTTATGTCCATCATCCATAGATCAAAATCATGGCCATCAGATGGTTTATTGCCCAAGAATTAAATTTCTAAAAGAATTAAAATGTCCTCTTTCATGATCTCTGTGGAGTACACAAAGAACATCTTAGCTTGGAAACCCATTCTCAGAGAGCAGGTTTTGTCCCTTCTAGAAATTAGCTGTCTAGTCCAAGGTAGTCCTACAAGCTCCTTTTATCATTGATGGAAAAATATAAAAATATTCCAGGACTTTTTAATCTTATCCTAACGAGTATTTAAAATGGGGAAGATAAGCTGCTCCTTAGTGATACTCCCATTGACAAGTAGTAGCACAGATGTACAGTTTAAACTAGCTTCCTTACTTTCTCATCACTAAAGACATATAAGTTGTCTCACCTTAAATATAAATATGTATCTAACCATAAGACCAACTTTAAAGAAAGATAGTTCAGTGTCTACAAGCACTGCCAAGCCGTTGAAAATCAGGTCTCCAGAGTTATGAACGCCAAGAAGTGACTAGTTCCTCATTTTTTTTATTTTTAGGTTTTATGTTTCTGAGATAGGGAAGGGACTTGAATTATGGACTACAGTTGCATTGTCTTTTCTTAACATTTGAAGACAGAGTTTGTCTCCCAGGAGAGAGGGAGCCAGAGGTACAGAAAGGTCCAGGAGTTGGGTTTGTTCAGAAAACCATGAAGCTGTACAGAAGTCATGATAAAGTGCTATGGGTTTCCTCAGCACCAAGGTATAAAGCAGCCAGTCCCATCACTGTGATGGAAGATTGCTGGATAATGAGAGAAGGGCTTTTGTTGCTCCCATTGGTTGTAAACAGAGTTTTAAAAGCTACTTAAAATGCAGTGAAACCTGGAGCTGAGTAAACAGAAGTCCAGAGTGGAATATGAGAGAAAATGGTGGGGAACATAGAATAATCTAAGTGTTTAACTATCTGAAGGCCAGACCTGTAAACAAATAACCACTTTACCCCAATTATAAAATCACTGAAAATATTTAGCGTCAAAAACCCTTCAGCTGTGCAAGATGGT
Organism: Serilophus lunatus; assembly: GCA_013399895.1. Lineage (NCBI taxonomy): Eukaryota > Metazoa > Chordata > Aves > Passeriformes > Eurylaimidae > Serilophus > Serilophus lunatus. Next base: position 63,558 of record VXBA01004623.1, on the reverse strand, counting down.
CTCCCACAGGAAGAGCTCATTGCCTAAATTTAGATCAAAGCTGGAACTATTTAGTACAAGACTAGAACACAAATTCTTGTGCTAAATTCTTCCATCCTCCTGCATCCTTCCCCCTCCTTCTTCCTCCCATATGTAAAAATTAGCCATGTGCTTGTGTTACCTATTTTGCAGGTTTATTTAAAACTTCTCTTCCCTGAGGAATGTAGTATTTTTAAGTAATTAGTCATTGGAGTTTGTAGTTTCTCTGGAAACTGCAGTGGACCAGCAGCGGGATGGCCTCTGCAAGGGAGACTGGTGTGTTGGGAGGCAGCAGAACCCATTGCATTTTCTGTTTTTACTTTTGGTGTGACTTTCTAAGCAGGAAATGCTTTGAAGTGCACCACTGTACTAAAAATAGCAGTCTTCTAGGTAGTGTGTTTAAACATACACTTCTACGGAGAGCAGCAACTGACAGGAAGCCTTTCTCAAATGGCAGAGAATATTTCCAGCACTGCCTTACCTTTTTCCCTTCTTTGACGGGATGATGGTTATCAAGCTTTATTAGGATGATGGCTATTCCAATTACAGCAGCTGTAGAAAAGAGGATGAAAAGGAGACCTGCTGGGACACTCAGTGGAGTTTTTCCTAGAGCACCAACTGTAGGGGCTGTTGTGTTTAGCACCACAAGTGCCCATACCATTCACCACTGTTGAAAAGGGAAGAGAGTGTCCCTCAGCTGTAAGCCTGAGTTCTCCTGCTCCTCCTGACAGCCCACTGGCTACTGTGGGGCTGCATGGTGGGGCTTCACCCTGCACCTTCCCTGTACACCCCTGCTTGGGCTGTCCTTTGAAAAACCCCTCATGCCTTTTGGCTTCTGCTGCTGACCAGGAGCAGCCTGTGTGGTGGTCAGGAGATGGTCAAATCTGGCAAGGACAAGCTGACAGCTTGGAGGGGAAGGAAAGTGAAAGTGTCAGGAGACATCAGAGAAACATGGTGAACAGTGTAAGATGTTGCCTTGTTAAGGTAGCTTAGTCTCTGAGAAATCACTTGGAGTATTGTGGAACAAAATCCTAGTTTCCTCGAGTATATTCTCCTCTTTTTTAGCCAGTAGGCAATATAGACAGCCTGTTTGACAGAGACTATGCAATGCAACAATCTCCACCAATACTGTTCCAGGAATCATTCTAAGCACACAAGCTTTTGTCCTAAAACTCAGAAACTGTTCTGGTGTTCCTCACATGCTTTATCAACTCTGCCATGTTCATGCTTTATTTGGAAACCACTATCTTCCCAATACTGGCATATTTTCTTTACGCATGCCACTCATCTTCCAAAAATCTATTTCTGTTTTAATAGTCCAGAATCCATTAGGCTCATGAAGAACATTGGTTTCTTCTTGAAATTCTATCAAAACCTTAGAATGGGAATTCCATTTCCTGAATGTCATTCAATTAGAGTTGTTTTCAAAAGTTAGTTGTAGAGTAGCTTGATGTTATAGTAGAATTTCCAGCCAATCTTATATTTATTGCAGTTGCCAGGGAGAAAAATACCATATTGATTCATTCCACTTCTAATTTCCTTTTCCCTTCTTTTTATAATCCTTTAATTTTTTGGTGTTTTGGAGCAGGGATTTGATTTTGTTTACCCCTTATGGTCAAATGTTTCGCCCACACTTCAGAGGTACCAAATGAGCTAACCTGAGATTTATACAGGGTGGGTATCGTATCATTTGAAATTGCCAAAAGACGTCCTGCTGTAAGTCCCTAGAATACAGGGTCTTAGTGCAAGCCATGGGCATTACCGATGGTTGGAAGGATACCTCTGGAGAGTTAAGGACCTTATCCAATCCTTTACTATCCATAGAAGCTGGACTTTGACATAGTAACTTTTGTAAACCAAACTTCATATTAAGATGCAGCTGCCTTTCAGTAGAGCTGAAAAAAATCTGTAAGTACTTAACTTTAATCTGTATTTCTCTACATGATGGTATAAAGTAAGTACTTTTTCAAATGCAAAAATATTTCTAAGAATAATTTGTCTTATGCTTTCTGGCATTTAGTGTCCAAGTTCTATGGAGATTGTAATATTTACATTGCTTAGAGATAGTGAAAATGCATACACAAGAACTTCCTTGTGATGCTTAACACCTTATAAGGCCTTGGGATTTTTTTAATTCCTGACAATTAATTATTCTAGAGGGAGCTTAGGGTGTGCCTTCTATTTATGTGAAGTGCAATTTAGACCATTAACAAAATAAATATAGAATATATATAAAAAGAAAATCTCATGAAACTAACCAAGCAAATATTTTAATGGGAGTTTCTGCCACATGGTGCTATTTGAGGGTGAGTCTGGAAAGGCTTAGGCTAACATCACAGCTTGGTGTTAATTCTAAAGCTATCTTGGAACTTTTGTAGCAGTTGAGAACTCTCATCAAAAAAGTTGATATTGATTGTCTTAAGCAATAAAAAAAAAAGGGAGAAGGTTATGTATTTGTATTTTATTACAGTTGTTGTATTTGGCCTTTCTTTGCCACTTCCAGAGAGGAATTAAAAGCATCTTAAGGAGTTCTGTTTTCTGACACATTTGGATTAATACGTTCTTCACTGGCATTGTTTTGGGTTTGGTTTGTGGTTGTTTGGGGTTTTTTACATCTAATGTTTTAACAATGAATTTCAGTAGCCAGAATGTTAAAAGATGACACAAAATCAACAAAAAAACCAACCCCCCCCAACATATAAAACTTCCCTTCACTATTGTCTCAGATGTTTAATGGAGACCATGTGTTTTAATTCTCTCAAAGAGTACTGAATCATCCTTCTATAATTTATGATATTCTATATCAGTCTTTTATACTGGCTCTTGAAGTCTTCTTTTACCAGATCTCCCATCACTCGAACTGCAGCTCCTATAAAAATCACTCACAGCTGCCTCTGGAGCACCTTTTTGAATCTGCTTATCACCTGTCCATGCCATGATTTAGGCTTTATATAATCACATTTGATGTCTCCTGGCTTAGCCTTTTCCATTGATGTGCTGTGTCCACCCAGCTGCTTGTAATTGCCTGGAGGGCAGTAAGTCATCAGGGGGATTTGTCAAGAACAGGTAAAGTCCAACCAACCATTTTCCTTTGGCAAAAGGGTAACAAGCTTGTTGGCATAAGAGAAACTGTGTGTGCCATTTTTCTAGGTTTGAGTAAGACTCTCTTGTAGCATTCTCATAAGCAGGCTAGAGGAGCATGGTCAAGATGAATCTGCTGTGAGTGGGTAGTAAGCTGCTTGGAAATCCTTACATGCACAGTAGTTATTGAAGGATTCACTGTCAAAATGGAGACACTGCAGAAGTTTGTGCAGCATCTAGAGCTGTTCATTGTTTCAGTTACCTTAAATGACCTGATAGGTGAACAGTGTATATGGTGGGTAAAGCTGTATGTGGTACTTGAAGGTCTGCAAGCACACTGGACATTGCACATTCAGCTGCAATGAGGAGGTATAGAGAAAAAAATCTTAGAATATTCAGGGTGAATAAATACTATTTATTATCATTATTCAAGAATAATGTCAGATTTTGTTTTTAAAAAGGAGAGGATAACTGTCTAGAAAGGACTTTTTCAGATCTGTGTGTAGGGATCATAGTGAGTACAAAATGAGTCAGAGTCAGTAATGTCATGTAATTAAAAGAATCACAGGCTTTTCTGGAATTTGCCATTGGAGCATACTCTGTGTAGAGTAAATTTTCTGCTTTACTCAGCTGCTGTAAGGTTTCATCTTAAGTCCTATTCTGGACATGGCTTCAGCAAAAGTGCAGCTCAACTGAAGGCAATCCACAGAAGCAACAAGACTAATGAGAGGCCAAGAAAAAAGGTTATATGCTGAAGAAAATCCCCAGCTTGAGATGGTTCTTCCATTTCAGCTTAAAACCCAAAAGGGTACATTTCTCAGTGTGTTCTCCAAATTTCAAAATATATTTGGAAGGAAAGGCCTAAACTTCAGTGAGAGAGATTTTGCATTGAGACACAGAAAATAAAAAATAAACAAAAATAGTGAGGATGGCAGAGTGCTGAAACTTATTCCCTAAGGAAGCTATGAATTATCTGTCACTGACTGTCTTTAACAAGTGACTCTATGAAGTTCTGTAGGGAATGACATCCACTGATTTTTTGCCTTGAGGCTTTAAATTTCTTCCAGTACTCTGATTCTGTAATTTCCTATAATTTTGCCAATAACACCAGCCTATAGATGACCCATATGATGCCTTTTAATGGAGTGAACTCCCTCCTCTTTAGTATCACATACTCCAATGTGTAAGACTAGTAGATGATGTAGAAAGAGCAAAGAATGATACTGTATTTATTTGCAGCCAATCACCAAAAAAAGGCACGTAGTGATGTAACCCTGAGGGCATTTTAGCTGCCTTTGAATAAAATAACTGGGCTTCCCAGGAGCAGGTTAGATGTGGCAGCAGGAGTTTTGTACATACTGTACGATGTGCAGTGCTTCCTAGCTAGCCTGTGAGAGCCTCTGTAGGTAGGTCAAAACCATCTCAGGTATTTCTACATTATCCTGCAATCTGTGGCATAACCTTAGTCTCAGTAAGTAAGAAGTTCATGATAGGAAGAAGGACAAAAAAACACCCAGGAAGAATTGTATTTCATTTGTGCACATTTTCAGTGTTATTTCTTGGTTCCCTGTTCGTCACAGATATCTGCTCACTGTGCCTCTCTTCTGACACTGCACATTTCCTAATGAAGATGCTGATTTTGAATAGATATTTGTTATAAATACTATCATGATATGTTTCCTGTGCAGCTTGATGGTAACTGAGACTAGACTCCCTGTTTTTAATTATTGCTCAAGTTTTACCCTATTCAGAGATTTAGGATTGGAGAATATAGTTGCAATGATTTCCACATTTCAGTCAAAAAAGGACTTTAATTCAGAGAGTTTATAGACAGAGAAGCTGACAAAAAAAGCATACCATTGGAAAATCAATATTTTTAAGAATAACAAGCAGGTCAGTATGCATGTTATTATAGGATGAACTTAATTTTTTTCCCATGTTTTTTCATTATAATTTTCTACTAAATTGCATGTAACTAGATTTCTCTTTTCTTACTGTAGAGAAGACACTTTGAATGATTTTGGAAGTTGTGAACAAAATGAATTCCAAATTCTAGTAACTAGTGTTCAGGTTTTAATTTATTGAACTTGATTGAAATGTGTATTTCTTGCCAGTTCACTTTATATAGTTATTCAATGTTCAGATTTTGAATGTAACAAAGAAAAGGCATATGGGGAATTGTTCTAGCCATGAAGTAACTTTTCCATCATATGCTTTTAATCAAGTCATAAAGAGACTAGAAATACGACTGTGCTGAAAGGAATATTGGTTATACCTATGTAAACCCCCATCTTCAGCACTGTTGGATCTCTTTCCCTGCCAAAATTACTCCTGCTGTCAACATCAATCACAGAGTGCACAGGGAGAGTCTCCCTGTTGCCCAGAGTATGGACCATGTGGAATCGTACATCTCAATGCTGGGCTTTTGAAGGGATGCCAGTGCCACACTGGGCTCCTGAGAAGTAAGGCTGACAAGCCCTGGGAAGCCTGCACCATCCCCATCAACAGATTTTTAAGCTTCCTCCACACTGGGCATCTTGCTAGACACATCCAAAGTTGGTGCATATCTGACAGTTGTGGGCAGCCTAGCTTGGCACGAGCAGGACGCCAACTGCAGGCGAGCAGCAATGTGTACTGTGGACTTGTGCTTTCTTTGTTGCAGCCAGGCAGTGAATTGGATAACTTGGAAGAGATTCTGGATGACCTGCAGAACAGCCAGTTACCACAGCTTTTCCCAGATAACCGCCCAGGCGCGCCAGCGGGCTCAGTCGACAAGCAAGCCATCATTAATGACCTCATGCAGCTCACCAGTGACAGCAGCCCCGGCGCGGCAGTGGCCACCCAGAAACCAGCAATGAGGATTTCACAGAGCAGTGAGTCTAATCCGTGTTCTCTGTGTGTGTACGCCAAACTTGTGAACCCTCAGAGCAGGGGTTGTGACTCCTCTGGGTCGGCAAGGGAGGAATCGGGCACGCTCCTTGTCCTGGTCTGGTGTTGCATGATGACACAGCGCCATCTGCGGTCATTCCAGTTCGAAACACGTGTGGAGGTTATGTCTAATTCACACCAAGTTCACCCTGGAAGGCTGTGTCCTCTGGGGAATTTTAAGGGGTACCCTCAAAATAAATCAAGTGCCCCCTGCTGTAAGGCTTTTCTAAGCATGAAGGAGAGTCTTCTTCTAAAACCACAAGATTAGTAGGACAGAAGATTAAGAGAAATGTCCCTGTTTAATTTGAAATTGTGGCTTTTGAATCACTTCCAGCTGACAGCTTTGCTTAACTTTATTAATTAGCTCACAAAACGGCATTATAATATTGGTTTACCACTATAGGATAACGGAAAGCAAGCAAGACAGAAGCGTTATCAACTACTAATGTAGAATAAAATAGCATGAAAAGCAACTGCATCATTTTTTACTCCTGTTGGCTAGGATGGCACCATCTATTTACTTCCTTAGATGTACACTGATTATTTTTCTTTTGTTTTAAACTTAGGGTTTGCATAATATTTTTAGCCATTCTGGTAATATTAAAATAGCACTTGGCCTCTTCCAAATTGGCCCAAATTACTTAGAAATTTTTACATAAATATTGATTTTCTGTTGATAAATATTAGTGTTTAAATTCATATTAAAGCCACTTCAGATCCTTAAATAATTGTTTGTAATCGATGTTGCTCAGAGCGAGATGCTTGGATTCAATGTACTCATTTTTTTAAGTATGGTGTTACGAACAGCAGTAGCACAAAAGTCAGAATAAAACCTCTGTGGATGTGAAGTCTTTAGTATATTCTTCTGAAGCAAGGTCTGTTGGTTCCTTCCAGTGTAGCTTTTTGGCTTTCTAGAGTTTACCTAGTTTTAAACCTGTTTTCAAAGCTACTGAGAGTGCAATAACAGTATGATTGTAAATGAGAATTACTTGGTGGTTAGCAGCAGTTCTGTAAAAGCAGCATCCTGTTTCCCATCTATATTAAAACCTAAAACCTTTTCCCCATCTCAGTCTTGTGTCTGTGCCTGATTTCCTTAGGAACTTCTACCACCTTTTCTGTAGAAGAGCATGCAGAAAACAGATGCATAGTGAGGGCTTTCTCATATGCCCGCAGAAAAGCAATGTAGAGTGAATGTCAAATCATACACAATTCCAAAAGAGGTTTGAGGGTTTTTTAATATTTTTTTCTGAAAAAACAAACAAACAAACAAAACTGTTCTGTTGCTGCAGGTTTTATGTAAAACTACTAAAGAATATTTTTATCTATTAAAAAAGGAGCTGCTATAGTTGCCAAATTGCTAGAAATTGTCCTTCTGTCCTAAGAGTAGACTAAGAGTAGAATATGTGATCTAATCACCAACAACTGTGTTGTTACTTTGTGCTGCATTTCCATCTTTCCTTCTTGTAAGATCAGTGGGTGCTGGCATAGCTACACATATAACAACTCACTCAACTGTGTGATTTTTCAAATTTCTGGAGCAAACTATTCTAAAACTGTCATTTAAGTTCATTTTTGGTTCAGTCCTTAGACTTTATGATGCCCCTGATCTTGAGACGGTCATTTTTGTTTCATGAGTAAGTTTTGTTTGCTTGTTTGAACAGACAGGCAAGACAAAACTTTGATCTCATGATTAGGAATTAGGTGGATGTGATGTAATATATTTCCTATACATGCATACAAGCAAATACTCCTGGCAGAGGACTTGCACTAAAAATGTAAATTAATACAATGAATACCTGTAGTCTGGTTTTATAAAATAGGAATAAATGTCAGGGACCTTTGTAATAAAAAATCTTTCTGTACTTTTTAACAAGCTTACTAAACCTCATCTAAGTTTCCAAATTCAAAAACGGCACTAATTCAATCTAAAATAAGAAAGAAATTATTTAAATTCCTTGTAATGAGGTGAACACGAAAATGCAAAAGTTGCTTTAAGGATGCTGTTATATCAGAGCCTCTCTAGGGGAAGTTATCAGGAAGTGTTGCAAATAGTAACTTCACAAAAATGTTTAATTTACTTGTATGTATTCTGTGGGTGTGATTGGAAATGAAATCATAGCTACAAGGTCAGTGTTTGATTCATGTTTCAGAACTAGTTGTGCACATAGGGGATCCTTTCATGCACTGAAACATTGCCCAAAGACCAGCTGAGCCAGATGCTTGCCAGTCACAACCTGAAACTCAGTTTTCTGAGACAGGCTGCAGTTTTCTTTGCAGAAGCTGATTTTAAAAGCATAAACCGTAAGAAAATAGTTACATATAGGTGACAGTAACCATCAAGGATGGTTGTGTTTTACCAGAATGTTATTGTGGCACAGCTCTAATTCTAGACTGGTTATTTGTTTTTGCTGAATCATGGAAGTATTTATCTTTATTAATGACAAAAAATATTGAAAAAAATAGGAGGGATATGTAGAAATGGGGCTATGGGATCTAGTATAGACTCATCTGCCCTTAATTTTGATAACTTCTTCAGGGGCACAGCTTCTGCTGGAAAAATCTCAAAACAGATAATTCCTAACAATCTGCCTTGGGATGACATCTGCATGCAATTACAGTCCTACTAGGTATAAGATTAATTGGCAGTAGTATGGGCATCACATAGTGGTGTATTTTGCTACAGTGGCTCTTCTGTCAGTTAAATTGTGTCATTTAAAGTTTTTTAAAATATACATTATATCTGGTTTGTGTTTAGTGTCAGAATGTTCCATTTTGAAATGTAAATTAAAATGTCAAGAAGGGATGTTTCTCAGACAGATATGAGTGGGTAAATTAAGCAGCAATAGCTCACCCCAAGGTCTTTAATTGTGTCTGAGTTCNCTACCCCAAAGACACAATTTAAAAACTTTTTTTTTTTTTTTTTTTTTTTTTAATTTAAGCCAGTAAAGTTTCCATTCTTGTAACTTTGCTTTTTTTCTTTCCTCCTCCTGTCTAGCTTTTAATAACCCACGAGCAGGGCAACTGGGCAGGTTATTACCAAACCAGAACTTACCACTTGACATCACACTGCAGAACCCAACAGGTGCAGGAACTTTCCCACCCATAAGAACGAGTAGCCCTTATTCAGTGATACCTCAGCCAGGACTGATGGGCAGGAATGAAGGGATGATAGGAAGTCAAGGAACTTTAGGCAACAGTAGCACAGGTAAGATCACTTTCCTGTTTTGGGGGTTTTTTTTAAATAAACTCGAGTAGCCTTCTATAGCATATAGCATAATGCATTACTTTCCAAAAAATCTGCAAAAAATCATATTTTGTGGGATATGTATTGGCATATTTATTTTGAATTTCTGTGTCTTCATATTTTTAGTCCAGCCCTTTGTGTGTACTGCTTTTTACCTACCAGAAAACTTCTGGATGAACACAGTGTAATGGCAATTAGTCTGTTCACATCAATGCTACTGATTCAGTTGAAGCTTAGATAGGTGGAAATCCAAACTTTCTGCTTCACTGAAAGGAAATGAGCCGCTGGTCTGTAGAGATAGGTCTTTCAAAACAAAGTTGTGGGCAATACTGTTGCCCTTATGATGTGTGCCTCTATAGACCTTGGGATTTTCATTTATTTAGTAGTCTTTGTTCTCATTTTAAATTAAAGAAATGCTTGTTTTCATCGTTTTCTGACACATAATCTTTTTGGCAACCATCAGATGTTGCAGTTACAACATATTGACTTAATAATACGAAGATGTCATAGCATTTGACAATAAAAATCTGGCTGATTGAGTTGTTTCAACTAATATGTGGTCTGAGTATGCAAGTGTGCAGCAGCCACTATAAGAGCTCTGAGTAAATAAATGGGCAAGTCCTTTCTGCTGGCTATTCAGTTTCAAATTTTTATGTTTAATTTGCATCAGTATTAAAAAAGGCATACTGCCAGACACTGAAATAGTCTATTCAAGCAGTTCAAGAGGTCACCTTGTATTCTTTCAAGCTTCCTGTTACTTTCATACTATGTATACATTTTAGAGGATTTCACTTGTCTTAGGTATACATAAATTAGAGAGTATTATTGTGTTTTGCCTGGCTCTAGCACACCACATATTTCAGTTGATAGAATATGTACACGATTAGAACAAACCTGAGGATGTAATGCTAAAGCAAATTTTGTATAGCAGCCAAAACAAAGACCCTCTTCAGAGAGTTTTTCTCTTTGCTTATATGTCACCAAATAATTGATCTGGTGTTTGTGAGGCTTCTAGTATTCCTTTAAGGATATTGCAAAATGCCACTGGAAAGACTAATCTGAACCAGCAGTCCAATCTGAAATCAGTGTTTTATCTGCTCTCTTGACTGATTAAAACTGAAATGTATAAATACTATGGGGGTTTTTTTGTGTTGGGGATTGGTTGAGGTTTTTTTGGCTACAGTCAGAGTGCAGTATTCTATATATTCCAAGTGTAAATAAACTGTATCGGTTGTTTACAGTAGATGTGGGAGGACTTCCCCTAAAATAACGGTAATGAACTATAGCATCTATCGGAAAGTTCCTGTGAGTAATTTCCCTGCACTGTACATTGGTTTGAGATTATCTGGGTGAGCCTTGAAGCTAAGAAGGCTCTGGGTTCCAAATGAAAGAAGTCACCAAAAGATGTTTGCAGAATAGGAATTTTTATACAATCCTTCTAATTTGTAAGTGTGTTTAGTGTTAACACGTTGTTACTCAAGTCTCCATTCTCACTTAGCACTTGGAAAGTAAAGCACTGACATACACATCAGCAAACGTGATTCATTTCCTGAGGAAGGAAGTTAAGGCTATCCACAAACCCTCAGCACCTGTTGCAGACTACATGTGGGAACACTTACTCTGAACAGCATTTCAGAAATTATAAAAAGATCTTCCTCTTGTAAAATGTATAACAATCTCCAATCATTTGACTAAGCAATGTAAGGCATCATTCTATAGCTTTTCAAATCTGGATGGGCAGTTGTGGTACAATGTGCTTTGAGTGAAACTACTGCATTTTTGTTGCTGAAAGTGCAACTCATCAGGCAGCAGTAGTGCTGAAGTTGCTCTGAATCTTGTGCTGGTGCCTAAGTCCATTTGGCTTTTGTGCAGGAATGATCGGTGGCAATGCTCCTCGGCCTGCCATGACATCTGGAGACTGGGGAAGCCAGGCTGCTGCTGTGAGGGTGACCTGTGCTCCCACAGCTAGTGCCATGAGCAGGCCTGTGCAAGCAGGCATGATTCGCAATCCCACGGCCAGCATCCCCTTGAGACCCAGCAACCAGCCTGGCCCAAGGCAGATGCTTCCATCCCAGGTCATGAATATGGGTAAGTCAGGGTGTGTGTGGAGTTGTTCCTTGTGGCATGTGCTGGATTGTTAAAGATGAAGCAGAGAAAAGAAAGAAAAAAATACTCACTTCCATTATAGATTTGATGCAAACAATATTTCACAGTGAAAGCTTCCTGTGGACATGGGAAGGAAAGTGTCTCTATAACACTAAATTTTAATACCTGCATTGAGATGGACAGTTCCTGTTACCTTGTAGCTCCACAGTGGGGTGGCCAAAGAAAGAGGATATGAAGTCGCTCTTTTTCATTAAAGACTGTTGAGTTTCTTTAGAGGAAATGCTGTGAACACTTTACGTGTTTGCGGTCACTTTCAAAGGAAGTACGTTACGATATTGACCCTATATACTGTCCTTTTTTTATGCTTGTCTTATTCATTTTTGCATCTATGATGCTGTATCTGCAATTTTATAATTTTGGAGCACTTTCAGAGTTCTCATGTCTTCTCAAATTTTAAAAGCAAACTTTGACTAAAAAAAATTATGATTTTAAGTGTATTGTTACTGATATCTTAATATCTTTGTTTGCTTTTGCCACAAGACAGATAGTTCAATGGAAAGAAAGAAAGTAGCGTCTTTTCAGAAAAGTTGTATAGTTATTTTTTCTTGATTAGGGCCATCTGAGTTGGAGATGAACATAGGAGGACCTCAGTATAGCCAACAACAGGCACCTCCAAATCAGACTGCACCATGGCCAGACAGCATCTTGCCTATAGAACAGGCAACTTTTGGTAATCAGAACAGGTGAGTCTTTGTGTAAAATCAGATTTTACAGGTCTGTATTTTATACACCTCATGGAAACAAAGTTCTGCATAAAAATATTCATCAAATATACATCAATTTAATAGTTCTAGTATTTTATGCTCATGAAATATAGCATGCTCCAGTAATAATTATGAACAACTTTGTTGAAAGAATTGAAAGTTCTGTATCACAGTGAATGCTGCCAGCACTTCAGGTTGCTGCACCATTTTTCATCTCTGGAGCATTAACATGGGTATGCTTCTGTCTGATTTTGCCATTGTTATTGTCATTAATTATACTTAACAATAAATGTGGAAAAATGCCAGTAGTACTAGCCGTAGTTACAACATAGCTGTTTCTTCCTGAAGCAGAGTAGCATCTTAAGTGATGCAGGACATGGTTAATTGTGTTTTGTTTGGGTTTTTTTTAATTGACCTAAATTCTGTAAAAGATGAGGAAGGAAAGATGAAGTGAAAGGAAGGCTGCCTATTCCCTGAAGTTAGCTCCTTCTCAGGTCATCAGAACTGCAATTTGATCACAACTCATTAGTTATATGTAAAGTATTAACTTTGTCCATTTTTAAGACTTCTAAATAATAGCAAAACTATGATAAGTGGTTTACACCTCTTAAAAAAGAGCCATGTCTTCTCCAAAATGTTTGCAACTTACTTTAGAGAAACTAACATATATGGACTAAGTGATGCAAAATGAGCAAATAAGTGCAAAATATTGAAATATTTTCAATTGCATAAATTGGGATATTTTTCAGTAGTAAATGAGAGGATCACTGAAAGAAAAGGAAGTGGAAACAAATAGAAAAAATATGTTTTAAAAAATGTTAATCTTCTGACTACATTCTCTTAATTTTCTTTAGAATGTCTGAAAACATTATCCATAAATGTATATGGCATTTTCTTTGTTAGTTTCCATGCTTTTCAAGATGTTTCCTGGTGTTTCCATCAGTTCAGGTATCCATATGCAAAATGCACTCTTTTCATAATTGAGTTGGTCACTTTAAAAATTACACCTTAAAATAAAATACAAGGTCATGTCTGGTCAGCAAGCTAAGCCAGTTAATTCTTCCATTTTGTTTACCTTTGCATTTCTCGTCATTTCCTGAAAATGGTGAAAAAAATTCCCAATGCATTGGATCTGAAAGTAATCATATTTTGATCATTTACAAACAGATGATCAATTGGTTGGTGAAGCCATTTCTTAGTTTATTAATCCCCAAAGCTGGTACTTTTATAATTTGGTTATTGTCATGTGTATTAAATAGATAAAAATAACTATATATTTAAAAAAAAGTATTATTGTGGTATATAAAAGAGATGTGGAAATTGTAAGTAATTGTCATTGTTTAACATACAGAATTTGACAAATGTTTTAGAGTTTTTCATATCATGTGTGTTCATGCCTATTTGCAATTTCAGGGAGGTTTGTTTTGCTAGCCTTATGAATTGTTTTTGCACATCATAGATCCCTTCTTCTAGGTCATCTTTAAATTTTGCAAACAATTTGAATCACAGGATTTTTGTAGTGTTCTTTCCTTTTGCTGATTTGTAATTCCATCTGTAATTTGTAATTCCATCTGTAAGAGTCACAGAAACATACATACATATATATATATAAGGTGGATTAATACTTTGCAATGTTGCAAAGATATGTCATTTATATCCATTTTACTTTTTTTACTGTCTGAGATCTAATTGAAAAATACATTTTGGTTCGTTTTCCTACCATCCTTTGGGGTTTTTTCGATATATAGACTGACGATGCAGCTCTTCTGCTTAGCTTTGACATAGAGATTAGACTTCCATGGCAACCATATATCTCATTATGGAAACTAAATACACAAACATGTTTCTTTGTTTTTCTAAACAGACATGTAAAAAGGATTCACATATAGTGCTTTTCCTCCCTCTATGTGTGACAGCTTTTGTTGTATCTGAGTAATTATCTGGGATGAGATTTTTCAATGATCTGCATATTGTAGCTGGCCTTGATTACATTATGCTTTGCTCTTTGTGTTTTCTATTGCAGTCGTGTAGTAACGTGTGTGAAGCAGGGCAGGTGTGTGAATTGAGAAACAAAAATGTGTTATTTGGTTGCAGATAAGGTGTCATTTCAGATTTAGTTTATTTCTCAGCAAGTTTTGTCCTTTGGATTTAGATTAAACCTTTATTCTGCCTTTTTAAGTGTGAATGTGCTTTGCATACAAATTCAGGAGTGAAGTAAGCAGGATTTATAGAGCCACCACACTCTGCTTGACAGAATCTGAATTCTTGAATTCTTGTTGATGTCCTTCCGAAGCACATAACAAAGTACTGATACCCAAGTGTATAGCTGGGGTGAGCTGATGCTGGGGTGTGCAGATAGGGTGAGCTGGTGCAGTGTTTTGCTGCAAACAAAAAGGGGAATGCCCTTTCCTCCCTGATTCCTCATGCTTCTGCCTGGATATCTTCCAGATACTCAGTTTTGCAAGGTCAGACAGTCTCTGGACCCCTCTGTGACCTCTTCAGCTTGCTAAGCCTGATAGAAAACCAGCTAAGAGGAGAGTCTGCTTGTGATAGTGTCCTTAATCTGACATCTGAAATTCAAAGTTACAATCAGTTTTTAAAAAACCCAATTATTTAGCCTTTTGTTTTCATTGACTATAGTCTATACTGACTTCACTGTTCTGCTGTTGACCCTGCAATATGTAATCAGCACTCAGGCATACCTTTAGTGTGCTTTCTTGCTTGTCAGATACACCGTGCTTGTAAGGTCTTGACAGGCATTAATCACAGTAGTTACTTCTTTGCATACCATAACTTTCATCCAGAATGATTTTCTAAACAAAATTGGCAGTGATTAAAATAATTTCTGTCTCCACTTGTTAGTTCAATTCAAGTACTAATCCTCTGATATTATTTCTTGTTCTTCAGCAGCTGTTTACCAACGCTGTGTTCATGTTTTCACAGGCAACCGTTTGGCAGCTCACCAGATGATCTCTTGTGTAATCATCCTTCATCAGAGTCACCAAGTGACGAGGGTGCTCTCCTGGATCAGCTTTACATGGCACTAAGGAATTTTGATGGTTTAGAAGAAATCGACAGGGCTCTAGGAATACCAGAATTAGTGAGCCAGGTACACTGGTCATGGCGTTTTGCATGTATTAGTTGCTTTTGAAAAATATATCAAGATGGAGTGAGAAAAGGGGATTATAAAACACTTCTTGCAAACTAGGATGGAGTTACATCTTTTGGTAGAAGCCCATGTAATGTCTCAGTGTCACCTGAAAAGATTCCTTCAGCTCCAAGTCTAGTCTTCTTTCTTCTGCCTTGTCACCCTTACCTAGATCTCCTTCTTCTGACCTCCTTCATGCAACTAAACTGACTAAAACAAAAAAAAAATTGTGGTCAAAAGGACAACTGTAGGGAAGAAAGGTAAGATCACAGCCAGCAACAGAGTATAGGAAAGAGGAAAATAAGGATATGAAGACCTAGGAACAGAGGAGCAGGATCAAGTCTTTTGTGTGAGGGCAACAATCTTCTGGATTAGCAAACCTATAGCATTTAATTTCACCCATAGTTTTTCCCTTAGTTGAATAATGTGTGTTAAGGGGTGAGTTCCATCTGCAGCACCTGGTTACATTCTAAGCATTTAAACTGTAATTTTTTTTTTAAATTATAAGCATGCTTCCTAAACTTTGTACCATGAAATTGTTCTATGCTTTTTCATCCATTTTTCCCCAGTTAGTTTTGTTGGCTCCCATTTAGTTCTCGTGCATTTGAGTCTTATATGGCACAAAAAAATGTGGCAAAAATAAAAATATTTGGGGAAAAAGTTAGTTCCTGATGTTTCTAGCATAAGAACTGTACTTCCAAAATCAGCTGTACATGTTTATATGATGACTTAATATTCTCAGAGGAATTTAGAGTACTCATTTCGTTTCCCAGCACTCACCAGCACCCCGAGCATAACTTCTGAACTAGCTCTGCACTTTAGATATGAAATAGGATCAATGAAATTCTGCTTTGAGCATGAGAAAGCTATCTCCAAGCTTCTTTGGTACAACACAGAACTCAGTGAAGTGTTGAGCTGGAGATACAATTTTTTGGTGAACTTCAATTTTGCAGTATGAAACTTTCATGCAATATTACATAGGTTTTGGAATACCACCAACAAAAAATATGAATAATGGTTTATCTCAAACCAAATGGTAAATATTTTCATTAATATCTCAGTGGAAACAGTTGAAGAATTTTGCAGATAAGAGAACTGTCTCATTTTAAAAAGATTTTTTTTAAATACCCTTTGAACATTTTATAGCAGCTTAAAGACTTTCTTTCACGAGGGCACTGAAATTTAGATTAACTTAATTTTCAAGGTCAGTGTGGAATAAGTTATAAAATTTTTCCAGCTAGAGCAAATATTAAGGGTGCATCTAGAATGGCGTTTAGAATTGTGTTAGCTTATTTATGCTAATGGATAATCAGTTAGTGCAAAAGTGCTCTGAGAGAATTAGGCACTCTGTTCACATTAGTTTCTGTAATAGTTTCAGGCATCTTTATTTGAAATCATTTATTTTGTTTAAAGATACTGATAAAAATCCATTTATTCACTTGTAATGTTTTTGAATTTATCTCAGATTCAATGGCAGGAATATTCTGGCATCACTTCGCTTACAGATTTTGATCTAGCACTTGTCATTTCAGGTTTTTTATTCATTAGAAGAGACAATGGTTGTGTTAAGAAAGATCGTGTGTCTTTTTTCAAAAAAAAAAAAAAGAAAAAAGGAGGAATTTGTCTCCATTAATGTTTTGATACTCAAAAATACAATTCTGTTTAATTTTGTATTGATGTGAAGAAAACTTACATAATTTTCTGTTTAAAAACGTTCACATCCTAGAAGGTTGTTTTTGCAGACTGTCTGTATTAGTCTCGCATAATCCTCTGAAAAGCCATGTCCCACCAACTGTTTCCGTTGTACACGTATTTCTTCAGAGCCAAGCTGTCGATCCCGAGACCTTCTCCAGCCAGGAGTCCAGCATCCTGATGGAGCAGAAGGCTCCGGTGTTCTCCCAGCAGTACGCGGCGCAGGCTCAGATGGCGCAGGGCAGCTACGCGGCCATGCAGGACCCGAGCTTCCACGCCATGGGGCAGCGCCCGGGATACACAGCCCTGCGCATGCAGCCCCGGCCCAGCCTCCGGCCTGCCGGCATCGTGCAGAACCAGCCAAACCAGCTGCGGCTCCAGCTGCAGCACAGGCTCCAGGCACAGCAGGTACATCCCCTTTCATGCCTGATTCCATGCTGGTGCAGGCACCTCTCCTAGGCAGCACGTAATACCGTCAGCTTGCTTCAGACAGTCCAGATCTTGCTTAGTTCTGCTTTTAAAGTAAAAACAGTAGCCACAATGAGTTTTGACAAGACAGTACCTTGCACATTCTCTAAAATGATTTTTTGATTTATTTTTTTTTGCATCTCTACATTATTCTTTCTATAATACCATGCAAGAACAAGAACAAGATTAGTATTTAAGCCTAGGTCTCACTAAGTCTTTGAGCAGGGTTACACTGGTGCTTTTTGTTTCATAAGTCTTAGTTTCTGTTTGTTGTATCTTGACTTTTCCACCAATCTTACTGCATTTATTGCTGCCTGTTACCTACATTTGTTTTTTTTTCCCTTGACTTTGGTCTACTTTTGAGGATTGTTTTAAATTGTTTTTTATTTCATTTTTAAATGTATAGGTTCATAGTACTATAAATGAGATATCAATGCTTTTTCTATTGAAGGAGCAAAGACCATCTCTGCCTTCAAATATCAGGCTAAAGTCTAATTTGGAGTAAACCTCAACAGTCCAGTCCCAAACTAAAAAAGGACAGGAACTGTGAAGGGAGCATGTTTGGTATAAACAGCTTAGTGCCTGTGTTGTTCTTTCTATGATGTATTACCTCCTTAAGAAACAGCATACTATGCATGAAAATAGGACTTGAGCAGGAAAATTAGTCCCTATTTGAATATGTAAAACTAGGTCTACAGACCAACAGATCAGGCAAGTAGATACATATAATTCTGTATGTAACACTTCCCTTTTTCCCTTTCCTTCTAAAAACTTTTGGATTTTGGTGTTGGGGTGGTTTGTGTTTTTTCTTTAGAATCGGCAGCCACTGATAAATCAGATCAGCAGCGTCTCCAATATGAATCTGTCTTTGAGACCCGGAGTGCCAACACAGGTGAGAGAAGTAATACTTTTAAAAAGTCATTACTTTTTTTTTTCCGCTCAATATAATATAGTAGTAATGCTATTCAGCAAATACAGTTTCAATACAAATAATGCAGTCTGCATGATAAGAAGTATTACACTGTTTTATTTCTGAGAGTCTTTCCCATAGTTACATGGGACGGATGGTTGTTTACTAAAGATATGATATAACTGCATTTTTAACCAAGCTTCTAATTTCCTAAAGATGCGGAGGGGTTTAATGAGCTGCTCTATTTACAATTACAAATCCCTGCAGCCTTAAACACTGGTATTGGAAGTCCTTCCCAGCAGAAATATTACTAGGATTATTTTCTTCTGCTTTATATTATTGTTAGGTGTGTGACAGGGAGGAAAAAGCTGGAACCTTCCAGATTGTCCTAGTGGAGGTGCCTGTGTTGATCAGGTTGCCTTAGAAGGAGTTGTTGATGGGTGGCGGTGGTTTTCCCTGCAGGGCCCTATCAATGCACAGATGCTGGCGCAGAGGCAGCGGGAGATCCTGAGCCAGCACCTCCGGCAGCGGCAGATGCAGCAGCAGCAGCAGCAGGTGCAGCAGCGGACGCTGATGATGCGGGGGCAAGGCTTGAGCATGACTCCCAGCATGGTGGCCACCGGTGGCATACCAGCAACCATGAGCAACCCACGGATCCCGCAGGCAAATGCACAGCAGTTTCCGTTTCCTCCAAACTACGGTACTGGTCCCATCCCATCTCAGTGCATTTTGGCAGTTCTTACTCCCCCATGCTCCCTCCTGTTGCTGGGTCCAAGCCCTGCTCCCACAGGTTCTTGCCTGGCTCCCTGGGAACAGTGTGAAGTGTAGAGGTTTGGACCTCTTGGAAGTCCTTAAATGCAATATAGTGCCTTTCCACTTTCCCAGCTCTGGTACCACTTATTCTCCAAGCATCACTCTATTTTTTGAGCAATAACAGAAGTGCGATGTGCATGCTTGTTTATATATAGATATATACAGATAAAAGTGGTCATGCACGCACAAACTCATACATGTGTATGCATTTGCTTGATGGACTTTGAATTTTGACTGAAGTAAACAAACCAGTATATGTGATAAAAGTGCAAATGAAGAAAAAAGGTGAACACGATAAAGTAACCAGAAGCAAAGTGTACCTAATTTTTAAAATTTTGTTAATAAGATATTGCTTAAATACCAGACATATTTTTCCGAAACAGAAAAAAAAATCTTTTTGTGTGTACATTATAATGTAAAATTAACAACTAATTACTGAATTTAAATTATATAAATTAGTTTCAGATAAGGCATTCCACTCCCTGTCCTTAAACCTGTGTGTAATATGATAATACCATTTTCTTTGTGTGTACCACTTTGTTCTGTGTGCATGGGACAGTTACCTCCATGTAGTTAATTATTATACAGGTTCTTTATTTATACTTATTGTGTAAGTTATACTATATTAATTAATATGTGAAGTTCTGCTTCTATAACACATTATGCCCATCCTATTCTAAATTTGGTATCTACTGTTAGTGATCTCTTACCCTTTACATCATATTCTAACAGTCATGATATTTTGCAGTAGTACTTTCAATTCATGTATTTGTAACTGGTTTATGAAAATGAAGAGACATTGTTATTCCCATTTTCTGATATAGCAAAGATACAGAGAAGTTGTCGCACCTGTGAGTATAAGCATAGTTTTCATAACACCTGATTCTTACCTCAGCATTAAGAATGTCTTGTTTATGTGGAATATGCTGGTTTTGATGAACTTAAGACCAAAGTGTCTTGGTTAAAACAAAATTTCTGCACACAATTGGCACTTTAGTGCCTTAATTACATTATCTTTGCATCTAGATGATTTTTTTGATTTTACAGAGTCATTACATGTTTGCACAAAATGATATTGCCTGTTTTTGCAGGGACACAGAAATAGAGATAATGAGCTTTTAGGAGCTTTAGAAAAAATCGGAAATTATAGCCAAACTATTAGAAGAGGTGATGCCATGCAGTAAATGAGTCATGCATAACTTTCACCAAAATGAATTTATAGACAAAAGCAATATGTTTTCTTTGTTGTTCTGAATGCGATTGTGTGTGGCAGGAGTCACTTACCAATATTTTTCTTTTAAACTAAAGAGGGGAGAGACCACTTGTGTGACTGGACAGGCAGGCAGCCAACATGCCTACAGAATTATTTTTTTAAGGTTATATGTACAGTATTAGTTGATGATATCCTGCTTTAAATCTAAATCACAAATTAAGACACAGGGTTGTATGTTCCAGATGATATAAATAGGATTGTGTAAAGACATGTCAGCAGATATGACCTCTTGGCATGTTTTAAATCTGAATGTACAGTGGGTTAATTTCTTGTTTTCTCCTTCAGGTATTAGTCAGCAGCCCGATCCAGGCTTCACTGGGGCCACCACTCCTCAGAGTCCATTGATGTCACCAAGACTGGCTCACACACAAAGCCCCATGATTCAGCAGTCTCAGGCTAATCCTGCCTATCAGTCCTCTACAGAGATGAATGGGTGGGCACAAGGGAATATGGGTGGTAACAGGTAAATCCAGAACAAAGCCAAAATGAACACACAGAGTAATGGGGCCATTTATGGTCTTCACTTATTTATAGGCTTGTTTTATGTAATTGTTTGTGTGTTTGTTTGTTGTTAACTGTCCCAAAAAAGATCTCTCTTCAATTTGGCTTGACAAATTGGTTTAAATTCTGTCTTCATACAAGGCAAAGTGAGTGCATAGCTAAAAGACCTGCATCCACACAATACTTCGCTGTGTCTGTGGTAACTGGTCAAACACTGTGTGTCCTTAAGAAGCGCCTCTGCTGCACAGTGAACTCCAGCCTCTAACGTTTATTTGGATTCATTTCTTTTGCATACGATTTTTATGTTCTGCTCCCACACTGCTTTCCACGTGGCTGGATCAGTTGACCCAGAGCCTAGGCGTTCCCTACTGCTCTGGAATTGCAGTGACTTGATTATCACCTCCCACTGTAAATGCTGAAGTGTAACCAGGTTCAGCCCATTAGTGCTTGCACATACTGAGGGTTAGCATATAATTTAGTTCTCTGACAGCATTGTAGCGTGCCTCATGCATGCAGTCACCTTTTCAGTTGAGGCCCTTGCTCCAGTTGGTCTAGCTCTAGTGATCCATCTATCCAAATCAAGCGGGCTGGATGCTGAACACTATTGATAGGGCTTCCAATTGTGAGCTTCCAGATGACAGTGATCTTTGCTTTTCATTGGAAGACAGGAGGAGCTGTCAGGTACAGCCTGTATCACTTAACAGTGAGGTGCACACAGCTGTCTCTAGCACAATGCTTTTGTCATCCTGAACTTCTCAGGCTGTTCTTACCGTCCTAGCCCAGAGACAAATCTTTTTCCCACTGTTTGACAGAGATTTAATAAACGCAAACCACCAGCACTTTATTGATGAGGCTGATCCAAGTAAAGTTCCCCTTAATGCAGGTTTATCTTCATCCTTGTCCATGCCTCGTTTTCACTGTCTTTCTGAAGCATCTGCAGGAGACGTAGCTGCCACTGTAGTGGCTTCTGCCAAAAATGGCAGCAAGGGCAGCTTGATAAGACTAATGGTTGGCTTTGCTAAACTGCAGCTCTACAGCAGAGACATGTCAAATGTGTTTACACAAGCCACTGAGTATTCACAATGATCTGTAGTGTACTGTTTCAGCCATCCAGATAACAACTTGAAAATGGGGTTAGGTGGCCTGAAAAGACATGGAATTGGAAGGAAGAGAATGGTGGGATTTTCCGAGTTTGGTCCTGTGCCCAGAATGCTATTGCACTCCACCAAGTCTCACAGTGCACAGCAATAGCCTAATGGAGTAACCGAGTACAAGGTTGAGTGTTAAACCTGAAAGATTCCCTCAGCTGTGGGAGCAGAGCTTGATGGAAGTAAAAGTCAGCCATTGATACAGAAGTGGTTCCTGTTTGTCATTTGACGCACAGCACACCTTCTGCAATATTTCAGTCTAATGCAGATCCTCTAAATGGACACATTTCCTGTAATAATTCCTTCATTGATGGTTGGATTCTGCTCGAAGAGTAGAAAAGAGTGGTGTGTAAAGAGTGGAGTGCATTTTAGGAAATGTAAAGAAGTCTCTCATATGACAGAAAGGAAGGTACTATCCAGAAAGCACTTGACTGAATAAAATTTGGGATCAGATCTTCCAAATTCCCCCTCCTTAAGTTGTTCAGAAAGGTCTTAAAGGAACATACAGGATAATTGTTTTAGATTTTATGTTGTTTCCTTCAGTGCCACAGTTTTAAATCTGATGCTAAGATTTAGTAAGTGAATTTCTGCACAATTGCATGTCTATATCTGTGAGCCCACTTGCCATAATTGTATGTGCAAATCTGGTATTCATATATGCAAATACATTATTTTGCAAAAAAGAAAGTTTATTAGACCAGCTCCAGTTTCAGCTTAGCAGTCCTGACCTGCTAACACTGGAGAGAGAAAAAGCTGTTTTTCTTTCCCCCAAAAATGACATTAAAATACAGGCAAAGCACATTTAGATAGCTAATTGGCTGTTACTGCACATGCATAACAGATTTGTACTCCACCATAGATTCACATACAAAGGCATGCATTTTGTGCATAGATATGGGACCTTAAATTTTGAAAATATATTTCATAGACATTAATGCAGTTGAAAACTAGGTTTTCCTTTGAAGTTGTAGTAAATGACAGTATATACAAATTGTACCGTAAGATATATTAAAAAAGAAAACAGTTTTGTAGTGGCTTCAGCATTCTAAGTCTGACACATTGCTTTTTCCATTCCTTGCTATAGCATGTTTTCACAACAGTCCCCACCACATTTTGGGCAGCAAGCAAGCACCAGCATGTACAACAATAACATGAACATCAGTGTATCCATGGCAACCAACACAAGTGGTATGAACAACATGAACCAGATGACAGGGCAGATCAGCATGACCTCAGCGACCTCTGTGCCTACATCAGGGTTGTCCTCCATGGGTCCTGAGCAGGTGAGAATTTAAGGATGTGAGATGACAGCTAGAGGATTTACTTTGGCTTTCAGTAGTTTTTCTGGTTCACTGTGTTGGGCCGTAACTGCTGTAAGCCATTATGTTTCTATTACTAGTTTTCTTGAGAAATGATGGTGTTAAAAGGGCTTTGGTTTTAGCTCTGCACTCGAGTGACCAATGAGGTGGGGGAGCACTTTTTGCATCTAAATTTCCCATTTTGACCTCACACCACTGTAGCTGGCACATATAGTTGCTTCTAGACTTCCATGGAAAGTGCTTGCTGATCTAGCTCCTGTTCTTGGTAGGTAAGTTTCTGTAGCACAGTTGTGATTGCTAATTTTCCCATCAGTGGAGACTAAGACTGAATGGCAGGCAGCAGTTTCCCAGAGAAGAGAGTGAAAGATGCTGGCGTGGGAAGGGTGTGGAAGATGCTTTAACTGCTACAGTGTTTGTAGTACCAGACAACAAATAGGAAATCAGCTTCAAGAACTGTCTCTCTGGCAACTTCACAAGCACAAAATCCACATTTTTTTGTAATGTGGTGCATATAAAATAGGTTGCTGAATCAATAGGTAAGCAACCCGTTCTTTGCCGCCAAGAGGATGTTTTCAATCTCATTCTTACTTGAGACTGCTACTTAGGGTATGAGAAATAAACAAAAATAACATTTCTGTCGACCCACAGTTAAACTCTTGCAGTACATTAGTAAGTATTTGACAAACAAATCCTCTTAATTAGTAGGTTCGTATGTTCATTTCAAAGCTGAACTCCAGCTTGTTCAAAACACAGACTTGAAATGATGGACTTTTCTGAGAAATTTTGGCGGGAAAGTACCTCTTGTGTCTTCAGGCAGCATTTCCTGCTATGGCAGACAATATCATAAACCTTTTTTCTGGTACCATAACGTTGCAGTTTAAAGCTGATCATATTAATGAGCTGTTAATGTATGTCCTTTTTCCAGTTTACATTTGATAACAAGAGCATTTACTTTTCCAGTATTGTCCTTTACCTTGAATAGCTCTTTTCTTGTATTTTAGAGAGATTCTATCAATAAGCTTTTGTTGTTATTGTTGTTTATTTGAGATTGTTGGATTGTTTTGTTTTGAGTTGCTTGAGGTTTTTCTTGTAAGCCAAACAAGCCACGATCTCTTAGGCTTTAAATTCCCTTTCCTTTTCTGCACCTGTGCTGGTTTGAATCAGTATTTCCTAAGCATCAGAGCCAGTGCGTAACCCTATTCTTCCCTGTTTCTCTTGGAATGCTCTGACAGATATAGCTAC
This sequence comes from Serilophus lunatus, assembly GCA_013399895.1. Lineage (NCBI taxonomy): Eukaryota > Metazoa > Chordata > Aves > Passeriformes > Eurylaimidae > Serilophus > Serilophus lunatus. The sequence continues at coordinate 38,903 of VXBA01004623.1, read as the reverse complement.
AGATCACATTTGGTTTTTATAGCTGCTACATATTGGTGACCCAAAGTAATTTTGATGCTCCCAAATCTGTCACCTTCTCTGATATTGCCAGTTGCTAAGCCCAATTATAGCAGGATTATTATTATTGTTGTTGTTGTTATTATTATTATTTTCCAAATGCATACAGTTGCACAAATTTAATGTAGCAAAACAATAGTAAAATCCCAGAGAGAAGAGTGGTAATTTAAAGGTGATGACCCATTCTGATTTCTCAGGATAGCCATGCTACACCATTTTTCCTAGGAACTTGAATTGAGAAACTGCATTGCAGAAAGAGATTGGTTTTATTTCAAAGGTTTCCATGCAGGCTACTGTTTCCACCAGCACAGCTGTCGCACTGCTTTTCCTTCCCGTTAGACTACAAGATCTTGTTTCAAGTTAGCATTTATCTAACTTCCAGTAAGCTTGATAGGCTGAGGTTCTTTATCCATCTCAACTTTTGTTTTTCAGCCTATCAGTCCCTTCTGTGGATCTACTTTAAACTCCCTTGTTGTAACCTGCTTCTAGGGGTATGAACAGAGTAACCAGTGATTTAACAGTGACTGCACCAAAGCTGTGTACAGTCAACTTCTGTTTGTAATCCAGTTCATGAGTTGCCTTGGTTCTGTTGGTGAGAATTTCACACTGAAGCCCTTAAGATGATCCCCAAATTCTCTTCAGCACATTCTGCATAGATGAAACCTGAATTCTTTTTCCCAAATGTATTGCCTCTTTTGTCTCCATGAAATTGCATTTCTTAGATGGAGTCTGTTTAAGCTAAGTGCTGTGGCTCATACTGTAACAGGAACCTGTTTTCCTCCTGATTTACCACTGTGTCATCTGCAGGCAAATGTTTTATGCTTCATCTAGGTCAGAGGTGGCTAAATGACAGCTGAGGGGCCATTTCTGGGCCAGGAGACAGTACTTTTTAGTCCTCAGTCCTTTTCAGTCCTGTGCTGCTTTGCATTTCCTTTCCTGAGAGACATGAATACTTAAAAATGTAAATTTGAATACTAAAATTGATACTTATTTTTTTTCTGTTTTCAGAGCATAGTTTTTTTACTACTTGACCTCATTATTTAACAATTTCCCTAGACTGTGCTGAACTTTTTCTTGTAACTGGTGGTTTTCAAAATGACTGTTTTCTGTAATTCTGCTGACTGTTGCCATTTCATTCATTCTTTGAGGTTTTCTTAGACTGTCACCTACACTTCTGTTTACTTATTCAGTGTCATGTTTTGTTCCATAATACTTAATTTGAGCTTCACGTACTTGTCTCTTTCTAACCGCAGTGAGTAACAGTGATTACGCAGCAAATGTATTCCGGCTTTTGAAAAAAACTCAACCCTGTTATTGGGTGGTTGTAGAAGATGCATTATCTAATAGTAAAAAGCTGTGCCTGGACTTACTTACCTGGTGAGAAGCAGGTATATTACCTTTGGTACCAAACAGATTTGATTGGCTCTGTCTCATGTCTTTTGGTGGCACTATGCTGTATCATACAGATACATTCAGAGCTCAGAAATATTAAGTTTGGTGTTTATCTGCTCATACTTGCGTATCTCCAACTTGTTTACTACCTAGGCTCCCAACATCACCAAATAAAAAGATTATGTCCAAAATGGGCTTGTTATTTATGATACTTAGAGGTGTTTTTATGTATTTTAGGAACGAGATCTTGTTTCATTATCGTCTTCTCTCTTATAATTACATTTAAGCTCTTCAGGCTGCTCTTAGTTGTGTTTCTTTTTGGAGGCTGCTAGCAGGAATGCTGAAATGCTACCTGCCACGTTCCTTCTGTCCAAAACAGCTTCCCCAGGCATCCAGAAAGGAAATCTTCCTGGTGTTCCAGCATCCACACATCTTCATCCTTGTCCTGATCATCTTGTTTGCACAATGGACTATTGCCTTGTTTTTACCTATTACTTATATTGCATCATGGATCCATGTTATTTACTGAGCTATCAAAGAAGTTTGAAACCTATGCAAGAGAAGAGGCTTTTCACTATATGAAATGAACTCCACTTAGAGTAGTTTTTTTATTAATCTGCACAGGGCAGTACTCCCCAGGCCAAAATTATCATGACATCTACGAAGAGTTATCTTGAAATAGTATTTTGATTTTGTTCAGCAAACTGGATGAAAGAAGCTCTGGCATGGTAGGAAACTTCTTGTTAGACACGTTGTATAAAATTCTGTTTTATTATTAGGACGCTGTATTAATACACTTAATTGCTAAGGAATCGTAAAACATCTTTGGTCTTGTTTTAGTGACATTTCATACCTGATAACGCTACTTGACCTGTCTTCTGAAGCAAATCTATTCATATAACAAAACAGTAAATTTTTATTTTTTTTGTGTCTGATACTATGTCAGTCAGGTTTCTTGCATCATCACTGGCAAAGAGATCCTGTAACAGGAACATAACGATGTCTTTGCTGCTTCTGTAGTATGCAGTCTTGAGCCACCTTCATTTTCCATACCTGTTCTAAGTGCCGTGAGGCAAATCATGCAGCTATCTTTTTGTTCGAAAACTGCTGTTGATTCAGTATACCATTTATTTATTTCTGCTTTTCATTTTTACCTCCCCTTGTCTACTGAAAAATTAGAAAAAGCATTTGTGCTTATGCATTTTGTTGAATGTTGATCAATAGCAGAGAAACACTTTTCAAATATGGATTCTGTTGATTAGTCAAATGCATGTAGATAAAGCTGCAAAGCTGTCTACTTTCTTTCTGAATGAAATTATGTGGTTCTCTTCCCTTCTGATTTAAATTTTCACATTCAGATTTTAAAATCTGCCCACTTGTATGAAAAAGGAGAAAGCATCACTAGGAGGGCTTGCAGCACTTAAAGTATTTTGGCCATAGGAACTTCAACTCTGAAGAAATTGATTCTTTAAGGTTTTAACCTTTCACATTGAACTGTAGTCATCTCTCTGTCAGCATTTGAAACTCTTTCTTTAGGTGTTTGCATGTGATTACATTTAGCTTTGCAACATTTTTTTAAAATAAATGAAGAGCAAGAGAAATAACAGTTGGGAGGACCTAATTTGAGAAGACTTTGGTCTGGGAAATTCAAACAGTCTTCCTTGATAAGAGAATATTGAGATGGGACTTCATCAATGTTTGCAAGCATCTGCAGCGAGGGGCTCAGGAGGATGGACCCAGTCTCTTTTTGGTGGTGCCAAGCAACAGGACAAGATGCAAGGGGCAGAAATTGAGGCACAGGAAGTTCCACCTGCATGCCAAAGAACTTCTTCATTGTGTGGGTAGCCACGCCCTGAACAGGTTGCCCAGAGACGTTGTGGAATCTCTCTCACTGGAGACATTCCAGAACAATCTGGATGCAATCCTGTGCAATGTGCTCTAGGATGACCCTACTTGAGTTTGGAGGTTGGACCAGATGGCCCGCTGTGGTCCCTTCCACCCTTCCTCATTCTGAGATTTTGTGATTCCCCCCATGCTACAGCGGGTTGCTGTAAATGAAGAGGTAGGACACAGGCAGAATTTCCTCTTACTGGCAACACAAGTCTCCTAAAGGGCAGGTGACACAGAAAACATCTTTTTCCTTCTAGCAAAAGCTGGAGGGGCATTAGTTCACTGTTATCCCATCCATCTACTCTGAGGGAAGTAACAGAGCAAATCAAATCAACGAAGACTCTGTGGAAAGGTGCTTCTTTCCCTGTAAAACTTAAAGCAAAGTAGTTTTTTTTCTAATATTTCAAACCTTGCTGCAGGGCTCTGTTTTGTATTTTATATCGGTTCCTACATGATGAGATTAATCCTTTGACTAAGAAAGCAATGCTGTAAATTTGGCAAACCACTCTTTCCACATAACTAAGCATGACAGACCCTTTGGTCGTGCAGAAATGCACAGCTTCGATACTTTCCCATGATTGTGTTCAGAAAATTGTGGAGACCATCCCTTTACAAAAGCACGCCACTACAAGCTTTCTCCACTGCTTACAAACACAAAAGTAAGCATCATTAAAACTAAACCAGCAGTTAGTGTAATTTTGCCTACATGTTATCTCATCAGGCTTTGAAAAAATTGAGTGGTGGTTTGCAAGCAGGAAAGCCATGTGTTATTGAGGCTAGGAAAGTAGTTACATGTTTCTGCTTTCAGAACTTTAGTAGCAGGGATGTCCTCTTCAGGTAACACGGACCTAATTTAGAGCCTGCTTTGTAAAACATGCACAAGGGTCATGGTATCCGGACTGAAAGGTTTGACTGCGAAGCAGAATGAGTGAAACACATGCTGTGCAAGAAGGGTGCTCTGCTATACAGTCACTTTCCTGACTTCAGCATCATCTCACAAGTGGGTGTTGGTATATGCAAGTTTATAATGCTGCTTTTTAATTTTCAGCCCTCCTCCCAATGCATTTTTTAATTAATTCTTCTTGATATCTTGTTACCAATAGGTTAATGATCCTGCTATGAGGGGAGGCAATCTTTTTCCAAACCAGCTGCCTGGAATGGATATGATAAAGCAGGACGGAGATGCAGCGCGGGTAAGAAATGGCATGCAGAGGCAACAGAACCGGGAATACGCTGTGGGCTAGAATGGATCCAGTATCTTTTTTTATTTACAAAGTTCCAAATGCCCAGCGTAACAGTGATTAAGGCAACAGAGGTGCGGGCACGAGAGAGGGAGGGGGAAGGGAACGAGGAGCGTCGGCAGAGCAGCGTAGGGCACACGCCATCTAGTGGCGGTCGCCACCTCTGCCCCCACCCCTCTACAGCCTCCTGGTCAAAGGTGTGGTAAAGTTAAATTAAAGGTGCATTGGACTGCACTGTGGGATTTTACTTACTTCTACTAATGTACCTCTGACTATCTGAAAATGTACATGGCTTATATACACTATAAATACCTTTTACTGAACTTTGAACGATAATCGAAGTTAATTAGCTACTTTTTTCATGCGACTGAGGTAGAAGCTACTACTATGTTACTTTTTTTTTTTTAAGAAAAGTTAAGCTATGTAATTGGAAAACTGAGAAGAGAATTAATGTGCAACTTTGGCAGTGCATAATTTTTTTCAAGTTGCTGGTGTAGTGGAAGCATTTATTTAGTATCTCTGTAGAGATACTGTTTGCTAAATGTCTACCCCAAAATGAAGGATGCCTTTGGATTTTCACTTTTGTTTGACACTTCATCTTCAAAAACCACTAACAGGGTCCCTGAACTGCCTCTCAACGTGTTATGAAGAGCAGTCAAAGTTTAGTTTGTCCATATTAGTCAGGGCATGAGGGATGTGACTGCAGTGTCTCTGTGCTGTGATGAAGGAGGAGGAGCCAGGATCAGGACTCACTGTGCTGCCTATGGCTGGTTGCCCCCATAAAGCTCTAGCTGCACTAGCTGGGCTGGGAATAACCTATGCACAAAACATAGGACTTTGCTTTCCTGACTTATGGGATAGTTTCTGACACTGCCTTTAGTTGTCAATAAAGATACATTTCTAGGCCTTGTGTGAATGCAGAGGAAAGTGTGGTGAAGTCCAAAGCATGGTACAGACAGCTTCCAGAAGGCAGCCTAGCAGCATCCATATGGACCAGTACCACCAGCACTGTCACTGAGCAAACAGGGCCTTCCTCATGCATGGCAGAAGCCTGCAAGCAAAGAGCTGCTCCGCTGCAGAGCCACAGGAAAAGTAACCCCAGGGGAGGAGGAAAATGGGTTTTGGCTGCATTGACTCTGACCTGACTGACAACAGCACCCCATGGGAGCAGGAGTTTGGAAAGGGAGGAAGACAGAGAGGCACAGATTGCAGCCACTGGAAGGGACAGTCTTAAAACAACTGTGAAAAACACATCCTCAGAGATTTTAATAAGAACGCACAAGATAATAAACTCAGCTGAAATCAGTTTGTACTGTATTTGTGTAAAGACATTGCAAGGGTATTAAATATGAGGTAAAGAACATCTCTGGGGATCAGTAGCTGAACATTTTTACTTCTTTGCTCCCTTTTTTTTTAATGGATCTTGGAAGGAAAAAATCAATCAAGGCAGTTATTTCCTTTGAGGGTGATGAAGCAGTAACGCAAAGAGATTTTGAACATATTCCAAGAATAAGATTTCTCTTAAACTCTATTGCCATGTCTTTAGTTGGAATTTACAAGACGGGTCCCAATATTGTTATAATATCCATGATAATTGGAATGAATTAAGGACCTAAGAATGCAGGAAAATTAAGTCCCTGTTGATATCACTGGATAATGGCAGGTCAACTGTACAAATGATATGTATGTACACAAGGGATAATTTAGCTTTATAAATGCCAATTTCAAGTTTAAAGTATTACACAAACGTATGGTTGACAGTGGGTGTTGCACTCCAGAAGCCCAGATCTCATTGACCTATCCATCTTCACCATCCGAGCGGGAAGAATTCATTTGGTTTTCTCCCATTTCTCTTTTTTTTGGGTTTTTTTTTTTCAGAAATATTGCTGACCCTGAGGCTGGTTTGGTTGCTCCTTTCTTCACCTGACTGGGCTTATGGCCCCAAATCCTTACCAGTTTGAAGAGCTGCATCTGTTTGTCATGTCCGAGCTGAGCTGCCAGCACCAGCGGCGGCTGCCTGCTGCCAACAGGACTCAGCCCTGCCTTCCTGAGGGGAGCCAGGTGGTCATTGCCGAAGAGCAGCCTCTTCTTTGACAGTCTGGAGCTAGCGTACAGACAGTTGCTCAGTCTGTTCACTGCATTCACCTTAGTGCAACTTAGATCTTTCCTGCAAAGTAAACGTTGACAGGCAATTTTCATAAACCATGTCAGATTGAATGTATTTAAATGTATGTATTTAAGGAAAAACAACCATGCTCTTGTTCTGTTTCTGTTTAGTTCTAGACCTTGGGGTTTTTTTGCTTTGTTTTCCCTGGCTTACTCAGTCTGGTGCAAAGGATTCAGTTCTGTCTGAAAACTGGTGTTTTAGACTAAGGCCTGCATTTTGGGGCGGAGAGGAGGCGTGGAAGAGGGCGTAGAAGCAACGTCTGGTACATGTAGAGACCTCCAACGAGCACGTTCCACTGACAGCAAGTCAGAGAAGATCAACTGATGCAGAAAACTATACAGACCAATTTTGAATGGGATTAAAGTTGTAAAACAGATGAAAATTACCCTGTGAAAGGGCTGTTTATAAGGGGCGTTTAGGTTGGGTTTTGTGGTAGTGTTTATAATGCAAGTCATGAATCCAAACACATAAGTGGGTTACATTCTCATTTAAATAAATTCCTAACAGTCAGCAAATCCTGATATTTTTAACCTGGCTCTCCTGACCTCTGTCATCTTCCTCTTCTTTCTAATAGAGTAACAGAACAGATTACTCTGTTATTTCCCTAGGTGTGTTTCCAGAAATCTTGATAGCAAGTTACTGGATGAATCACAGCAAAGTTTGATGGTAATGCATGTACTGATTATGGTAGTGGCAGAATTGGTGCATAATATCTAAGATACCTGCTTTAAAGCATGATAATTTCTGGTTCCCATCCCCTTAGCTGGGAAAAATAACAATTCCTTTAATACCTATAGCAGATATCACTACAGACTTCACCACTATCGAGTGTTTCTGATTATTTTAAAGCAGTGTGAACTACGAGGACGTTTTGTAAGGTACATAAAATCCAGTTTATATGTAAACAAGCAATAATTTAAGTTGAAAACTTAAGTGTTTTACTTGTATAATTTTGTGAGATATACATGTTGTGAAGTTGATTCCAAATGAGGTACTTCAGTATTAAATTAGATATCTTCTTAGCCGTGTGTGTCTCCTGAAAAAGTGTTTTGTAAAGGATCACAATGCCTTGATTAGACCTAATTTGTAGGCTTGAGACTTCTCATTTTCTAAATCTTGTGATTCCGCTCATAATATCGTTTAAGTAACCTATATTATATGCAGCCACTGTAGGAACCAATTCTTGATTTTTGTACATTTATATCCTTTCTTAACAAATCTTAGAAAAACTGTTACTTAGCAGGCCAATGTTAAGGCATGTTGGATTTTTTTCTTGCCCACTGTGGTTGGAATAATCTTTTCCTATACTGACATCAGTTTCTGAGGGCTTGAAATGTTGAGAAATTGATGGGTTTGACCTCTGTTTTCCTTCTGCCAACTCCTTATTGACATGGTTTAGAAATGTTACTCCCCAATTTAGTGCTCCCACTGAGACTCTCCAAACCAAGAACTGCTTACTTGCTAGGGGCTGGAGGGGAGAACTGGAGGCACAAAAGGTAAAGATCACGGGTTGAGACAAGAACAATTTACTGGAAACAGCAATTCGATACGAAAACAGGAACAGCAACAATACTAATGACAGAGGGTACAAGAAAGAGGCAAACATTTCACATGGAAAGCCCTCTGACAATAGACAATACCTGACCACTCCCTCCATCACACTACCTGACACAGAAAGAGAGCCCTTCTCTGGAAGAGACTCTCTTGCTCTCCACCCTGAGCAATGAAGTGAAGTGGTATAGAATAACCTCTGGATCCTAGCCATGTGCCCTCCTGGCTACTGCAAAAATTAACTGTCCTGGCCGGAACCAGGACACCAATCCACAAACTTTCTAACCTGAAAGTTAGTTTTGATGTAATGTAAAATGCGATGCATTTTATAATATCTCAGCAGCCTTGTCTCTTGGGAGTGAAAGGTTTGTTCTCTTGCCATTTAATTTGTTCTGGTGGGAGTTCAAATAAAATAGCAGCTATTTTAAGGTTGAGGAAAATGTGATAGTGGTGTTTCTGTGTTTGTCCTTAAGGAGGGAAGTTCCACCATTCTGGAGAAACAGCATTTTTTCAGCTGTCAAAATTCTGTTACCAAACTCAAACAGAATATTTAGTCAGCTGAACCATCCTCTGACCTGCTGATGGGAAACTGAAATAACCATCAGCCCTGAGCTCCACAGCCTCATTGTTATAACATTAATGTTAAACTTGCATTATATATCTGGCAAAAAATTATTTGCATAAGAAATGTATAAATTTGAAGGAATTAACTTCATGCACCACAAAGTGTAAATGGGTTTTAAAATAATTTTGCTTCTATTCCATTCTTTATTGGCTCTCATCTGTAACCTCTGCAGATAGATTATTCTTTTTCACAGTGGACAAAATACTTTTAAATTTGTCCTCTTTCACAACAGACCTGCAAACTCTTATCTGTAGTGATTATGATACTTCATCATCCATTGCCATTTTGAAAGAAAGGAGATTGTACCTATCACTTTGGCTCCATTTGGGTTCATTGTGACTTTTGTCGTCTTCTAAGTAATGAAAGAGAAAAGTGAGTGAAGGAACCTTCTGATCATATTGATCACTATAGAAACAAAGCCAAATCAATTCCCTTCATTATCAGTATTTTTCATCCTGTATACAGTAAATTTGTTGGAGAAAGTACTTGGATTTTGTTTAACAGAACAATTAATCAGTGTTCTACTTACATTACTAAATGTGAAAGGCGCATAATGTGAAAAATAAGCATATATACATGGTCAAATGACCTGTTTAAGTGTTCATGTAATGTGGTAAGTTTAAAAAGTGAAGTGAGCTGTTTTGCTACAAGGAATTAATTTGTACTCAAACCTTAAAACATTGTCCCACAACGGTATCCCTTTGGGCCTGTATTAATTAAAAGCAATGTTTTTGCAGTTTATACAATACATTTTTTAATCTTTGTTTAAAAGCAAAATTCATATGGGCTTAACAGATGAAATGGGTGGCACAGCTCCACTTGCAGAACCCAAAGATACACAATCAGTTTTGAAATGCAACTTAAGCCATTAATTGTTGGTGTGAATTTAAAAGTTTTCTAGTATTTGTATGGTAGTATGCTGCCTAAGAGCAAAAGCATTCTCTGCACAAAGAAAATTTACTGTAGTGGCTTTGATTTTAATTAGAATTTTCTCCCTGGTGTTTCTTTGTAGACTAAAACAAAATCTTTTAAGTTTCTTACTACAGGTAAAAGCTATGTGCAAGAACCTCAAAATGCTAAAATCTAGCATAATGCCTTAGATCTGTTTTTAAGTCTTGTATATTCCTACATAGCTGTCTGATGTATTATATTTGTATAGTGAATTGTGTACAATTTTGGAATAAGTGCATCATCACTTAATCTTTATGTTGTTCAATAGGGATGATGGACACATTTCTTCAAACATTTACTGTCATTTAATTTTTTTCCCTTTATGTCATTTGTGGGTTTTATTTGTACAGTTCATCATGAAGTTGCATCTGAGATGTGTGTATATGAAAAGATTATACAAGGGTAAAATTAAGCAATATATAAACTATGGTTCTTCAGGAGAAAGCTTACAGTGTTTCAGGTTGTGATTTATTTTCAAAACGGAGTTGACTCTGAACATCACTTTGTTCACCTGCATTGATGTTTGTATTTCTAGTGTTAGCAGTTTATGCAAAGGTAGATATATTCAGAGAAATTTTAAATACATTTATGCAAGTTAATATTGCTTTGCTGATGCTATTTGCTTATTTGATGTTAAATAATGCTATTGTAAATAAAGAATTCTGTTGTTATTGCATCATTTAATAAATTTTAATGCCTTCGGGTTTTACATGGCTTTAGAGATTTCAACGTGTTTCTGTTGTGACTTCATTTGTTCATAGAAGGATATATTTCCTCAACTGGAGGGAATCCCTTCTCCCCAAAAGAGAGTTCCTTTCCCTGTCCCTGGCAATGGCTGAGGTGATAGAGAATAACTTACAGGTCCTAGCGATGCCCCCTCCCAGCTACTGCAAAAATTAACTCTGTCCTGGATGGAACTAGGACATTATCCGCCACTTATTCTATGCCATCAATAACATGCCCAGATCTTACACCTTCCAACTAATGTATATATGCACATATAAAACCGAAAATATAACCGAGAAGGACTGTTGTGGCTTAACCCCAGCCAACAACCAAATGCAAAGCAGCTGCTCACTCACTCCCCCACCAGGAGGAGTGGGGAGAGACATAAAGGATAAAAGCTAAGCAGCCTGTGAGTTGAGATAAAGACAGTTTATTAGGAAAAGCAAAAGCCACACACACGAGCAAAGAGAAAACAAAGAATTAATTCACTTCTTCCAGTGGGCAGAGAGCTATCTCCGTAAGAGCTGGACCCCAAGTAGCAAATGCCATCTCTCCAAATGTTTCCTCCCATTCCTCCTTCCCCCCACTTTATACACTGAGCATGATGTCATGTGGTATGGAATACCCCTTTGGTCATTTGGAGTCACCTGTTCCAGCTCTGACTCCTTCCAACCTTCCGTGCAGCCCAAACTTCTGTGCCAGCATGGCAGTGCAAAAGCAGAAAAGGCCTTGGCTCTGTGTAAGCTCTGCTCAGCAGTAACAAAAACTTCACTATATTATCAACCCTGTGTTCAGCACAAATCCAAAACACAGTGCCACACCAGCCACTGTGAATAAAATTAATTCTACCCCAGCCAAAACCAGTACAAATTGGGATGCCTGTTTTGCTGCTTCTCCACCCTTGAGGAACTGGAATCCTTCTGGGGATCATTAAAAGAGTCTACCTTTAAGAACAGCAGCAGTTTGAGCACAGGGAACAGTATAGGTGACAGTTTTGGTGCCATTCAATGTGATGTTACCCCCACCTCCCCTGAAGTTAGGTGCTAAAGACAGCAACACTCCATGGTGAAGGGGGCTCTGTGCAGAGGAAGGAGCTGAGATAACATTCAGATCCTCCTTCAATTGGACAGCCAGAGGTCAAGCTCATTCACTGAGGCAGCAGGAACTTTGCTTTAAGTGTTACAGTTCATACTGAATATACTCTAAATTAACTATTGAACACCGCTCAATATTTGAGAATGAACAAGGTAGCAAAGGCTGGGAAAACTGAAACACCCAGTTAATCCCGTACTGATGCTGGGGAGTTGAATCGTAGAATCACAGAATATGCCAACTTGGAAGGGACCCATCAGGATCGAGTCCAACTCCTGGCCCTGCACAGGACACCCCAAAGATCAAGCCACGGATGTGAGTGTTGTCCAAACACTTCTTGAACTTCTGTGACCACTCCCATGGGGAGCCTGTTCCAGTGCTCAATCTCTCTTTGAGTGAAGAACCTTTTCCTTATATCTAACTTAAACCTCCCCTGACTCAGCTTCATGCCATTTCCTCAAGTCCTGTCACTGATCATGAGTGAAGAAATCAGTACCTGCCCCTCTGCTTCCCCTCATGAGGATGTTGAAGACTGCAATGCGGTCTCCCCTTAGTCTCCTCCAGGCTAACCAAACCAAGTTTCTTCAGTCATTCCTCATAAGGCTTCCTCTCCAGACCCTTCACAATCTTCATGGCCCTCCTTTGGAGACTCTTTAATAGCTTAAATGTCTTCTTTATATTGTGGTGCCCAAAAATGCACACAGTACACCGGATGAGGCCATACCAGTGCAGAGCACAGCAGGACAATCACCTCCTTTGACCAGCTGACAATGCTGTGCTTAATGCATGCCAGGACACAGTTGCCCCTCCTGGCTACCAAGGCACACTGCTGACTCATATTCAAGTTGCCATTGACCAAAACCCTAGGTCCCTTTCTGCTTTCAAGTATCTCGTTCCCTAGTATACACACAACCACACCGGGCAGAAAATCTGGAACTTGCCCTTGTTAAACTTCGCATGGTTGGTCATTGCCCGTCTCTCTAATTTGTTGAGATGTCTCTTCAGGGCCTCTCTACCCTCAAGTAAGTCAACAGCTCCTCTCAATTTAGGGTCATCAGCAAACTTAGTATTCTTTCAAGTCCTGTTTCCAGGTTGTTAATCACAAAATCACGGAATGAAGTTGGAAAACACCTCTGAGATCATCAAGCCCAACTTTTCACTAACACCACCTTGTCAACTAGACTATGGCGCCAAGTGCCACATCCAGTCTCTGCTGAAGTATCTCCAGGGATGATGACTCCACCACCTCCCCAGGCAGCCTATTCTAATGTCCAGTCGCTCTCTCTGTAAAGAATTTCCTCCTAATGTCTAACCTAAACCCACCCTGATGCAGCTTAAGACTGTGTTCTCTTGTCCTACTGCTCATTGTCTGGGAAAAGAGACCAGTACTCACCCGGCCACAACCTCCCTTCAGGTAGTTGTAGAGATTGTCAAGGTCTCCCCTGAGCCTCCTCTTCTCCAGGCTGAACAACCACAGCTCCCTCAGGTGCTTCTCACAGGACTTGTGCTCATTGCCCTTCCTTGGACACACTCCAGCACCTCAACATCCTTCCTAAATTGAGGGGCCCAGATCTGGACACAGCACTCAAGGTGCAGCCTAACCAGTGCCGAGCACAGGGGAAGAATCACTTCCCTGGTCCTGCTGGCCACGCTATTCTTGATACAGGCCAGAATGCCATTGGCCTTCTTGGCCATCTGGGCACATTGCTGGCTCATGTTCAGTTTCCCGTCAATCAGTACCGCCAGGTCCCTTTCTGCATGGCTGCTCTCCAGCCACTCAGTCCCCAGCCTGTAGCACTGCGTGGCATTGTGGCCAAAGTGCAGGATCTGGCACTTGGATTTGTTGAATAAAGATGTTGAAGAGCACTGGGCTGAGGATGACACCCTGCAGAACCCCACTACTGTCCAGACACCAGCCTGATGTTACCACATTCATTATAACTCTTTGTGCCTGACCTGTGAGACAGTTGCTCACACATCACATAACACAATTATTCAGTGGTATGCTGGACATTTTGTCCAGAAGAATACTGTGAGAAACAGTACCAAAAGTTTTGCTGAAATCCAAAAAGATTACATCTACTGGCTTTCCTGGATCGACTAGGTGGGTTACCCTGTCCTAGAAGGAAATCAGTGAAGCTGCTCAGGAATTTCTCCCTAGGACATGTTCTTGAGAAGACAGTGCAGGAAAGGTGGGAAAACTCTCCCATTTCTTGAAAAATTCTCTCCCATCCAAGTTTCAGGCTACACTTCACTTTATCACTTCACACTGCAACTATTCGAGAGGATGGAAGGACCTACAGTGATCCCAATGGGTGTAATTTACTCAGCTACCTGCAAACTTTGGGCAGAGTCTTTGTGAGATAAGAACACAGATATTCCTGCCAAGGGCTCATGTGCCCACTCAGTGGTCTGCTGCAGCAAAGGAAGAAGGATCTCTCTTGACAGGATTGGTTTGCTGCAAATTTTATACTGGTCTCTCGAACTTTTTCTTGTGCATTTTTCAGTTAACTGTCTATTCTCAATATATTTGGAATGGAGTGAGAGCAATGGGTTGCTTTAGTGAAGTCATAGAGCTGTTGGTTAAAATGCAGCTGTATCTAAAGATGCAACTAGTACTGAAAGAGAAAAGTTGAAGCCCTTTAATATGTTTTCCCCTTTTTTAATAGTGTATCAGCAGAGTCAGTTGCTCTTCTGCTCCCTGTCCACAACAATAAACCATTTCTACTATGATCTGATCCAAATCGCAGTTCAGGTTATTCCCTCAACAGCATCTGATGCCATCGCTCGGATTCCCATGTCTATGCTGCAGCTGGTTGTCAGTGTAAGTGCTGGGGCACAGGAAGCCCACACACAGGAAGCTGGGAATCAGAGGCTGCTTCTGTCTTTGGAGGATCAAGGGGCTGCTCATAGGTATATCCCATGTGTTTGGGAATGTGTAGGAGCAAGACCACTTTAAACCTGGAGTAAGGGAGATATAGCATGGACATAAGAGTGAAGATGAGGAGTTTGTGTTCAAACTGAGAGGAGGACCTTGGGATGCAATTTTTTGGGGTCAAGACATTTGGATCAACGCAAGAAGACAATACTTAAGCTACGTAGGCAACTGAATGCTATGCAAGAGGTCTGCAGGGATGTCCCTTGGTGTAGTCTTTAGTGCCCATCCACACATCACTGCAGAGAAAGAATACACTCTAAAATCCTGCAGCAGGGAAGACATGCTAGTAGACTGCTCTGATTACTTTGTAACCAGACATAAAATCAGAGATGAGGGGGCCACAGGGCTGGGGCTGTCCGCAGGACTGACCGAACTGCTGAGGGTGCCTCTAAGTGCCTGCACTTTCTGCCTTCTCATCCTCACCCAAAGCTGGGATTTTTTTTTTTAATATAATAAATGCCTTTAACCTCTTAGGGGATGTTAAAGCCTCTAAAGATTTATCTGCAGTATAGTGACAAGACAGCCTCAAGACCTTTTCTTCTCCTGGGCTCTGTGCCATCAAGCTTCTAGAAAAAGGAAACATTTTATTTCTGGGCATGTCTACAATTAACTAATGATGAGAAGTTAAACATTTCATATTGCATTTTCTTAATTTCTCCTGAGTCTCCAATGTGAGCATATCTTCTCCACAAGGACCTTTCACTCTTCCTGTACTGTGATACCTGGATACAGCATAGTCAAAAGATTCCAGATTACCTGGCAACGCTTTAATTCTAAATGTAATTCAAACTTTCTGTGCAATCAGAGCTCAAAGGTTTATTCCTGTAAATCAGATTAATGTTAGTACTACTTTTATGCTGCTGATATATCAATAAAGCCATGTAAAATTGCCTGCCTGAAACTGTTTCCTAAAGCATTACATCAATTCTGTCTTACAAAAAACACAAATTTGGAAGAATGAAAATTTAAAAAATAAAAAGACAAAAAAAACCCCCAGGTTATTTAAGCTAAGGGACTATGTCAAGCAAGTTTCAGAAAGCTGCATTCCTAAAACCACTGAATTGGCATCTAAACCTCCAGCTGTGTGTATGTGCAGTTTGGCTCATGCTATGGTGTCCCCTGGGAAGCTCTATGCTGCCTTTTCTCCGAGAGAGGCCCGTGGCTGCAAGTCCCCAAGATCTCTGCAGTGCAGCAAAGCCCACCCTGTCCCTTCCCTCCATGCCTGCCTGTGCAGCGTCACTCAGGCTGGAATGAGCTACTCATGAGCTCCACAGTAGCCCGTCCTGTATGGAGTTTTGTCCTGGACTAAAGATTTCTCCATCTCCTTGCACCAGCAGGGATTTACATCCTGTAGTGACAAAGAGCATACCTTGACAGACCCCTGGGATCATGCAGCCCCTTCCAAGTCCCCCTTTCATAGCAATTGTGCCACATTGTCACCTAGAAGGAAGGAGAAACACCATAAAGCCCAGGAAGAAATCCTGCAGAAGGAGATCACCCAACACCTAGCAGGAGGCTAGGGCCAGATCTTTCTCTGGTTCCATTCTGGGGCTGGTCATGGAGCCATGAAAGCCCAGTGTGCTGCTAAGCACCTAATAGGCAGCCCCAAGGTAGAGGAAAAGCATCTCAGCAGTGCCTGTAAATCCTACAGGGACTGACAGCATCCTAGTGCGGCATGTTCCAGTCATCGAAGTTTTCAGAGATGTTTTTTGCCTTTCCATATCCAAACCCCACACCTGCAATCCCTGAAACACTGTGTGAGGGCTGTGGGTCCTGCCCCACAAGACCCTCACCTCCGACACCATGTGATTATCCGTGGGGAGCACCAACCCCGCCCCCCAGCCTCCTGCTCTGGAGAGAGGCTGAGCCCATGCGGCTGCGGCCAGGACCCCCGACCGGGTCTCGTAGAGGTGAAGGGCGAAGTTGGCGGCAGGGATGGTGAGTCCGGGAGGCAGGACTCCACCTCCCCGCACAGCCCCGTCCTTCCCCGACGGGGAGAGGGGCGGCCCAGCCTCTCCCTGAGTAGCTGCTGCTCCGCCCCGGGGTAGGGGCATCCCCCCGCCCGCCCTCGGGGCTGTGCGACCCCCAGGGCNCTGGCCGATATAACTGCAGGGGGCCAGCAGCGGCCGGCCCGCTCGCCCCGACGGCGCCGAGCGGTGAAGGGCAGAGAGCGGCGGCTCCTGCGACTCCATCCCGCCCCCACCCCGCAGCGGGACCCCACGCCAGCAACACCCAGGTGTCTGCTCCTCTGCTTCCCGGCAGCTCCTTCTTTCCCTTCCCGGACGGCTCGCCCCGACATGGCTCTGCCCCTGTCCAGCGAGTCGGTCCCCGGAGACGGCGGAGACTCGCTCGGGATGAGTCCCACTAGCCTCGCCTCTTACTATCCTTCTTTCCTGCCTCCCGCCCGGTACTTCGAGGCTGCCCCCGACTTCTTCCAGCCTCTGAAACCCCTGGTCCCCTCCTCCCCGCCTTTACCCTCCTTCAGCTGCAGCAGGGTCCCCGCTTTCCTGAGCCAGCCGCCCATCCTGCCCGCCGAGCCATTCCCCAGCCTTCCCTTGCCCCTCTACACCAAGCTGCCGGCCCCTTTCCCTCTCAGCGAGGGCTCGGCCTGCGGCACGGGGGCCCTGGGTTTGCCCTCGTCGCCCTACCCGAGCCCCCCGCACAGGGCTGCCTGCAGCCCTAGGGCCGACGAGGCGGCGGGCCGGAGCTACAGGTACCACTTCACCGAAGAGGAGCTCAATGCGGTGCTGTACGGGGCGCTCCGGAGCAGCCAGCCGACCGAGAGCCTCCACGCCATCTCGGGACTCCGGGTGTCCCCCGCCAGCTCGGGTAAGGGGGTCTTCGACGGCGGCGCGAGGGGGGCACTGGGCAGCAGGTCTCTTCTTGCAGCCAGGCTTGCGGGGGAGGGGGTTGGAGGATAGCCCCTAAAGGGGGTGCGGGCTATCCAGCGGCAGCCAGGCTCAGAGGGCACCTCTGGGGGCACATTGGACTTCCTTTCCTGGTGGTTTTCTTGCGTTATGAGTCCACACCTTGGAAAAAGCCGGGGAGCGATTCGGGCCGCGGCCTCTGTCGGGGAGGCAGGACTCGCTCCTGGAAGGTCGGTGCGGGCTGAAGGCGTCCCTCTTCTGCAGGTGCTGCGGACTCGTCCGTCTCGCTGGTCGATCGGGACTCGCTGCAGCTTCCCGAAGGTAGGTCCCGGGATCGCCCGCGCCCCGCGCTGCGCCCGCCCGAGCCGCTCTCAGCCCCCTGTCCCCCGCAGGGCTCTCGGTGATGCGGGTGGCCTACGGGGACGTGTCTCAACTCGGAGTCTTCTGCACGGACCCCATCCCCAAAGGAGTCCGTTTCGGCCCTTTCCAAGGCAAAGTGGTCAACACCAGCGAGATCAAGATTTACGACGACAACTCGCTGATGTGGGAGGTAGCGGAGGCACTGCTGGGCTCACCTCGCACCCTCAACGCGGGGTCAGGGCGAGTCTTTCAGCTGCCCCTCTCCCGCAGCGTTTAAGAGGAGCTCGGCCCAGTGTTGTGGGTGGTGGGACTGGTGTGAGCGGGACGTGTGAAGGAAGGGTCGGTCAAGCCCTGATCGTGTTCTCTCTCCTCTGCAGATCTTTGAATACGGTCGGTTGAGCCACTTCATAGATGGGAAGGGCGCCGCTGGCAACTGGATGTCCCTGGTCAACTGTGCCAGGTTCCCCGACGAGCAGAATTTGACGGCTATCCAGTGCCAGGGAGAAATATTCTACGAGACCTGCAAAGAAATCTTCCCCAAGCAGGAGCTGCTGGTGTGGTACGGCGATTGCTACGTGCAGTTCCTGGGCATCCCCATCACCTTGAAGAACATGACAGAGGGGACGAAGCCTCCGCAGCACCCCGAAGGTGAGCCTGCCAGTGACCCCTCGGGGGACGCTGTCCCTTATTCCCACGGACGCGTACCTGGCCAGGATTAGATTCGCACGAAGGAAGGTGTAAAGAAACACAGACATCACCTTTTTCCAGCTGAGTTTGATTTCAAAAACTTCCTAGACCCTGCGACGAGCCGCTGGTGGGGTGACAGGCCCTGCCGCGGGGGTGCTCGAGGTGACGGTGGCCCCGCAGCCTCGTTCTCCTGGGTGTGCCCGCCCTCTCGGGGAGCCGACCCTCCGCCGGCTCTTCCTGCAGCCTCCAGCGCCGCGAAAACAGCAGCTTGCCCTCGGCGCCGGGGAGCCCTGGTTTTGCACCAAGGCTGCCGGCAGCGCAGAGCAAGAGGCGCCCCGTTCTGCCCAGGCAGCTCGGTCCCAGATCGCGGCTCCTCTGGGAGTCAAAAGTGTGGGTCTGGCGATTGTAAAACATCTGGTGTTCCCGGGCTGAGCTTCCCTCCACCCCGTAGGACCGTTGCCCAGGGGTCCCGTTTTGGGGAGAACACGGCCTTTTCGGGGTTATTCCTTTTTTGGTGCTCTTTCGTCTTGCGGTTGCACACCTGACTGCGTGGTGTTTTTCATACAATTAACGCTTTCGGTAAATGAGGCAGGCTGAAGTCGTCCCTATTCCATAATGCCGATATCGGTTGCAAAAGAAATGCCAAATGCACTTACTCCGAGAGGGTGGAGTAGGCTAGGAGACTTCTGGTTGTAATGTACAGAAAGTATGACGTTCGTAAAAGCAAAACTTACGGAGAAAACAGATTTGTGCCAATGCGGGAAGATTTCGAGTGGGGAAGTGTTGGGTCGACTGGGTACAGCAGAAAGGGAGAGAAGCAAATTGGCATAGAAATTTAGCATGGAAATTTTTGTACCTTTTGTCTGGAAGCGTTTAATCCAGACTGATGCTAAATTGTTCATTCATTTTAAGGATTAAGCCAAAGTTACTTTTATTAAAGACAGAAAAGGATGTGCAAACATCAGAAAATTTTTTGGTGCTGTTGCTGAATTCAGCAGTTGAGAACAATTTGAAATACAAAGAAAACTAAATAAACGTGTTATTTTTTCGATAGTTAATTGAAAACGGTAGAAAAGGCATGCCAAAATACTTTATTCTGGGAATGGGAAGTAAAGTTTATGGACAATGCTTGATGGAGAAATACCTGGCAATGGTTCCGTGTGAGGAGATGCTTTTATGTGGAACTCTGCGCGGTTTTTTCACGTGCTCCCTTACTGTTCATGGAAATACGGAATGAAATCCTCTTTGCTGGAGTCAGTATCTGAAACTAACAATTTTAGCAGGCTGTGAGGTCTCGTTTGTTTGCCTCCGTTAGAAAGCAGCGGTGTGAACGCTTAGAAGACCCGACGATGCATTTTGCTAGTGCAACCGTCTACCGCTATTACCCTCTCGGAGGGAGACTTAAAATTCCCCATCCGGTCCCAGCTCTGACAGGGACGCATATTTGAACCAAGTCCCATTTGTTGTGGTGTAATGGAGAGGTGGCACTTTCCTTTCTGCCGTACAGAAGCCGAGGAGAGCTTCAAGTGCGAGCGCTGCGGCAAGGTTTTTGCCTACAAGTACTACCGGGACAAACACCTCAAGTACACTCGTTGCGTGGACCAGGGGGACCGCAAATTTCCTTGTCACCTTTGTGACCGATCCTTTGAAAAAAGGGACAGGCTGAGGATCCATATTCTCCACGTTCATGAAAAGCACAGACCTCACAAGGTGAGCTTGCTCCCGGGTTTCTCTTCAAACGGTCAGTCACTGACCGTTCCCAGGGGAGTCTTTTTTTGGCTCAGGTAAGATGCTGATGATGTTCCTTCTCCTGCAGTTTTCCTGGCAGTTCCCTGGTTGGACTGCTCTGCCAGTGAAGGAAGAGCTTGTCTTGTGTGGCAGAGCTTATTTGAAGACATTTAATGGGGAAAATAAACCCCACAGTATCAGTTTAAAAAGAAACAAAAGTTCTCCTGGGCTTTTTGGATGTTTTCTTAAGGGTGTTGGTCCTTTTTTCTTACATAGTGTGAGGCTAATTTGTGTTTAAAGGTGCTTCACTTGTCCAAGATCAGGAATCATGATGTCTCATATTTCCCACACTTCACCCCCACTGTGAGGTCTGACAACTGACCAACAACTCTCTGTTTCTTTTGGTCCAAAAAGGAGTCAAAAGCTTTATATTCAATGTGGAGAAGATTTTCAATTGATAAAAGCAAGCCTTTGAGATGGGCTTGCTCATCTCCACCAAACATCTTGCTCTAGCATCAGTTTTCCCTAGGAGCACTGGGAGTGGAAAATCAGTCTTTTTAAGGCTTTGGAAAGAAAAGTTCAAGTGCTTGAGATGGCACAGTTAAATCAATCCTGAAAATTCTCCAAATACCTATTTTATAGATCAACCTACAAGAATGGGATTTCTTTTTTCAGGAAAACATTTTATAGATAAAATGACATTATTATAGTGTCAGATTATCTACATGGAATTAGTAACAGGTGAAACTGTTCTATTATATATGAGGTATTCAATTCCATGTAATTTTCCTTTCCCTTTCCCCTTTTCTCCTTTTCCCTTTTCCCCTCTAGTGCTGTGACAAACTTCTCATTTCTGAAACAATGGTTGTTATTATTATAGGATGTCGACTTAAAATTATTCTTTTTTATTATTTTTAGGAAGTTTATCTTTTAGGAAAAAAATAACAACTGGAGCATGATTTACATTTTTTTAAAGTGATTATTTTACCGAAATATCCAGATTTTTATTACTGAAAGTCAATATTGTCTGTTCATGTTATTTTGAAGAATGATAATCTTTTATTGAAGTAATTTTAACAACATAAGCTTTGAAATTTTGTATGATTTTCATATATATATGAAAATTAAACTAAAATTCTGTTTCTGCTTATAATTATTAGTTTATATATATATATAAAAATATATGTGAGAAAATACACACAGACATCATCCATATACCTAATTTATTTTTTCAACTATGCTGTTGTATGCTTCATTTTAACTTAAGCAAGCCCTTTTTTCCCCTCCCAGTGCTCTGTGTGTGGCAAGAGCTTTTCTCAATCGTCCAGCCTGAACAAACACATGAGGGTTCACTCTGGGGAGCGCCCCTACAAATGTGTTTACTGCAACAAGGTAAGGCAAAGCCCTGTCCCATCCATCCATCCATTTGTCCTCTGCAGCACTTTGTTTCTTTTCTGTTTTCTTTCAAGAAAATGCTTTGTATTGAAGTCAGTTATCAGATAAGTGTGTATATATTCTAGGCAACTGTGAGTTAAAGTGACAGGGCTGGATGAGATTGATGAAAACATGGTCTGGTCTTCATGCAACATGAAATTTGTGGTTCATCCCAGCGCAGCAATCTGCTGCAGAAATAAGGTCTAGTGGATCCAGTGTTCCATTTTTTCATCAGATAGGTAGTTTTTGATACTAGTGATGCTGCTTCTGGATTGCTGTAAAGAGATTTGGTCTATAAGCTGAACTTGCCCAATACAGATTTGTGTGTGCTTATCTTGAAGTAACGACTGCTAGCGTGCAGCTGGGCATGAATGTTTTATTTGGAAAAGAACAGGGCCGTACAACACTGATCAAAAATGTGCTCAGCTGTTACTGCCCATCACAGCAGAGAGAGGGTGGATGTACAGGCTGCTGCCGGATGAGTATTGATATAAGGCTCCAGATGCTATGAGCATTTTCTCATGGACAATGGAGTGTCCATGCAGTGCAGAAGCATCATCAGCATATAGTAAGCTGCTCCTGATTTTGGAGAGAGAAGTTTTGTTTATGGCTGGCTGGACTAACATAGAGCTGAAGTGTCCTGAAGTAAAGAACCTTAGAAGAAGATCCTTTTGGCTATAATATGGTTTTGTTTCCCAAGGATCCTGAAGACTTACAGGCAAAGGTAAGGATGAAATGTCATCCTTAGTCTTCTGGTCAAAGGAGATGGCAGAGCCCTATGGGTTGCTCTGAAGGGTCCTCTAGGGACCCTTGTCCAGCCTCCAGCCAGTTCTCCTGAGACTGTTGTAGACTGGATCAGATTAAACTATCAGTCCTCAGGCTGCAGGATGTAGCTATCCTGGGACAAAGCCATCATTTCTAAGACTGGAAAACCAGGGGCTGTCTTAAAGAATCCTCATCTGCTTTTCTTATGCAATCATAATTCCCCTATTCCTTTTCTACCTCTAACCAGCTACTTTAATGGGAAAGCAAAGCGGTCACTATTTCAGCAACACTGTGAGATTAAAGGCACAATGTTGGGTCAACATCACTGTTCTGTCCCTCGGACGCATTTTGGTCCCCTTGATACGTATCTCCCGGGTCTTATAGGACTTGCCAATCTATTTGTGCTCCAAGGTTCTTAGTAAAAAAGTATCAGAGATGTATTGCCGTTTGCTGTGAAAGGTAACTAGAAAGGCTTTATTGTGCGTGGTCTGCAAATAGTGAAGGGCCTGAAAGTATCTCTTGCAACTTTGCAACATTCCTGATCAAGTTCTGGTGAAAGGGTTTTATCCACAAACGGAGAAGTCTTTTATGAGACAGTGGGAAATTGCTCACTTTGCTACTGAAGTGTATGTGTAGTGTTGCGGGAGCAAGCTGGAAGGTCTACTTAAAAGAGAAGTATGATGAAGCAGGGAATATGAATCCACAGAAGATGTATGGTGGACTGTGTGGATGAATTCTAGTGGCTGAATTTCAAGCTAGTGAAAAGGGACAACATTGAAAATAGAAAGGAAAGCCGTCATTCTGTTTCCCGCACATAAAGGAGCTGCAAAACTAATTAGCACAGTATTGACTTCTTACCTTTGACATGTAGAAGATATTTACTAGTGTTTCTGGTCAGAAATCTTTTCCTGAGCTTCATCTATCTCCATGGACTCAGCCACATCTACATAGCAATAGCTGTTGGTTTCTGATTCCTCTTTGATGGGAGTTTTGTGGGTTTTTTCCTGTTATCTACAGATGTGAGCTGTTTCAGGGCTTAATTTTCAGGGTACGGTGCTTCTGGTGTGGTCTGGGTTAGCTGAAGATGGGGATTATGTATGTGAAAACAAATTACTTCCAACTCTTATCCCCTTTCCAATCCCTGCCCCTTCAGGCATTCACAGCATCCAGCATCCTGCGCACTCATATCCGCCAGCACTCAGGGGAGAAGCCCTTCAAGTGCAAGCACTGTGGCAAAGCTTTCGCCTCACACGCAGCCCACGACAGCCACGTGCGGCGCACACACAGCAAGAAGGGCTGCATATGCTCCGTCTGTGGCCAGCACTTCCTCGAGCAGGAGGATTACAACTTCCATGTGAAGATTCATGCTGCTCATTAGTCAGGAACCCTGCAGATGCGTCCCAGAGCAGCTCATGTGTGTATCTGTCTATGAGTATTTGTTTGTGCGTGGTTGTGTGCTCACCGTAGGAGGTGACGTTTACCCATGCAGTGACTCTTGGGGTACGTCCAGTCTCTGGACCCAGTACATATGACTGATCGCAGGGGGAAGGAGTTTCTTGGGTACACCCTCATGCCACACCGTGGTGAAGTGGAACATTCGTTACTCAACCTTTTCTCTCTTCCCATACCCTAATCTTCACAGACAGGAGGGAATTTTGCCTCCCAAAACCCTTTTGTGCACAACAATCACTGTGAGATGTGTTTCTGCATCTCTCATGCACCATGGCTATGGACTTCCTGATGCATTGCATATCAAAGCTTGTGTGAGGGGTGTTGATAACAAGTGCATTTCTTGAAGCTGATTTAACCTGTTTTGTTTGGACACTTTCTCTTAACCTATTAGTCTTTTAATGATGTTGTATTTAAATGTGATCTGCCTCAGAGATACTGAATGCTGAACCAACATAGAGGTATTTCTTTCATTCAGCTGCTTTGACATAGGGAGCTCCAGGATTGTGGGACCAGTTCTTCCAGAGGATGTTGGATGCTGATTAGGCCAGAAGGAGAGAAGCAGAGTGTGGTGAGGTAGATACAGGGTGGACAATGCCAGCTGGTGGAGACAGTGGAGGTTGCCTCTGCCTTCTCAGAGTTTGGGGGACAAAGATCAAGAAGCATCAGTGAGCTTTCAGGTGGATCATGAGCAATGAAGTGGCCTCACAGAAGTATTTTGTTGTGGGTTCAGCACAGGCCAGGAGCAGGCATAGTTCCACCAATGGACTAATCTTTCTGAATGTCATTGAACCTGTCTGGTCCTGGCCAGGTGGGTCTTCCTAGTGAGTCCTTATACAAAGGGTGGGTTCCTCTGCTTCCTCCTGGCTCAACATTGGATGACTGCTGTAGTGGCACTCCCTTCCTCTGCTCAAAATTTTAGATTTAAAGTATAGAAATAGGTGATGCCAGGGTTCCTCAGCACCTAAAACTGCACATGAAATTTCTTCCCCAGACTGCTGGGAAGCCTTTGCCTCCATGGAAGGACTAGAAGGTATCCTATATTTCTCAATGACCACACAAGCACTCAGGAGTGATTTGTTAAGGTTTACATATTTTCAAACGCAATTGGCAGGAGGCTGTGCCTATGAGAGGGGCTTCCTGTAGTCTGTGGGACTGCGTGTTGCATCCAGGGGCGATAATGGAAGCCCTTACTGCAGCTGCTTAATGAACACTGGTAGTTTGATGTTACTAGGATGATGAGATTGTTTTCTAAGTATCCTAGATCAGCTTGTATTAATAAGGATTTTGTACATAAAGTATAAGAAAGAAAAGGTTTTATTTTGTGCCAACTTTAACAGTCTCTTTAAATACCACATAGAACTAGGGAAAAAAGTTACCTGTAAATTAAATAATATTGTGCAGATATTGTATCCATAAATATATTGATTTGCACTAAGTTTTGTGAGTTTTGTTGTATTTACGTTGCTCTGTCCTCATTGTTTTTATGCTAAAAATATTATTAAAATATTTCTTGAACCACTTATAAGTAAAATATTGAGGCCCAGCACTAGGCAGTATCTGAAATAAACAAGTCCATTTGTATGGTACACGTATACATGTAGATTTTAGGGTAGAATGAAAGTTATGTTCTAATTTTTTTCTTTTGGCTTATTTTAATATTGAATATTTCTGTAATATAGAAGGCTGAATTTTGTACATGTTGAAGGCTGAACTCCTGACCTCTAAATAAGTAAAATTTACTCCAGAGCAGAAAATTTATCACATTACTTATGTCTACAAACCATGCCGAAGAACAGGTAAAGTAAGGTAAGATGAAGAACATCTTTCTTTCAGCTGCCTGCTGTTAGGTCTTTTCCCTCAAGCATGCAGAATCCTGGCCAACAGAAACGTGAATTATGTGTGTGAAGATTTTGC
Organism: Serilophus lunatus; assembly: GCA_013399895.1. Classification (NCBI taxonomy): domain Eukaryota; kingdom Metazoa; phylum Chordata; class Aves; order Passeriformes; family Eurylaimidae; genus Serilophus; species Serilophus lunatus. Next base: position 13,066 of record VXBA01004623.1, on the reverse strand, counting down.
TGGTTTGGTACTTTAAATAACCCAGGATTTAGTGAAATCAACTACCAGTGGCATAAACGTTACTACTAGGAATGGTTTTGAAGTACCATGAAATGCATGGTTAGCCTCCCATACAGGTAACCTTGTTTCTCCTGAATGAAGGTTGTTTATTTAAATGGTACATCTGTAGTGCTCTTACTCGTGTGCATTTTATTCTTCTTGAAGAAACCCCAAATATTTTGAACTAAAATATTTGCACCTTTCTACATTTTGTGATATATTTCCTGTAAAAGAGTATGTGAAGGGTTTTACTTGTGATTGTACTGGTTGTTTTGCACATTAAACCTGTATATGTAAATTTTGATGCTAATTATTAGTATTAGTACAAATACATTTGTGCAAAGAATGAAAATAAATTTTTGGTGGCTGTAATGGCTTGTTTTCTGCCAAGTGGACTGCAGTTGTGTATTTGAGGTACTAGCAAATGGACAAAAGGTGTTTTCTATGTCATTTGTAAGTCATTACAGAGTCAAACTGTCTCTTACTGGGAATTACAGTCCTTGTCCTGTCGAGTAGCAGCTGACTGCATTGGAAGTCAAAGGCACCCAGTGTCTTGATGGATTGGGCCTTAAGTGCCCCAATAGTTCATGAATGCCCAGGCCATTCAGTTCTAGATTGAGTTCACTCCCACTCGCAAGCAAGATGATGGATCCAGATTGAGCACTAAAAAAGGCATTTAAACTACCCTATAGCATTTAACTACCCTGTAGCGTCATCCTTTCTTGAATAGTGAGTCCCAGCTGTGCCGGGGCTGAAGACAGTGAGGATGGCACTTGGCTCTGCACACTTCACAGCAGGGTGGGGAGAAATGAAACAGCAGAGAGCAGTGGGGGGAGGGCAAGCTGAGCCGCCTGCCAGCCCACGGCAGATTTTAGTTTCCCGCAAGGAAAATACAGTGATTGTCAATGCAAACATACTGCTGTCTTTGCCGGACAGGGTAGTAGTACCCGGCGTGCATCCTGTGACCTGAGGGTTTTCCTCCCTTAGAGTTTGCATATTTACTACTTACACCTTTTGTAGCCATGCTGTCTGCAGACACTGCCACTCCAGACAGCTCAGCCAAGCTGTGGGATTTCAGATATTTATAAAAAGATGAGAAGGGAGAGGGAGTGAACATGTGAAAACACTGCATTTCTTTGTGTGGCAGGTTCCTAGGATGACTACATGACGCAGGAGGCCACGTGCATGAGGGAAGCTGTACTACACGTTCAATTGAAGGGAGAATATTTGTGACCAACTGTAAAGGCTCAAGCCTTTTGCTAGGCAGCCCCAGATGCCATGTCCATCTTGAGTAGGTATCATAGTGCTCCATGCTCCTGCTAGCCATTTCTGAGCTGAGGCAGCAGAAAGCAGGACATCCTTGCAGTTCTCAGGAGACTGGACAGTGGCTTTGCATGCTGTACTAGATCACATTTCTTAGTATGTTTAAACATAGGACGGAAGTGTTACTTTTCATGACAGTGACTATAATGATACACTGTGCAATAGGTACCTGTGTTTTTCACTCAATTTGGCTTAAACTGGATGTAGGGTGACATCCCTGTTTGGGGTCACATTCTGACTGCATTTCCTAAATCAAAGGATGTGTGTACCCTGGCTCTTCTTTCCCTTAAGGAGGATTAAAAATGGTCCTGACAAGGGGAGCAGCAAGTCATTGAGACTAATCAGCCCTGTAAGACACTGATTTACAGTGCTCTGCAATAACTCTTGTCAGGGTTTTTTAAATGTTAATAGAAAGTGATCTAAATAGAAACCAGAGTATGAGGCAATCAACTATTTTCTTGGGGCAGTGGGATGCAGAGAGAGAGATGAAACTAAGACAACTCCTGAGAAGCCACTCCTGAATGAATGACAATGGGGAGGCAAAAACAAAAAGGTGGTCCCAGAACTCAGGCTGGTGAGTGTGAGGGAACAAAAGGCCTGGCCACAGACATCTGCTGCTTTCAGCATCTCTTGCATATCCCTGCTCTTCAAACACCTGGTCCCCATCCCCCTGCCGCCCCAGCCTCTGTCGAGCTGCTCGCCCTGGGGGACTCTTGAGAAGAGGGAGGTGGTTAACCACTGAGGAAAGATGAAAAGCAGCGAGAGCTTAGTGACTTTAAGATAATGCCACAAAAAAATATTGATCAGTGGCAAACTGTCCATTAAACAGGAGAGATCGTTCACCATGGGAGCTCTGACTAGCTGTCCTCTTAAGAAAGCCATTCCTGGGATCCCCAGTCTCCTACATGCCTCCGAAGCAAGTGCTGGTGTTTGATTCACCCTGACAGACACAGTTGCTGTCACCTTTTTTTCCCTTTCTCTCCTCACATACGTTCCCTTTTCACTTTCTCCCTTCTTTCTCCTTAATGTATGTAGTGCAGGGCCTTGGGCAGATGAGGGCTGTGGCACTCTGTCCTTGCACTCGTTTTGCCTTCTATTTTAACCTCATGTAAAGCACACTCAGATCTTCAGCAACTGTCTGCGTTTTTATGGTGTTAGACTCAAGTTTTAAACAGGCTTAATCTCCACCAGTAAGTGCCTTTTCCGAAAAGCCAGTCCCTCAAAGATGCCTGTGGTTGGATGTCGACAACTGGAGTACAGGGCAGCACCAGAGAAGAGTATCACAGCACCTCTGCTCGTCCTACAGCAAGACTCAAGCGTCTCTACTCCATGCCCATCCCCAGTCAGTCATTCTGCAGCAGCTCTTGCTGTAGGGGCTGTGCTGAAACCCTAGCTAATCTCCACTGCAGCAGTGGTGGGCAAGCCAAATTTAAACTCACAGGACTAATTTGTGTCACAGGACTAACCTCTGGCTAGCCCAGCAATTTAGTAGTGTAGAGAGCGCTGTTACATGCCTTAGGGTGAGAATGTCACACAGTCCTGCAAGCTACAGTATTGTCAGTCTGCGAAGTAGCAGTGAGAAAATGCAATCTCTCCCTCTGACTGCAGGGGTTTGAGCAGAGGCAGCAGGAGATACCTTGGTCACTAACACAATTGCAGGGGCAGACTGAGGAAGAAGGAAGGGGAAAGGGATGATTTGGATTATACTGGCCAAAAAGTGCAATACACAGATAATCCCTGAAGTGAAATCGAGGCGTAAGGCCCCTGCTCCCCACAGAAAAAAAAGAGTCCATCCTCTAGCTTCGTCTAAGTGGAGTCAGTGGCATTCCCTCTGAAGCCACAGAGCTTCACGTGGTTTGGAGGACACTGGCACGGTGCACCTCGGTGCACGGACACCACGGTGGTGGGGGCGGATATTGTGGCAAGTCACTCCCCAGAAAAGTCTCTTTCCCACAAGCGACCCCATTACAGTGGCAGCCACACAAGCATCGGGTGCTGGGGGCCAGCTGAGGGATTACCTGTATTGATTCTCTAATAGCTGTCAAGGTGGAGGGAAAGACTACTCTGCTGCAAGCTCGGAGCTCTTAGCTGAGCGGGAGCATAAACACCCCATTAAAGGTTTCATTCAATAGCAATCTTTACTAAAGTAAATGGACAACATTCTGTGTGTGTAACAGCAGCCCCCCTGCCCCCAGTCCCTAATGCAAGAGCCATTATAGAGCAGGAAGGTAGCACACAAGAATATATATTTCTGTAGTATCAGTTTCACCAACAGACTCAAATGACTTTTAATGAAAAGTGGATTAGATTTTTTTTTTTTCCCAAGGAATGTGAAAACCTCAATGAAAGAGCCAGAGGGGAATCTGCTCTTTTTCTTGAACCTCTCCCCAGAGCCTGATGTATGGCTGTTTCCCACCAATCTACCAGTAAGCAAAGAGCAGAAACATGGGCTGGCCACATCCTGCTCCTGCTGCTAGCGGGGATAGAGAAGACAGTAGCAGCAAGCACTGCAGATGGCAGCGCTGAAGGACACTAGGTAACTGGGGGCTTTCCTCTCCATAAGCCACGTACAGTGCTGGAAGAGAGACAGTCCTGTCCTGGAAAGCAGGATCTTGCTTTTCCGGTGTGTCTAGAGCTGCCTTCCTGAAGGCTTCCTTCCTCATACTGGCAGTGAAAGAAGGCTTGACACCATGGCTTTGAAGCCAGTGGAACCAAGTCCACACCTGCTCCATTTGTGTCTTTGCTCCACACCGTGTAATGAGACTGATCCACAAGTTTACCACTTAAAATGACTTTTTTTCTTTCAACTTCGATGGACCTCCAGTCAAGGATGGTATGAAACCTTGTATGGATATGACTATATTTAATCAGTCTGCTTCATCATAGCAGGCTTCAATTAAACCCGTGCCTCTTCTTCTAAGACTTTTTTCTCTTAATTTCAGAGCTAGAGGGATCCTACACAAAGATAACCTAATACAACTCTGGGTGAAAAAATGTGTCATCAAAAGCGAAAATTCCCAGAAAAGAGAAGTTTGATTATTTGCTCCAGCATCTGGGTTTGTTCTTTAGTTGTCCCTCCAGCCCCCTACCCAAGGGTGCCCTCAGTCTTATATCTTGGAGGTTTGTATTTCAGGTAGTTTGGGATTTTTTTAGTTTCTTTCCATCAAAGAGAGAATTCATCTGCCAGATCTGCAGGAAGGGAGGCAGCCTCAGAGAAAACCACTCTGATATCTCCACATGGAGAAGGTGCCTGGATTTAGGTCTTTCAAGCTCCTTTTCTGTTTCTATGCTGATGTGACACTATTATCACAGTGTTAATTTCTATATGTTGGGGGTTTTAACTGTAAATTATTCAAATAAGAAAGGCCTGTTGATTTTAGTTAGAGTAACTGGCCAGATCTATTCAGGTGGTCTGTCTAACCTAGTTTAGTTGCTTGAGTTGGTTTTGTAACTGTAAGACGTGAGCAGTAGAGCCTGGCATGACAAAAGCATTCTTCTTTTATGGCTGGGAGCTGTTCTGGCCAGGATGGTGTTATGACAAAAAGGTTTCTATGGGAGGGCTAAGGGAGGACAGTTTTTCTTCTGAATAACATAATATAACTTAATTTTGAGGAAATTCAGGAGAGAAGAAAAACTAAAGTAACTGTAGCATTTAAAACCTCCCACAAAATCCATGCAACTGTTTGGTCTGTGAGACTTTCATTTAACTGTATGTGTCTGGTGGAGCTATCAATTCTTTTTCTAGCTGTGATAAGGAAATAAAAGCTATTACAAAATGTTTTATTTTTTTCTTTTCTTTTTCTTCGTTCTGAGTCTTTAAAAACTCATCCTCCTGGCAATGGAATTTCACTAGGTTAGAAGAAATGGCAGTTCTGTATAATGTGTAACAATAGTCAGAGATGATGCATATTGTGTTTATACAAATCTGAGCTTATAATTGTTGTCACAGGAAACCCCACACTTATTTCTGTAATATTTATGACAAAAAGTATTCATTTGGCATGAAAATAATAGAGTTATACTAGATGGGTTAAAACGAAAACAAAGTATACTGGATGAAGAGGTTCTGTTTTATATAACAGTATGGTAGTACTGATAACACCCTCCTCTACACTGTGTAGGTATTTTCCAAGTGTATTCACCATTCTTAACAGAATATCACAGACTTTTTGTTTTTATTTGTGTGTTTATACACACACATACATGTGCATTTGTGTAAATGTAGGTATGCTCATGCACGTGCATAACATCTATCAAAAATGTCCTTTTGAAAAGTGTAACAATACTGAATATTCAAGTAAATTCCATACAGAACTTAAATAACTATCCACTGCCAGTTTCATTACTACTTTGGATGGCATTCATGTTGCAAAAAATAATGAATTTGCTAGAACTACTGTTCGAGAAATGCTGTGACATTCACACTAGGCATGCAACACCATCAGTTTATTTCCCAGACCTGAACTGAAGATAAGCAGAAGATTTTACAGCAATGACAGATGGCAGTCACTCTTGTCCTACTGCTGCTGACAGCTGTGGTTCCCTTGGGCCCCACTGGGATAATAGTTCATACCCTTTCCAGTCTTTATTTCACGTTGATATTTGGCACCTCTTGCATATTTTTTTTTGTGTTCTCTAGTCCCTTCTGCAATAAGAAAGAGCTGGCAGTGCCCAGCTGATTGGGCAAGTCCTTTGAAGCGGCTTTGCTGGTAATGCACTTTAGCATCTGCTTTTTGTGGAAGCTTCTCTACTATGTTACAATATTGGTATTGATCTGTGCTGTGTAGGTCCTTATTTGTCAAGGTTTCAAAGACATATTATCAAAGATTTCTACATGAGAGCATAATTAAAGGTCAACCTTATAAATAGTTTTAGCACCCAAGGCCAAAGGGGAGTTTTTACAGGCATTAGAAACTCATCAGAAGTTTAACCTGCCATAGTTTAATCAGAAGTGTCTTAGCTGCAGCATGGTTGAGTTATGCCGTGTGGCCCGGTGGCCCCATGAAAACCGGGGCACCATGGTGAGCTCATCATGGCCATGGATGAGACCAAGCCAACAACTCTGCCTCTCCTCGACCCTTCTGCATGTGCCGTCCAACATCTTGCCCATCTCTCCTTGCTTTTGGGCAGACTGCTTCCTCAGCCAGCATCTCAGCGGGGTTCCGTGGCATTATATGTTTCTGTATACATAGCAGTCCCCGGGGGGCTGTAAGAAAGAGCTTTTAACACTCTATTGTAAGTATTCCTAGGGGAGGGAGGCACTCAGCAACCCGCTGCCCTCCTCCCCACCTGCCAGGGGACAGAGTTAATTTCCTTCAACATTAGACTCTTCTACTGCTCTCTTTTGTCATCACTTTCAGAGTATGGAGTAAAAGAATATTAAACAATTACACAGTTTAGGGGATTAACGAATGGCAGGAGAAGAAGAACAAATATTTTACAAATTAAACCCATCTTTGCCGTGATAAACGTTACATTTAAAGGTGTCAATGCTCGGGGCAGTCAGCTCAGTTAAGTATCTTCACTATTATTCATCACCTAAAAGACTGTGCTATTCACACTCAGTTTCATGAGTTTGGATTATTTACATAAATCTCCAACAAATTTAGAGATTATCTCTCCCCCTTCCCCGTCCCCCTTACAGGTCCCCGCAACAGCTATAGAACTATCGCAAGTTTCACTTCTTTCCATTCAATTCTTTCCATTCACTTAGTTAACAGTATATCAAGAGGTTAATTTTTTTAATACCCAGATCTTTAGAAGTTTTATAACAATCAAATATTTAAACAATCAAATATTTAATTTCCAAAAAAAAGAAGGGGAGGGATGGGTGTGGTCTATTTGTTACCTCATTTTGTATTTTATGCACTTGCTGGTAAAATACTGAATTAACTTAGAATTGCAAACCTGTCGGACACTGTCTTTTGTGACCAGCCATCTAAAATAGGGAAAATATTTCTGAATTAACTTGAGGAATTAGAACCTCAGCGGGACTTGACTTGGTAGGGTGAGGGATGAAAACTCATGGTTTTCTTAGCACTTTTTTATATCAGTAAAGTACACAGGCTTTGCTAACCACTAATGTGCGTTTGCAATGGAAGCTTTTCCTCCAGATAAAGGGTTTTTCAAATATTTAAGCATCATGTTCTTTGGAAACATCACTTGGAGGGGAAGTGACATTATTTCATGATCGATTAATATAAGAAAATGCTGACTTCCTGTACTGCAGCTTCAGAGCAGGAAGGCGGATATCACAGACACAGCCGGACACAGTGGTAGTAGTGCCTTTTGGGCACATGGTTTTCACATAGAAACAGAGGCTTTATGTTCGGCTTCCCCCGGGACCAGCAGATCATGTGTCTGTGAGGCAAATTTTTGTGTGAGAAAATAAAAAAAAACTTGACAGGATAGTTGTCTGGCTGATTGATGGGGAAGGATGGTAGAATCAGATTTACCGATGAATGTCACTTCAGAATTAAGGCTGATAGGAATGTAGGCAGTAGGAACGTTAATTTCTTTATGAACAAGTTTTCTCTCCTCCTCCTGGGGAATCATTGCCTGCACTAATAGGGTCTTGATCTTTTCCTGATAGATGCCTGAATGTCAGGCAGCAGATTTTAGGATAATAATGACAATAACACTGATAATGGCCGGCTCTGTAGCCTAAAGCTGGCAACAGGGAGTGTGAAAACATCTTGACCCAGGCGGGCCCAGCACTTTCTTCCCTTCCTGCTGTGAGATTATCCTCACCCTCAGGAGTTTAACCTGTTATGAGGAACAACCTCCTTTGACTTGCTCAGTTCTGACACTGGAATTGTCATGTAAAGGTATTTTAAAACGTCCCTATTGATTTCTTTACAATGTCTCCTTTGCAGCACAATGGCTCCAGTCCTGGAATTTCTGGCCCAGCTAAGCTGGTCTTGGCGGCACTTCTAGTTCCCAGCTGTGTAGGGCAGGATCTGGTCCAGTTTGGTCTCTTCCAAGTTTCTTTCTTGCAGACGTCTCACGACCACCTTCTTGTTAAAGCAACCAGGACAAGGTGGAAGCCGGCAAAGGAGGTGCTGGAGCTATTTTGGTGACCTTCTGTTGCTCAGTGATTTTTTTCGTTGAAGAGAGTTTTCTCAAGATACTAAAAGTGGGAGCAGGGCTGATGGTCACTGACAGGAACTTAGGAGAGCTAGAGTAGGTATATTTTAATGTCCGAGTGTGATGCCAACTCACGCTTTTTGTCCTCAGATCTTCAGAAGCTTGTGTAAAGACATTCTTATTTTCCAAATGGAGGGGGGAAAAAAGAGCCACAGATCAGTCAAATTATTTTCCTTGCACTGCAGAGACTGCTGCTGAAAGTAGAGCCCAAATCCATGTTACCGGACCTCAAAAAAATTTACAGAACCGAGACACAAATACGTATTTCCCACAGCCAGCTTTGCCTTCTTCTTCCATTATGCCATATTCTCCAAGAGAAAGAGTCTCAGTGCACGGCCTCGAAAGGACCTGCAACATGTGTCAGCTCTACAGCCTCCTGGATTCCAGGCTTTGCTTTACGTGCTCTACAGGTTGCTCCTCGCAGTGAATGGAGGGTGTGGGGAGGGGGAAGTTTCATAACAAAACATCGCCAGCGCAAATGAGCTGTTCTAAATTTCAGTGTCGTAAGCAGCAGATCAACACATTTGTAACCACTGTTTACTATTTCTACATCGTCTCAGTCCAAAGCAGTAAAAGTTTCCCTCTTGAACATTTCGGTGTGTTAGTGTCTCCCAGGCCCTTGTCTTTCTCTTGCTGCCAATGCCTTCCTAATCCCATTTGTTCCATTTCTTTTGGCTTTCCACGGGCAGAGCTTGCATTCACATGCCTGATGATGACCTTTGCTTGAACACTGCATATGTGCTTCTGTAACCATGTTCAGGAACCCATCTGATTATCTGGTCTCCCTCCACTGGAATTGGTCAGCGTGGGGAGCCTACACCCGTTGCAGCTGGGGCTCTAGTAACTGTTCACAATATCCCAGGTATGTTGCTTTCAGTTCTCCACCTCTTTCATGAAGTTATTTGTTGTAGACTTTTAGATATACTTGGAATTTCCTTCTCTTGCACTGCTTAATTTCCCTTTGTGCAGACTTTCTCCCTGGAGATGAAGACCTTTTGTTATTTTAAACAGTGAACAAATTGACACAACTTTGTACCTACTTAAACTTTCAAGATTATAATTAGCACAGATATGGGAAACGATCCAGGAAAGACACGATTTTTAGAAGAAAGACAGATGTCTTAATTACTTGATTAAAATCCTACTGTCTGCTGTGTCAGTTATGTTGCTTAGAATTTGCTTCTTTATTAGCCTTTTCTTAATAAAAAAAAAAACAAACCAAAAAATAACACCAGCCCCTAATATTTATGTTGAAATACTTATTGTCAGTTACACCTCTTTTTCCCCCGATAATACTCATCAGATACTCTCTTCGTGTGCCTTCACTCTTAAGGGCCTGATGGAAAGGCAGGTAGGTGAACAACATCCATTGCATAACCACTTTCATGAGTTACAGGTGTTTTCTTCACCTCAGACACTGAAAGGAGGATAGCCTGGGGTAGAGGGGCCCAGGTGCTTCTCTCAGTGCTAATATGGCAGAACTTAATTTTACATGCAGCATAATCAGTAGTTGCTACTAGTTGCTCCTAATCAATTTGTTAATTCTCTTGTGTATAGAAAACATATGTGTCTGTGTCTGCGTGTATTTAGAAAGGCAAAAACAGTAAAAGTGTATAAGCTACAATGAAAATGTTATATATTTTCGGGTTTGCAGTTCACAAAATATGCAGCATTTTGTATTACCTGATTTAAAAGCCTAACCTTGCAATAACAGAACAAAAAATGATGTGCCTAAAGTCTGAAATGAACAATCATGCTTTTTCTCAATTTGGCTTTTAATAAATAGTTTAATATAAGTGAATCAAAAGCACTAAAGTTAATATCAACATACTAATTTTCAGCAATTTTTTATTACTAATGAAGTATAAAGACTACTAAAACTCTGATGCCGGTACATTTTATTAATATTAATCAGTTTAACGGATCACTTAATAATTTTTTTTCTATCAACAAGTCAAGAAAGCTGTCTCTCTATGTCCAACATTGGTTAGAAGAGTGAAGATTTCTTTTGGAGAAAAATAAATCTCTGAGGGGTAAATCCTAGAACTGGTCCTCCATTACTGGACTTCTGTGAAATTTGCCATGGGAGTTTCATGGATCAGCACAGAACTGAGGTCATCTTCTCCATATCTGAAAAATTTTACCATGTCTCTTTTGAAAAAGTATAGTGGTCCAGGTACCGTGGCACTTGAACAGTTTTGCTTCCTCAAGTCATGGCATCTTTTATCTAAGGAACAGGCTAAATACTTTCCAAACTCCACTGGATTAATTGGTTTTGTTCTTACATAGGAAATTGAAACAGAAAAAATACCAAACCAAAACAAAGCCAGCTCTTTGAAGAATTCCCATGGGAAACCCCAGGAGGAGTGAGCTGGAGCTTTTTGTGGTCTTTTCAAAATTCACTTCATGGTTTTGAGGTTGAGGGTTTTGTTTTGCATTGGTAGTGGGTTATCTAGGCCACAGATGTCCTTGGCCACTCCTCATCAATAAACTGTTACAAGGGCCCTGCTGTACTTTGCTACAGTATCTGTAAGTCATTAAAAAAAAAGGAGGAAAGAGAAAAAAAAAAAAAAGAAAGAGAAAAAAAAAGGAAATAGTAAGGGAGGGGAGGAGAATGGAAGGGGAGGGGAGAAGAAAAGAAAAGAAAAGAAAAGAAAAGAAAAGAAAAGAAAAGAAAAGAAAAGAAAAGAAAAGAAAAGAAAAGAAAAGAAAAGAAAAGAAAAGAAAAGAAAAGAAAAGAAAAGAAAAGAAAAGAAAAGAAAAGAAAAGAAAAGAAAAAAAAGAAAAGAAAAGAAAAGAAGGAAAGAAAAGAAAAGAAAAGAAAAGAAAAGAAAAGAAAAGAAAAGAAAAGAAAAGAAAAGAAAAGAAAAGAAAAGAAAAGAAAAGAAAAGAAAAGAAAAGAAAAGAAGAAAAGGAAAAACATGGACCCAAAGAGATGGGGAAAAAAATTACTCTTTCTAATTAGAAGGCTTCTTCCCAGAAATTGATTTCTTGATTTTTTTAAAATGCCTTTTAACATAAATATACTCCCATTACACTTGAGGTTTCAAAACATACATGATTGACATCTCTAAGTATATCTGCATGGAACACATGTCCCCTTTTCTGTGATTCTATTGAACATATCTCATCCTAAGAAGTGCGACCTTGAAATGTTTTTGTTTTAGTAAGCTCAGCCTGGTTAGGAATCCACCATTAATATCCTAGAATGAAAGCTCAGGGACATTTGGAATGCATGAATTTCACTGTCTTCTCTACACTGCATTCCATTCATTAAAATATATGCTGAGTGTGGTGTATCCTAACATGAAATATTTAATTTGTTTTTAGGGTGATACCAGCTCCTTCTTGCTGCAATTTGTTTTTTTTAATCTCATCCCTCATATGTACTTCAGAATAACATTTCCACATACTTTAAGGAGAGAATATAGGCAAAATTAATGAAAGACTCTTTTCCCCCTTTCTTGTATATCTAATCAGCTATTTTTCTACCTCTCTTCATTTTGTTGGGTTCATGTTTTCTCTCTCCTTGGCATACACAAAGAAAGAGAAATATTTTAACAAAACATGGAGCTCCCTTACTTGATGAGCAGATTCATTCTTTCTGAACTATGAATGCTTTGGCAGGTAACTAACTACCTGTTAGGAAAATGTGTAATTTGAGGATGAGCTTTAGTATTATAGGTCCAGGCAGATGTTAACTAGCCTGTTGTTGCAGTCCCAAGGAACAGGAACACAAGGAAAGAATACTTAGCAGCTATAATTGAAACAGAGTGACATGAATTGGAATGAGATACATAGTTTGTGACAAGAGCATTGTGAAAAAAAAATGTAATATAGTAATGCCACATTTTACTGAGTAGGTTGCAAGTAATTACTTAGAATAGGTATTACATAGATTGCTGTGTAGTCCTGGCACGGCTAGCGCAAGGGCTGGGCCCCAGCCCCTTGTGGTCTGTACCCCAACAAAATGGGTTGCCTCTGAAGCCTTCTCCCAAGACGTTCCTTCTCCCAATACACTAGATTCTGCATGACATAACCTAAGCCTTTTCTGGCAGATCTGGTTGCATTGCAGGGAAATACATCATGGCTAGGCTTTGTGAATGAAGATATGAGAAGGGTTCTACCCACGCTTGCTGCAAGTGCTCTGATGACTACAAAGGCCGATGTGGGACAGGCAAGTCCGATTGTAAAAAGCACAGTGGAAAGTCTCCTTAGGTGGCATTGATGAGGCACAGTTCTTTCTGCGTTGTGATACCTCAGTAATTTGAGCAGTCTGACTTTTCTCCTTTCTTCTTGTACAGGGTGATAATAACTGCATCACGGAGATCCGATGGTAGTTTGTCTTTTTCCCAGCAAAGCACAATGAGCTCATGAAATTTAGCATGGAGTGCTTGGCCTCCATGCTTCCAGACTTCAGGTGGGATTCCATCAATCCCAGCTGCCTTGCCACTTTTCATATGCTGCATGGCCTTAAGAGTCTCTCACATAGTAGGAGCTATATCCAATTTGTTTTTCACTGGTTGTTGTGCAACGTGCTGAGTTGCTGAGCCTTGGA